>JALPQD010000055.1:2700206-3208624 GCA_023101885.1 Typhlomys cinereus
CAACTTCCCTCACATATCATCCCCTACGCCCCAGGAAGAAAGCAGACCAGTTGCTGTATCTTAAACCACTCTCGTTTCCTAATTTTCAAAGTAATCCACTGCTTTGAAGGATTTCTTTGGAAATTGTAGGAAATAGGCAGACAGCTGCTATTGTTCTTCCGAACCTCGGGGAGAGGACATTTTGGAGTATTTCCTGCTAACCTCTGGAAGTCTCTCAGGTCTGTACGTAGAGTGCAGGCCTTTGATGCTAGAATGCCTACACCAGAGGACCACCAAAAGCTAGTTTTGTGCCACTTTGTTCGGCATCTAAATGCTCACTGCCAGATCTTTATAAGACAGAATTAGCTGCCCTGTCAGAAAAACTTAACAGCCAGATTTGCTTTAGGTGGTAGCTGTGTCATTCAGCAAACGCTTGAGCACACAACATGCATAGTATGCCTTTATATACATGGGAGTCAACTGGGTTCTCTCCCCTGTATCTAGTCCCAACCAATCAAAAGTGGTGTTAGAACAAGTGAACACACACACACCCTTTTGGAACCTTTTAATGGTTCTCCCTGGATCGCTACATACCCTGAAAAGGTCTGTCAAGTCCTCCGTCCAGTCTTGACAGTCTCACTTGCTCTCTTATCCTTACTCTTACCACGTTGGCCTCTCTCTGGTTTTCTCTGCCACAAGTCTTTACCCACCTTTCCCTAGCATGAAAAGTTTCTATCTTTGCTTAACTCAGCTGACTACGAGCCTCTATTAGGGCAGGTGGCTGAGCAGCTGTTGCCACAACGTCAGAGCCTGTTTCTTATTGACCTGGTGATTGACAGCCCATTTTGGGGAGAAGCCCTGCAAGGGTTAGGGTTTTGTTACTGGGTGCTAAGTGTAGAACTGACCCTGGGAGTGTTGCTCAGATTTTAGTCCCATCAGCAATACCTGGGACATCTGTCAGATATTTCCCCTAAGTCTGATTGAGATACATGGACCTAGGCCACTGTACTTCCCTATGGCCATCCTATCCATTCTGAGGGCCTGTTTCCTCCATCAAAGGATAAACAAGAGACCTCGAACCTATTTGGGCTTTTATAAAACCCATTATTTGGCTACTTATCAGTGCCTGGCATCTATGGCCCTTTGTGGAGATAGGGCGAAAGCTGGAAGCATCATTACCAGCTGGTTTCAAATGTAATGTTTGTTAGACCAGAAGTCAACTCTAGTTTCATTTGAAAGCCCTGAGGTTTAACCCTAGTCTGGCAGCTAATCTCAGGGTTCCCATGGAGAAGCTAATAGGCATGACCTTTAAATTAGGAGGCCGGACAATTTAAAAAGCATTGTACAATGATACACTATCTTCCTACATAGCCCAGGCTCGCTTGTTCTGAGGGCGGGCATTAGAGGCCCACACCATGATCCCTTTTTTTGGCGGAAGGGGTGTAGCTTAATAGTAGCCCCCTCACTTTGCATGCTGAAAGCCTCGGGCTCACCCTCCCAACACCCCTAAGTCAGTCCATCTGCTGTTTCCTACCTCCAGACTAGCCCTAGCCAGCCTGCGTCAAGCCTCACTTGCAGTATTTGCAGTCAGGCTGCAGTACTTGCACTCTGGCTGGTTCCTCTAGCTATTTGCCTATTCTAAGTTCCCCACATACTGAAGCTCCTGCCTCCACCACCCACCGGACTCTCTGGGTTAATTTCTTACAGCAAGGCTCTGTCTGCACCTGTCTGGAAGAATGCTTGCTTTAGTGGTTAGAAAGCTGTGCGGTTGGTTTTCCCATCTTTGCTACAAAGCTCCGGTCCTATAGACCAAAGCTGTGAATTTCTCATCTGTGCAGTTCTCCCAGGAGTTGTTCAAGAGCCTGTTACCTCTAACAGTCTGGCCCACTTTGACAACAGGTGTTGACCATGTTAGGGGGACTATCCCAGACCTTCACAAAGCTCACATTGAGACAGAAGTTGCACAAAGGCTCATCAGTCGTTTTTGCAATGCCTTTATTGGAAGGCTTTGTCAGCACGCACTGCCTGTAGAAGTTTTTAAAGAGGTGGTGAGAACGGGCGTGGAGAAGGCTCACTTGTCTGCTCCATTAGCCCTGTCTAGCAGAACCACTCTGCCGGCCACTAGATGATGTACTTAAAGCTGAACGTGCTGTCACAGGAGAGGCGCTTGCCCTTGCATCTCCCACATAAGTCTTGACGGTGAGGGCGTTTAGGATCCACGTGGCGAAGTCTGACTGGGCAGGAACATCTAGTTCTTTTACAACTCTGAAAAATCAGAGTGAGAAGTAAAAAAAGATGAACCCCCTTTGCTCCTGGGGCTCCAAGGACATTTTTGTAGTCTATAAAAGGACTTCCAGAGTGCATCTAAACAAGGCCCAGGTTTTTTTTCTCCCTCCCCCATCCTACCTAGCAGTGAGAAGTGAAGAGAACTTAAATTTGCTGTAATGATACCATCAGGTTCAAATCCTGGCTGTAAAGTTTCTTGTGAAACAACTAAGGGAAACAAATCTTGTCTATGTTAGAAGGGAAAGCAGGAGGGACGATTAGCCACTACAGTGGCTAAGGCACTCTTGGAAACACTGCCCAACTGAAGGGAATCTAAATGGTTTCCAGTTAATGTTTTTCTACCCACCATAGGGTAGTAATACTTCCAGTGGCCAACCAAAGTCAAGTGCTTGGATTAGACACCCTGAAAGCAATCCAGACTTCGTTCACTGTATGATTAACAGGCAAAGGCAGGCACCTCTTTCCTCTTGAAGATTATCTAAGCTTCTCAATAGGATGCTAAATAGTACATAAGTCAAGTGCTTAGCAGCACATAGTAAAGGTAACCAAACCAAAATTAATAAGTGAACAACATATAAAGCTAAGCAGAATATAGAAAGACCTGGAAGAAAGACCATTTGTGAACTTTCAAGAAAGACTGAAATTCAATTCATATACTTTATACTTTAACTGGAATGTGTGTGTCCTGTGCAGCATTTGGGTAGCTTAGTTTACCATCTCAAATTAGCAGAAAGGTAGTCTTATTTCTTGAAGTATTCGCTTTCCCTTATGAGTGTGTGTGTGTGTGTGTGTGTGTGTGTGTGTGAGAGAGAGAGAGAGAGAGAGAGAGAGAGAGACTCCAAGGGTGACAAGGCAGAAAGGCAAGCATTCTTCTTCTACTCTTGCCAGAGAGGGTTCAAAGGAGGCTACTGGATCAAGCTGGGCAAGAGTAGAAGGAAGCAAATGCCTAGTTTTGCCCTAAGGAAAGAAAAGATTTCCACTGCCCCTCTCAGCCAGAAGCAACAAAACCTGAGGCTTCTGGAAACCTGGACTTCGAGAAATATATTCAGGACTAGCGAGATGGTTCAGGGGTTAAGACTTTGCCTTCCAAGCAGAAGGTCCTAAGTTCAGACCCTATGTCCCAGGTAAAGACACCAAGTGGAATCGGCAGCCTGCACTTTAATAGGTGGAGCTTGGAAAATCCCAGATTGCTTTGAAGCAAAGAAGTAGAAGCAATCCAGGATGATTCCCAAAGCCGCCCTTGGTCCTCCACAGGGACACAGTGCCCTCTGATACACACACAATAAACAAAATTTAAAAGAAATATATTCAAGGACGTATACAAAACTCCACTACCAAGATGCAAATAAGACTTACTTGGCAGGCGATATCTTCCACTCGATAAGGGTTGTAAGACTTCTGACAAGTTCGGCAAAACTGTTTGAAGTAAACCTGCAATGAGAAAGGGCATGCTTGAAGCAAGAGCCCCTCAACACCTGTGGCAGGAGAGGAAATGGCCTGGGGGCACTTACCTTGCTTGTGCCCTGAACGCACCACACATACGCACTCTCCCACCGAACGTTGCAGTCCTTGCAGTGGTAGTAGCCATACTTCTGCTCTAAGAACTGGAACAGCGGGATACCTGCGTTTAATCCACATGATACCCCAGCCATCCCTCAGAAGTTAGGGCTAGAACTGGGAAGACGGCTCAGTGGTAAAAAGCCTTTGCCTGGCAAGCAAAAGGACCCAAGTTCTGATCCCCAGATCACGTGTAAAAATGCAAAGAAGTATGGCAATGGCCTGTGATTCCAGCCCTGGAAGACAGTCTGGGAAAGCCCCAGAGCAAAGCAATTAGAACAATCCAGGATGATTTCTGATTTTCATCATTCATACACACGAACATGAAACTAGAAAGATTGTCTCAATACTTGGAATCAGCAACTTCATTCCAGGTCAAGGAAGTGACGAGCCAGGTGGAAAGCCAAGTATCTGTGAGCTTGCGTTTCTTTCAGTAGGTTCTCTGGGGGCGTTTGATCTTAAAACATGCCCTACTGAAAGTTATTTAACTGAAGTGGGAGAAAAAGACTGTCTAAAAGGCATCTTAAGGCACTTGTCCAAGATGATGTTCCCCATGCTGCTAGTTAAGTTTCTAAAAAGTTCTGCTACATACCTATGTACGGTTCATTTAATATGAGAGTATTACCTAAAACTTCCCTGCTCCCACCCAGTTTGAAAAACAAGTTAGAAACACGTGTTACAACTAGTATCAATCGAGCAATATTAGTGAAGTTCAGAAAGTCCTATGCTATCTAGGATCACAGCCAGCTGTGTAAGAGCAATGCCCACGTATCCAAACCACTTCACCCCCTTCCCCAAACAAAATTTTGGGGTGACTATGGAAAAGAACTCTTTAGGAGTCCTTCCTGTTTGTGGCTCAGACTACCTTTCTGGGCCCCAACCTATGTCAGGCAAACACAGGCAGCAACTCAGAATAGCCCAAAGAGTCTTAGCAACGTTGGGTTTCTGAATGGGAAGCTTTTCAAAACAGGACAAGTTCCTAAGGGAAAAACATCAGTTTCTGAAAGGGATGTAGGAATCCCAGGGTGAACTGCTAGTAGACTAGATGAATTTGGCCACATTTAATGGGGAAACGGGTAAAGAGCCCTTGGGAACTGACCGGCAGAAAGTTGAGGACTTGGTGTTCTGCCGTGGGCACACAGCTTCAGTCATCTGAAGTGTGGTCCAGATTGGACTGTTGTGTGCACCCCCAAGGGCTTTGTTTAGAACGCAGATAAGGTCAGAATAGTGCTATTCCACGGGTGTTAGTTTCCCTGGCTCATCTGGTGGAGACCTACATCTCGGTGGCTACCGGCAAGTCCGGCTGACTAGGTTTGATGAAGCATTGGTAGCTACCGCCAGCTGCAGACGCGTACACGACGGCGGGCGTCAGCGGAAGTGTGGCATCTCCACGCGCCCAGAACCCCTGCGTGGGCCCCAGGAGAAGACCCCCACTCTGGAAAGCCCCGTGAGCCCGGCGGGCGTCCCTAGCACAGCGGGCCTCACCTGGAAGCGTAGGCGCTCCTTGGCGGACTCGGCGCTCGGCGGCGTGGGCGCGTCCCTCGTGGACGCCGAGTCCCCGCGGTCCGTCGCCGCCGCCGGCCGCTGCTGGCGACTCTGGCGCGCGGGCGGGGCCGCGGCACTGTCCCCGGCCTCCCGCGGCGGCGCTCGGGGCTCGCCCGGCGCCTGCTCCCGCCTCGCCCGCCCCGCGGCCCGGCGCTCCTGCTCCTCATCCGCCCGGGCCCGCGGCAGTGGGGACGCGGCCGGCGTCGCCTCGGGGTCCTCGGGTTCTCGGGACTCCCCCGCGGGCTGCCCGCCGGCCGCGCCCTCCAGGAAGGAGGTGAAGCGGCGGAAGACCACGGGCGAGTACACGGCGACGGTGCGCGGGAAGCGCACGGGCCGCGGGGCGCCGCCCGGCTCTGCGCCCGGCTCCGCACCCGGCTCCGCGTCCGGGGCCGCAGCGGGGCTGGACGGGCGCCGGGCGCGCTGCAGCGTGCGCCGCCCCAGCGAGCACTGCACCGACGCCTCGCAGCGCGGGTTCACCTGCACCGCCACGTCGCGGCTGGCGGCCGGCCGCGGGCCCACCCGCGACAGCAGGGCCATCAGCTGCGCCCGGCGGTAACTGTCGAAGTACTCGGCGGCTGCGAGCTGCCCGCAGCCCGGGAAGGACGGGGAGGAGGACGCGGGGCGGCAGCCCCCCGAGCGGAGCCTCCAGGCGTCGCCGCCCTTGACGGTCGGCAGGAAGGGGTACGGGCAGGAGTATGGGGCGCACGCCGGGAACGTGGGGGGAGTCGACGCCTCGTCGGCCCAGGAAGCCATCTACGCAGCTGCACGCCGCGCCGCACCCTAAATAGGCAGCTCCCCCGGAGGCCAGGCGAGGCCAGTTACCACCCGTGTCCCCACAGAGGGACCCTCTCCGCACACGCAGGTCAGCACAGACACCGTGCGAACGCGCTTTCCTTGCGATGACAGCAACGATCTGATTTGTAAAGTGCTCTCCGCCTGGGAATCAGAGATTAGCAGTGCCAGGTGGTCCCCTGCCTAAACGACCCCAGGTGTCTCTGCCCGGTGTCTGGCTAGGGAGTGGAATGCCAAGGTTTGAGACTTGTCACAGATGTAGTTCTGTTAGAACTAGGGGTAGGCACCATTCACCGCCTTTTCCCGAGTGGGGTGGGGGAAAGCACTCGAGGGCATCTCTATTCTGTGGAGTACCTCCCTTCCCCAATGGTAACCCCTCACTTTTCTCTGGGGTAAACAGTAGTTCTACAAAATTTCCTGACTCTATCATTCCTCTAAAAAAAATGACTGGACCCGAAAAGTGTTTACCTAAATGAAGAAAACTAATGAAAAGAAAATGCCTTGGCTGCTGGAAAAATGCCTGTTGTTCATCATCAGTAAACACGACCATCTGATCAGGTAGTCAGATACATTAATATGATTTTCTCAGGTTTGATCCTGGCTAGACAATAAAATACTGTAATCCACTGTTTCGTTGACCTGCTTTAAACTTTTCCAAATACAGGTCAAAAATTTAACGTTGTCGAGCAAGCACAGATTTTCGTTTTACAATTACATTGAACTCCATTATGTTTTACAAAGCATGGTTATGCTTTATACATAACCCGTTTTACTCATGTAAGATAGTGCACCAAAATTCTACATTTCTCAGCCCCATTTTCTAACACAGTGGTTTCTAGCTGTATGAACAGTCCTGAAAGTTGGTAATGGCAAAACAAAACAAAACAAAACAAAACACCTTAACTAGAAGAGGCCTCGCATTTGCTGTTCCAGGTGCAAGTAATATTGGAATATTGATTCATAATTTAGGAAAATAAATGACAACTTCAGCAACACACCTTGACAATGTAAAAATCAAATGTGTTACACATAAGTCAACCAATTGATACCATCTCTGTAAACAATAGGCACTACCACAGGCCGTACATAGAAAGTAACATGTGAACAAGAGAGATGCTCCTGTGTGTCCACCTTTAAAGAGAAGTCTGGGCAGTTTCATTCATTACCAAATTATCTGCTCTCACTGTGCCATAGGAGGTGTCTGCCATTTCCTCTTCTTTCAGTTTCTTATAAGAAATATCTGTGTCTTCATCTTCATCTAGGGGATCTCGCTTGTGCAATATTTCACTTCCATACATTTTATATATTAAGACAAAAACCCCTGCTTCTGCAGACTGGAAAAGGGCATACAGCAAGGGAAACATGTACATACTTCCTATGAAGCGTGGTGGAAAGGCCAGTTTGAGAATGGCAGTACAGAGCTGCACGTTCTGACTTCCTGTTTCAAGACACACGGTCCTCTTGCAGTTGGGTGGAAGGCGGAAGAGAGTAGCTAAGCCATAGCCAGAGGCGTAGCCTGCCAAAGGCATAAAGATGGCTACCACGTAAACAGCCGCAGGAATACTTGCCAGCAGTTCGGGTCCTAACATGGTGCCAGTCATTATGAAAAGAACCACCAGAGTCACTAGCAGAGACCACAGGGAAACCTAGTAATAGAAAATGAATAGACAAACCATCAGCCAATGAACTCGCTGAAGAGAAATTCAGACCAGAGCAGCACAGATTCCCATCTATTTGCACCTCCCACATAAACTAGTTCTCTGAGTGTTTCTGAAGGTAGTCACGTCTTCAGGAGACAGCCATGTCCATGTCAGATGGTCCTAACTGCGTGGAGACTTGTCCTGGTATCTAGTGACAACCTGCTTCTACCTCTGGCCTTTGAATCTAGTTCTGAAAAAGTCTTTGAAAGTTGATAAACCAGCAATTGGGGGAACATTGCTGAATTCAGGCAGACTATCCCCAGTCCCTCAGCTTTCATCAAACAACTTCTAGTGTTCTGAGTGTGTTTTATTTACAAAAATACCTCTAAAAAGTATAGTAGTTAGAACTGAGCCCAAGGCCCCAGTTATGGTCCAAGAACTGCAGCAAATAAGGTGTTTACTCTGCAGAACAGACACTCGCATTTCAACATGAAAGTTCTCATCCAAGAGATTAAATATTAAAGTTTATCATAAAAATGAACATATGGCATTTTTAACCTTCAAAGGATGGATTAGAAGTTAACAATTTGAACCACGATCAGCTCAGGTGATGTTAGAGAGAAATGCAAGTATAAGGTGTGAGGACTCCTTTGTCACTTCACAACTCCACTGAACATGATCGATCTCTTGTCCATGGGGCTGTAATGATGCTTTTGAAACATTACAATGCAGGGATTTCAGGTAGATGCCTATATTTCACTTATTCAGTAAAAGCAGGATGGATAAACAGGAAGAAATCTGAAAATGTCCCAAATATAGGTGGTAGCTATATTTTGTTTTGTTTTGCTTATAATGAGGTGTGATGGGACTGGGCAGCCAGAAGAAAGAACGGCCGGGTTGCTTCCTTCCGCCTCACTGGACAGCTGAGAGGGAACACTTCCGGAGTCAGTAAGATTGACACAGGCTCAGTGTTCTTGAAAGTTATTTAAATTGAATCGAGGCCATTTAAAAGTTCTCCTCTAGAACATATTGAATTAATTACTGAGGTAGGCATGTACACTTATGTAATTGGCAGAAAACAAACTATTACAAATCAAAACACATTAATTTTCAAAGCACGTTACCAGAAGTCTGACTCTTCATTTTCAAAATAATAGCTCCAATGTTCCTTTGAACTGTTTCAAATCAGTTGGACGAGCATTGAGACTAAATGCTCATTTTAAAGGCTTGAAAAAGCATAGTGACTATATGAACCATGACTGCAAAGTGCTAGCTAGATAACAGGGACAGACTCAATTTAATTGTAAAAGGAGTCAATTTATTTGTCTTTTATTTAAGTATATTCTATTTTTAGTGTATAAGTATCTCATTTACTGCCTTACTCTTGAAATTCCTTAAGTTTTATGGTAAATATTGGTGTGTTAATAACAATAAATTCTAAATGCATCTCAAGATTAGTTATAGGAATACTATATAAAATACAAGTATATCTATCTGTTCATACATATTTATTAGATTCAAAATTTATTGTGCAGTAGTTCTTTTTCTAAAGGTTGGATCTAGATAGAGACTAGAACTCTTTATTAGTGGAGAAATAAGTCTATATAATCAAAGAGCCAGGCTGGCTCTGTTTCTCTTGTTTAAAGGAATTTACTTCTGCATTTTAGTGGGCTGTGTGTTTTATTTAACTTCCTAAAATGAGCATTCTGTTCTTGCTTTACTCTTTTTTACACTACTTTTAACATTTCCCAAAAGTACAATTTATAAAAGCATCCATTAAAAAGATACTAATAAAGCAAAGTTAGAAATACTCCCAAAGGGAATATCAACACTTGAGTAACCTTATAAAATAATAAAAGAAGCACACTAATTTAGCAATAGTAATAACCTATAACATACAGAATCCAGTTATATTTTGTGCTCTAAAACCAGTTTTTTAAGTATTCAATTATATTGACATTATATACAAATAAACTATTATATATTAATAGTTTTTTTTAATTCCTGGAATATTTAAAGACAATGCGGGTGTTTTCCTCAGAATTTTATTTCCACTTTTGACAGTGAAACGTGAATAATTTATTGCAGCTAAAGTAATTTTACTCAATCTGCTTTGAATTTTAGTGATATCCAGTGAGTGAAAATACTATTTAATTGCAGTATCCTCCCATGCCTCTCTCCTCCCCAGGACACTAACATTTCTTATACTGTCTTAAATTAATCTACATCTTGGGAGAGGTGGCAGGAATTGAGACAGGATCTCACTATGTAGCCCCGACTGATGTCTGCCTGGACACACTGGAATACTCAGCAGGAGCCATGACTTAGAGCTATCTAAGTCATGGAATTTCAAAAGGCGGAAGTTTTGTTTGTTGCATGAAGTTGTTTAAAAGTGCGTCCACGCAAGTCCTGCCACACCCTTTTCTTCCTTTCCCTGCTTTCCCAATTTCCAGACCAAAGTCTTTGGTGCATCTAGAAGGGAGAAGGACCTTACCTTCACAATGAAGTCAGCCACGCGGTTGTATTTGTAACGAATGAAGACGCCCAGCCCGATGGGGATCAGAGTGCTGCAGAGAGTCAGGGTCACCGCCCCTAGGGGGAGTAACTGCACCAAAGGGGTGTTGATCCAGGCCCGGCTGTAGATCCACAGGCACAGGGGCATCAAGACCAGGGCCAGAAGCGTGGAGGAGATGGTCATGATGATGCTGCATACAAAGGATTGAGCAGCAGTCAGAAAGGGCTCTGCAGAGCCCCTCTCTTGGGAGTTGGGTAGAGGAAAAAGAAAGGATGCTCCAAGTGCAGGGATTAAAGTTGTCCACGACAACTACCATTGTAATGTAGGACCTCTGCCCTGGACGGCATTCAACCTAGGAGTCTGGATGAATCTGAGAATTTGTCTGCCGAATACCTTGCAATGGTAGGGTAGCTGGTGCATGCTACTTGTTGGACTAAATTCAATTATGTTGCACACTAGATGAGATTACCTTTTTTTTAAAATTGAACCAACCACCCTAATTTGCTTTCTGCATTTCCCAAGAGTCCTCCCTGCAGACTTCCCCCGCTTCTCTTTGTCTTTCAGTGGCTGAAGTCCCGAGCTAACAGCCTGACTCTGGGGAAGGGCCTTGAGAAGAAATCGTGGGCGTTGTGGATAAAGTCTTGGGGCTTTCTGGAAGCTCTGTCCCTGTTTAGATGGTCCCCACTGACACCCGCCCGATTTGAAGTCCAAGCTCCCGCATCCTCCTCGTCTTTCCTCTTCCCAGACCTCATCCCTAATGCTTCCTTCCTGGGTTGTGGATACAGATTGGGGTGATAGAGAGTACCTGAGATTCATGTCGCCGTCCACCAGCAGGGACATGAGGTTGGAGAGGTTTCCGCCGGGACAGCAGCCGCACAGGAGCACCGCCACGGCGGCCACCTCGTCCAGCTTGAAGGCGAGGGCCAGCAGGAAGGCCAGCAGCGGCAGGAAGCCGAACTGGCAGAGCGCGGCCAGCAGCGCGCCCACCGGCCGCCGGATGTGCGCCCCGAAGTGGTTCACGTCCACCGTGCATCCCAAACCCAGCATGGTGATGCACAGGGCGATGCCCACGAACACGTTCAGCCCGTGGTTAAGCGGCGTGTCCCAGAACGGGGGTTCGTGGGGGATCCAAGGTCGGGGGAACGCCGAGGAACCCTGGCCCGCTGCGCCACCTGCGAAGCTGCCGGTTGGGGGCTCGGCGGTCGCGGTAGGGAACAAGCTGAAGCCGATACTCGGACCCGGAGCCGAAGCGAGACTGAAGCCTGGGTCCGGCCCCGGGCTGGAGGCGGCAGCCAGGGGCAAGTCAGTGCCCGGGCTCGGGCTGCTGGCATTGGGCGACAGGGTGTAGTTGTCCGGCAGCAGCGAGGACGGGGCGAAGAGCAGGGTGGCGTTGTCCAGGCCGTCCATGGCGCTGTCGCCCAGGGCGCAGTCCGTGGGGTCCGTGCCCTCCGACCCGTCCGTCTGTCTGTCCGCGGATCGCCGCAGACGTCCCCGCGGCGTCGGTGCGGTGGGCCGGTCCTCGCTCCCTGCGCGCACCCACGGGTCGGCTGGCACTGAGGACCGCGCAGCCGAGCGCCAAGCTCGCCGCCGCCCCGCGCCCGCAGGCCCCGCCCCGCCGCCCGGTCCCTTCCTTTTAATCACCGCTAAGTGGTTCTGTTCCACTGCGGCCAGGGAAGGAACAAAGACCGACAGGGCTCGAGACCTGGACAGACTGGCCTGGATGCCCGCCCATCAAGTTCTCTAGTGGACCCTGTCTCTTTTTCCTTTAAAAAAAAATACATTTTTCCAACGCGTGTATAAAATTTGTAGAAGAATCGCGAGAAATCTGGATATATGGGTACCCTTGTTCAAATCTTGTTCATCATATGCTTATTTCTTTACAATGAAAAAACATTCTAGAGACTTGCTCCTCTCCTTTTGAAACAAACACAGTTATCGCTAGTAGCCCCCTGAACAGCAGCACACCAGAACTCTGCCTCTTTGATAATGAAATCTGAGGAGCCAGAAACATCAAGTGCATAGAAAAAGTGCTTATCTCTTTGCCCATAAGCCATTCACATAAAGAACATAAACAGCTCACAGCCCTAGGCATCAGGAGGGGTCTGACTTGGCATCCACCGGTCTCTGGTAGCATCCATTCAAATCCAGCTTGAATTAACAAGCACAAAAGTGTAATGCTTTGCTCAGCCTTAACAGTGATAGTGTTCCTTAAGCTGTGTGTAAAGTCTCACAGCAAAGTCATGGAATAAAAACTCTCTATACAAATCCCATTAAAATGTGTGTTTTTTTATTGGGCACAGGGGTTGTGAATGTTTATGGGCATGGTGTGACATTTAATCATGTGTACCATGTTAATGGTTACACCAAAGACATTGTCATAGCCACCACTCCCACTTGAAATGTCTTTGTGTTGGGAGCATCGAAAGTGCCCGCTATTAGTTGTTTTTGAAATATCTGAGTGCTTGCTGTCAGACCACAGCTTTTCTTCTGTGTTGTGCTTGGCTTTTTACAAAAGAAAAATCTGAGGCCTAAGGATATCTCAGTCTTCTCAACTAGATCCACAAGTCTCTTGCGGGATCTGCACCTTGATACATTTTTAAGAGCTCAGGTAAGAAAAGTCCCCATGACAAATGTGTATTTAAGGCAGGCAGAGAGGCGATATCTCAGTGGTCACAGATTTATGAAGAGCCGTAAGTCAAGTCCTGATGCTGATACTATATGACTTAGCAGCATCGAGGGACTGAGAATCCATGTTTCAGGCAGGCTGATCCCACAACAAATCAAAGGTGTTTCTGGGAGGGGAGACCCAACGACTTCTGGCCCACTAGCCTCATGCATGTCGAGGACAAAGGGCTCTTCTCACCAAGGAGTGATTCCTCTTGTGGAGGTTCCGATCTCTCTGCAGTCACCATAATGGTGACATCCAGCTGGGTGGGGATACCTAGGTTAAAATCAAAGCATGGTCTGTCCTAGCCCTGGATTAGTGACTCTTGAGCTGAGCAGAGAAAGAGTGAATTCGTTCTCCCGGAAAGTGTCCCTGTCTCCTTCCAGGGACGCTAGCTGACTCAAAGTGCCCAGAGATACAGGCAGCCCGGCTGTTCGCTTTTCCTCCTCCCCAAACCTCACGGAGTGGCAAAGAATATGAAAAATGTAATTAAATCCCCACAGTGTTGTACTGTCAATCACATGTCACTCACTATGAGGTCCACTGTGAGCTTCGGCAAGCACTTGAGAAATGATGTCTATCTACTCTTTTCTGAAGCACTGAACTGAGAAAAATAATGCAGTCATGTCTATCAAACTCTGAAGGAAGTAGAGTGTGATTTGCGAATAAAAACAGACTATGTTTTTATTTAGGGTCATGGAGGTAAGAAGGCTGCTTGGATCTTCAATGAAGGCAGCCAAAGGTGAATACAAGCAGAAGGTGCCTCCTGACCCAAGTTAAGGGAGAGGCACGGCCTAGCCTGTCATTCAAGCTGCGAGGCTGGCACTATGCGAGGTGACAGGTGAGACTTCTTGAAAGGTCTTGAGGTCATGGAAGAAATGCCCTCAAAAGGGACCAAGGAATTCTGATCCCCTTCTCACTCTTCGGCTTTCTGTTCCTGAGGTGGGCATTTGACTCCACCTTGTGTGTGTTTCCACCATGATGTGCTGCCTCACCTCAGGCCCGAAAGCAACAGGACTAGTCAACCATGGCCTGGAACCTCCAGAAGAGTGAGCCAAAATAAACCTTTGCCTTTATAAACTGATGATCTCCTGTATTTTGTTAGAGCAATGGAATGGTAATTAATATAGGCTTTCGAGGCATTGAGCCTGATTCCTCAGAATCTCTCCTCTTCCTGTTAAAGCTGTTATGACCCCTCCCTCACCGGGGTTTCCTGCTTTTATTACATCTACCCTTGAATGTGCTATTATAACAAGACTCCAGTTTAACAGTTTTTTGTCTCTGACCAGGGAGTGACATACAGTGCCCATCAGGATGGAGTGAAGGGCATTGCAGGAGCAGCAAAACTGCAAAAGAAAATCAACAAACCACAATCCAGAACTTCAGAGACTCTATATCAACCACCTAGAACTAGGCCAGCTTAATCTTTCCCCATTCTGAAGCTCAGGGAAATTTGCGGAAGAGGGGGCGGTAAGATTGTAAGAGCAAAAGGATGGGAGGAGCAATGATTTGAAGATTCTCCACACTAGTTAGGGCTGAAGCAATCATAATAGTACTTTTCATGCCCTGCGCAATGTCCAACACACTATTGACCTCACAAAGTCTAACATTGGCTAAAGGCACCAAGATCCTTGGAGGCAAGGGATTGACAGCCACAGTAGTGTTCCTATGCTTAAGGGGAACACGAGAAAGCGTTCAGGGAAATGCCACTGGGTCCTTGTACGTCATCGGAGAGGAGGACCAAGAGGAGAGTTAGGCATACACAATAAAGGACTCTGGGAATTGGGGGAGGGAGGCACTGGGAGATGGGGAGGGAGGGAGGAGGGAGGGAAGGGGAGCAGGGGGTCAGGGGGGAGGAGGGGGGGAACTGGTCTACCTATTAAGTTTGTATGAGCGGAAATAATAATAAAAAATTTTTAAAAATTAAAAAAAAAGAAAGGGCTGAACTGTAAATCATGGAGTCACCTGTAGTCTATGGTTTCTGGGGCTTCTGGGAGCCTGCAGACCCACCATCACTCCCGCTGATATGGCTGTCATCAATATAAAGAACAGGTTTCGGGGCTGGAGAGGTGGCTCAGGGGTTAAGCCTCTGCCTTGCAGGCGGAAGGTCCTGAGTTCAGATCCTAGACCCCAGGTATAGATGCCAGGCTGAAGCGGGAGCGGCCTGCGTTTCTGGTCCTGGTAGGGCGGAGCCTGTGAATCCTGGGACAGAGTAAACAAGGAGGAGGTGGAGGCGTCCGTGGTGGTTCCCGAATTCGTCTGTGGTTCTACACATACACACACGCGTGCACACGCACAAGTGAATAAATAATAAAAAAATTTTAAATTAAAAAGGAACAGGTGCCCTTGCCTGCCTATGGTTTCTGATCTCATCACTGCTGAGGAGAAACCCCAGGATTAGAAGACGGTGCTCAGCCTCCAGGCGATGACATTGGTGGCCTGCCTTGGGTCATTTCACTTCTACCATTGTCTTTGTTTACTTTTTTAACAAAACTTTTATTGTGTGTGTGTATGTGGGGGGGGGGGCACTGTGTGTCCCTGTGGAGAACCTTGAGGCTTCGGAAATCACCCTGAACTGTTCCTACTTCCTTTTTGCTTTGCTCTGGGTTCTCCCAGGTTCCACGCACCAGGGTGGAAAGTGCAGGCCCACAGCCCTTTCTGCCTGGCGTTTTGTTGCGTGGGACCTAGAATCCAAACTCAGGACCTCCCGCTTGTGAGGAAAAGTCTTAATTCCTCTGCCATTTCTCCATCCCAATGTTTACTTTTTAAGAATTGTTTTTATCATACTTAATTTATTGTGTGTATCTGTGTGTAGCCTCACATGGAGTAATGAACCTTCGTAGTAGACCTAATAAGGTCAGAAGGCTTCAAGAATGCAAAAAGATGGACGGAGCCCCAAAATGAACCTTCACTTCTGGATTCTGTATTCCTAAATTCGATGTTCCATGGTTACATGAATTCGAATGCATAACTCAGGAGATTGCTGCACAGTTGCTAGATTATCAAGTTTTGCCACTGGAGTTGCTTTCCTCCTTTTGCTTCAGATCAAACCCTTGGAAATCCTTTTAACACCCATGTCCATGCAATCATCTTACTTCATATGTGCCACAGTAAAATTGTTTCCTGGTAGGGGAACAGCTGATTACCAGCAGAGTGGTCTCCTTGCAGCTAGGAGCCACGTGTTTCTGGATCTTCATTCCATATTTTCAGACCGCGAGGAACACTGGGAGCCAAGCGAGTGCAGGCAACACTAAGACTCTGTTCCTGACTTTGCCAACAGTATTTCTCTCCTTTCACGTATCCTAACTATTGAACCATCCCCCTTTTTAGCCAAAGTAGGTCAAGTCGACAGCAAAGGAACCTCCACACAGTAAGACCGTTTTCAGTAAGTGGTGAGAATTTGAGAATTCAGTATCCATTGATGTTGCAAGTGAGATTTGGGCATCAAAGACTATAATTCTGGCAGCTCTGAGATATGATGGTTAATCACAATTGTCAACTTGACGAGTTCTCCAATCACCTGGGAGAAGGCCTATGAAAATGTCTGTGGTCACCTTAGTTACTTTAGTTGACGTGGGAATATCCACCCGCTGTGAGTGGTACCCTGTCCCTGGCCAAGGAATCTAGTGCTGTTTAATAACTCAGAAAGGAAGCTGATCACTAACGTGCATTCCACTTACCACGCTCTGCTCTTAACTGTCCATGTCATGTGACCAGTTGCTTCAATCTCCTAGACCACCTTGACTTCCTGTACGATGGACTGTAATCCTTAAACCGTGAGCCAGAATAGACGGTTTCCCCCTTAAGTTGTTTTTGTCAGTGTTATGTTATCACAGCAGCAGAAAAAGAAACAAAGACACAGGCTGTCCATGTTTATGGATCACAGCTTCAAGTTTCCATGGCTAAGGGAAGGATGGGCTAGTCCACAGCTACCCACAGCTTCATCCCTCAGCGAGGAAGATGGTCTCACCATTACTGAACACAGAGAGCATCTACAGTAGCTGAGCATAACTCTTGTGCATTGTAAATCATCTTGGTTTCTTACTCAGGTTATCTTAGTATCCCATGTGTGACAGTTAATACTGGGTGGCACCTTGACTGCACCTGGCATTAACTAAAATCAGCTGAGACCACCTGAAGAGATTATCTAGATCAATACATTTACAATACAAAGACCAGCCCTAGATCCCATTGGAACCTCCCTAAGTCCCCTTGAAACCTCCCTAGATCTCATTGGAACCTCTCTAGATCTCACTGGAACCTCCAAGTAGCGGACCAGATAAAAAGAACCATAGAACTGAAGACAGGGAAGAAGAGAGACTCTTCAGGAATAATCCAGCCTTCAGCCATGTGGCTGGGAGTAACTTACCCTGCCAGCTTCAGCTAGCCAGCCAGCCAGCCATGATGCCGCCACAATGAACTACTGTATCACCCCTCTGGAACCCTAAACTCCCTTAAAAATAAATCTCCTTTCTCCTTTAAGTTGTTTGACTTTGAACGCTCTCTCACAGCAGTAGTTAAGAGTAACCGTTACACTGGGGATGATTTGTGTGCAGCTCTCGCTTCCAGATGCCCCATTCTGAGTCCTTCCTTGACATTCTCCAGCTGATCCCATTGCTCTATCTCAGCTCTTCAATTGTGTTGTTCAACTGTCCACTCCCTAGTCTTGCCATTGAACTTCGATGAAACCCAGATGTCTCCTGGTGTTATTTGCTAGTCTGTGCAAGAAGAATCTCGGGCTTTCCTACATCTGTCCAGTGAGGTAACAGTGAGTGTTTGCTTTGCATGGTAAGGTTGTTTTTGTTCTTTCTTTTCTTTGATCACCAATTAGCCTGTCCTTGTGCTCACTTATTCTTTAACCTAAAGTTTTAACTTGCGCTTGATGGATAATTTTGAAGACTTTCCTAGGAACGTCGTATCTTCGGATGGCACCAAGTCGTGTATGAAGAAGTATTTGTCATCTGATAAGCCTAACGGCAAAATATAATATCTACAAAGCCCCTGCAGGATATTAAACTGAGGATTTATTTGACCCAAACATGAAAAAACTGTCCAGTGATATTTTCAAGACTCACTACTGAAATATTACCTCTTACTGGATAATCAGAAGAAATGAGATGAAAGGAAAATGACCTTTTTTCCCCCTGAAATTAGATTCACTAAAAGGGTTGGATCTGGATGGTTTTATATATGTTACTCAATCCAAAGAAGAAAAAGTGTCAACTTCTCTGTATTTAACAAGTGCAATTTTCAAACATTCTGCAAAGGTAGCTTTCTGTTGGAACAGCTGGAAAATTTCTTGTCTACTACATAGGAAACAAATCATAGAAACAACTTTTTGCTCACTCATTGGTTGGAAAATTGAGATGTTGACTTCATGTGAGCGTAGGCATGCATCTTTTCCAACTTTCACTATTGAATTGGCCTTGACATTCAAATTTTATTTATTTGTGTGTGTGTGTGTGTATGTGTGCGCCCACGCACCATGCTCAGAAAATAACTTGTAAAAGTTGTTTCTTTCCGGGGGTGGAGAGGTGGCTCAGGGGTTAAGCCTCTGCCTTGCATGCGGAAGGTCCTGAGTTCGGATCCTGCGTTTCTGGTCCTGGTAGGGCAGAGCCTGTGAATCCCGGGGCAGAGTAAACAAGAAGGTGGAGGCGGTCCGTGGTGGTTCCCGAATTCGCCCGTGGTTCTAAACACATCTACACACACACACACACACACACACACACACACACACACATGCACAATTGAATAAATAAATAAAAAAAAAGTTGTTTCTTTCCTACCATGTGGGTTCTGGGGATTAAACTGAAGCTGTCGAGCTTGGCGGCAAGTACCTTTACTTCGAGCTGTCTTCATCAGGCCAGATCTGTGAATTTATCAGCATTACGCACTCATGCTTTTCCCTGGTGGCTGTTACAGCATCTATTGCTAGAGTTTGTATAGAATGCTGGTCAGGGAGATTGAGAAGGTCCTGCATTCTGCTACCATTTCATGAAAGAATGTGCACACAGATTGAAGGATATATCTTAATGGTGGTTCAGTATGAAGAGGATTAAACATCAGTCTTAACGTCCTTATCATAGTTGCTAAGATAACAGTCTCAACCATTGGTCAAATATAAATGACTTTTCCAAAAGTCTGAATTTTGAACTGTTTGGTACTTATATGTGTATGTACATATAATGAGTTACTTGCATTTATGTAGTGATACATCATTAAACAATATGATACATTTTTGAGAAACCCAACATTCGAGATTCTGCTATGTGACCACAGGGCATATTTATACAAACTAAGACAGCTACGATATCACTAAGCAATAAAGTCTTATGTGACACATTATACACGGTGTCCATTATTGACCAAAACATTGTTAGAGAGCACATGACTATATTTTGTTTTCTATTACAAGTTTATTATTATTATTATTATTTATTCAATTGTGCGTGTGTGTGTATGTATGTGCCCGCATGTGTGTATGTGTGTGTGTAGAACCATGGACAAATTCGCGAACCACTATGGACGCCTCCACCTCCTTCTGCCCCGGGATTCACAGGCTCCGCCCTACCAGGACCAGAAGCGCAGGCCGCCCCCGCTTCCGCCTGGCGTCTATACGTGGGATCTGGGATCCGAACTCAGGACCTTCCGCCTGCAAGGCGGAAGCTTAACTCCTGAGCCACCTCTCCAGCCCCCACAAGTTTAGACCCTTTAGAGTCATCTTGAATTAGAAGGCATAGACTTCTGAAAGGTCACAGTTCTTTTTGCCATGCTTTATTAAACAACTCAATTTAACAACTGTATATTCATCTTATAAAGTTTTGCTGGAAGGCAGAATGAGACAGCAGAATGACAGAGATCATGAATTTCATGTCAGGATTGCTTCATGCTCTCGGGAAGCTTGCTGCTGCTCTATGTATCCAGCTCTCTCAAACAGCAGGCCCGTCGCATGAACTTCTTTTTTTTTTTTTTTAAACCTGTTCAAAAATCATTATACTTTATTAGTGTCAGATCCAAAATGGCAACTGTATTAGAATTGCATAGCAAAATGTTTAAAGTTAAACAAAAAGATACAGTTAAATTCTAATTTTGCATGAGGTTTATCGTTTCTATCCTCAAATAAAACAAACAAAATCACTATACAAAGGCTGAACACATGACTCTTTTTTTTATTTTCACTCTTTTACACTTTCATACATGCAGACAATGCATTTGATCATAGCTACCCTATCTCCCTCCCATTTCCCCTGGATATTTCCCTAGCATGTCTGCCTCCTGACTTTACGGCCTAATTTTTTAAATTGAACAATATAAAATAGTATGTAAGCAATAAAAGAAAATACATTAAGAATGTAGAGAGTTATGATTGAGCTTCTAGTTCCACATGGTTAAGAACACATGATAAAGCTGAGGAAGAGCAGTTTTGTCCATCTTCTGTGAGACTAAGTTCATGGTGTGAGCACAGGGAGCCCTGACCCACGGGGGGCCATCCCACTTGTGAACACAGGGAGTCCCCGTGGTGAAGTTCTTTACTCAGATCGAGAGAGATGGAGTGGTGGACCAGAATTCCACATGTAAAGCAAGACCGAGGATGTTCCAGGGAAGGACAGCCTGAGAGTGGGACCTTTCCGCGCAGAGTATAGATACCCCAGGATGGCCCGTGGAAAAATATGGACAAGGTTGTAGGGTCTTCATTGCCATGGAAAGAGCATGGACTTTAGTTTTGCTCATGCCTGAAAGTCAATTAAGTTATCTGTGGAAGAGAGAGACTTATCTAGGTTGAAGACTCAGAAAAAAAGTCCTGAGAGGCTCTGGGTATGTAGGTAACATACACACCAAAAAACCAAAACAGCCAGGCTGTGTTTACACTAGGAAGAAAGTCACGGGCCCCAAGAAAGAGACGTTTGTGGTAGAGGTGAACAATGACTCAAAACAAAAGTTGGCTCTAATTTGGAAGAATGGCTGGAAGGCCACAGAGTGACTGAGCAAGGGATCAAAGGCAAAGCAACAAGTTGGAGGCTCTGTTCCTGTTGGGTGTTTGGCGCAATGGACCTGTTTTCTAAGACACCAGTGAATCAGTTCTGAAGTCTGCGGGAAGGAGCTGGGAACAGACTTAAAAGTTCATGGCTGCAATCCCCCTCTAGTTCCTGACAAGATGGCCAACTCGAAAGCTCTATAAAATACTACTTTTACAAAAATATACCCAGACATGTTGCATAAAGTATAGAAACCATTCTTTTCAATGCATAGGTAAATCTTCACTAGTACTAGAAGTCCCCAGGAATCAAAACAAGAGGAAACAAGACTGAGAGGGTAAAGGAAATGGTTTTCTGGCCTTGGTTCCTAAAGGGGTTATCTTTTAACGGGCATGTGGAGAAAGGGGCTGAAGCCCTGGGCTTATGTCAAGTGAAGAGTTGATAACTGTGATGATTAATGCTGTCAACCTAGCAGAATCTAGATCACATTGGAGACCAGTCTCTGGACATGTCTATGAAGAATTGTTGAAATTAGATTAATTAAGGTAGGTAGATCTACCTTAAATGTGGCACCATTCCAAGGGCTGGGAAGAGAGAGTTTGCTGAGCACAGCCAAGCCATTGCTCTCTGCTTCTTACCTACAGCGTCCTGCTCCTGCCACCTTGCCTTCCCCACCACGATGGACTTCTCTCTTTTACTATAAACCAAAATAGGCCCATCCCTCCCTCCTTTCCTTCCTCTGTTCCTTCCTTTCTTCTTTCCATCTTTAAAATTGCTCTAGTGAGGTATTATGCTGCAGCAACTAATATAACACTGATCTCAGACAAAGTTACAACTCAAGAACTCACACCCTTAGCTGTAACTCCAGCACTTACCCCTTAAGTAGATGATTGAAGTAGATAGAAGAAATCTACTCATGGCACAGAGAGATGAGGACCATTCTCTTTCGTTTGCTTGCAGGGTGCATGCTTGCATGTGTGTGGGCACACGCATGGATAGGCGCATGTGTAGAAGTGCATGCAAGTGTGGAGGATCCAAGGTTGACGTCAGGAATCTTCTCAATCACGCTCTCCTTTTATTACGAAGGCAGGATTTCTGAGTTGAACCCAGAGCTCACCAAAAAACTAGACTCACATTTCTGAGTGCTGGAATTACAGGTAACCGCCTCACCTGTGTGGCTCTTTACATGAATTCTGACGATCCAAACTCTGGTCTTCAGGCTTGCAAGGCAAATGCTTTATCCACTGAGCAATCTCCCCACCCCCAACAGTTTTATTAGGTCTTCCATTTATGTTCTAGCCTGATCCTATGGTTTGAATGAGTCCTCCCCAAAGCTGTCTAGTGGACATGTAATCTCAAATGGTATCTGGAGGTAGATATGTGAAAGAAATTAGGGTTAGATGGAGTCAGGAAGCTAGAGAAGCTCTGAGGGCATTAGTGGATTTCAAAGAAGAGTAAGAGAGGCCAGAGCCAGAAGACTTGTCCGTTTCCTCACACCGTGCCACGAGGCAGGGAGAAGATCCGCCCAGATGCCCGACCGATGCTGGTTGTTGCCATACGCTTGGACTTCTCACCCAGTCTCCTCCCTACCGTCTTGGTCATTTCCTTGGTGAGAAAACACGCACACTCCTTTTTCTCTCTCTGGAAAAAAATCCAGTTCAGCCCTGAAACTCCATTTCAAATCTCACTTCCTCTGTGAGCCCCTGAACCCCTTATCTTTGCCCTGTGACATCAGTGTTATCTTCTCCTACTATTTTGAAGTTTGCCTTCTGCAACAAGCCATAGTTGTGTCCATAGCAGAAACTGTGTTCGGATCCTGTTGGGCCCTAGGGTAAACCTGGGCAAGACTTGTGACCCAAGGTCACCAGCGATGCACACAGGCGAGCGAGTGGATGAAGGGCTTCATGAACGCATGCGCTCTGCCCATCGAGCACAGCTTCCGCGTGATGCTGGGTGACCACGGTCGTTTCTGTGCCCTGGCTCCCATCTGTGGCCCGGTCCTGAAGGCACTGCTATTGCTCAACGCATACTCAGCACACTCCTCCTTTTTTCCCCCTGCTGCCTGCTCTTCCAACAGTGGGGTGCTGCCAATCATTGTCAAATACAGCAGTCTCAACAGCGCTGCTCCAAATGACCCGATGTGAAGCCGTCTGGGCTGTGGCTTAGAATATTAAATGACGTTGTGTTTCTGCGGCTTGCTGGGCTGCTTGAGTCACAGCTGCAGTAAAAACGTTTTAACAAAATTAAAATCTCGGTGGGGGAGGGGAAAGTAGGGAATAAAGAAGGTTGGACAGAGAGGAGAACACCAGCAAGACAAGGGATTTCGGTGCGGCCTGATTTCTGTATTTAATTATCGTGGCGAAGGAAAGCTCGAAACAGAGACGTCTGCATTTATAATTTAAAATGGTCTAAATCATCTAAAACTTGCTATCTATTGAACTGGGGGGGTGGATAAGAATTTTCTGGAAAACACACTAAATCAGAAGGGGCCACGAGCCAAAGAAATAAAAGCTATCTCTTCTGAGAGCAAATTGAAATAGATCAATTGCCTCATGCTACTTCCTGTTTTTAGACTAATGAATTAGTTTTTAAAAAAAAGCTTGACCTATATACACTGCTGGATTTGGCACAAAGAAAGAAGTTCCTAATGCCAACGGCATTCCATATGGATACCAAAGGATGCCATTTCTTCAAGGCATCCCATACACAGTGCTTGTAACCAAAGAATTGCTAAAACTAGAGCAACATCTGCAGAGAGTTAGAATTCGAGGAGCCCATTCTATTTTACTTTTACCCCCAAGAGTATGTTTAAGTATATACTGACCAAAAGAAAGAAAGGAATCTTAACAACTCTGAAGCATAAGGTAACGTTCTTTGATTTGCTCCAACAAGAAAAGAAAAATGTTTGGGCTGGAGACACGGCTTAGAGGTTAAAGCCTTTGCCTTGAAAGCGAAAGGACCTGAGTTCAGATCCCCAAACCCCACAGAAAAATGCCTTGCAGAGAAGGCGGTGGCTTGGAAGTTCAGGCTGGAAGAAGAATTCTGGGAATCCCCAGAGCAAAGCAGTAAGATGGAGTCCCAATGTTACTCTTTGGCCTCCATAGACACTCTGATGCGTACTCTTACACATACACACATATACACATCCCATGCACACACTTGCACATGAAAAGAAAAAAAATGTGAAGTATTCTGTAGTCCTGGGTAGACAGTCCCTGAGGATATATCCAAACAAATAACACCAGATCTCCACCTTCAAACAATACACAGAGAGGAACGCCACTGACAGATGCCATAAAGGCTGTGCTGGGCGTGCTAAAGAATGTCAGCCCATCCAAAGCTAGCCCAGGGGGAACTAGAGCCCGTCCCAAGGGTCAGGAATCTACCTCTCAATCTTCTTGCTCCCTCCACACTCCATTCTCTCCTCCTATTAAAAGCGCACCTACACTGGAGAGTGCATCTTGCAAAGCAATGGGCCAGAAGAGCACAGAGGAAAAAGCCAAGTCTCTAGGCAATGGAATAGCACCAGGGGAAGACGCAGACTCAGAAAAGAGACAAGAACACAAGTCCTGGAGGAGCGGAGAAGAAGTGACTAGGGCTGAGGGAGCTAAACAGGGGAATCACGTTGGTCTTAACACTCGGGGCTGTGGAGGTCTGAGCTGGTATGTGAGTGTGTAGGTGATGAGGAACCTGTCCCTGGGAGCAACACAGAAGGCTGCCTAGACCTGTGACCCTTGAGTGGTATACCTAATACGGGCGCCTTCCTCCTCAAGGAAACATATTGAAAGCAAGAAACATGACTTGAATCCACTCCAAGCTATATCAGCTGAAATTTATTACAAAGGGTACTTCAATTATTACTACACCATTAGTATAAATCCCACAATTAATCATGAAAGGAGTCACAGAAAGGGTCGTCTGTGCTCGGCCGATTCTTGGGGCTGCATGGGAGGCATCTTGGGGAAGTCTGGGGAACCAGGGAGCCAGGGCCCTGACCCCCTCCTCTTCCACCACGCACACTTCCACCAGAGCAGCTGTACTTTTATCTGATTACTGCGGCTCTTTCAGTGAAATTTGTTTCAATAATGTGTCCTGCTGCTTAAAAAATTGCGTGCAGTGGTTTCAAAGGCAGAAGAGATTGGAGGCAGATAAATCAGGAGATAATTGTAATAGCCTGGGTGAGAAATAATAAAATTAGTTCAGCTACATCTAGTTGAATGGCTGAATTAAGGCTCATAGCCCAGTATGAATCACATTCAAGATATAATATATGTAAAAAGAGAGCACACTGCTAATTTATTTTGGAAAGAGATGAGATACAGATGAATAAATAAATATATTAAAGCAGGGTTGCTCCGGGTGGGGGCGGTGCTTAGTGGTAAAACACTGGCCTAACGTGCCTGAGACATGCTCAGTTTGCACTTCAGAACCACAGAACAAAGCAACAATAATAGCAACAAATCCACCATGCTTCTAAAGCTTGAGCGTGTATAGAAGCCACCTGAGAATCTTGTTAAAATGCTGATGAATTAGCAGGGCCTGGAGTAGGGCTCAAAAATAAAACTTGTTTGTTGGTGGTGGTGTTGGGGATGGAAGCAAGGGTTTTACATATGCTAAGTGTTTGTGGCTACAAACCCAATCCAGAATGTTCAAGAGTACATTTTCAACAAGCTCTTGGAAGATACTTGATATTGACAGATCATGAACCACACTCTACATAGCAAGATATTTGAGATTCCTGTAATAATGGAAAAATTTTAAAAAAACTTGACTAGTAGCAGTATATAGACTAGGACATCACAAAAGTTCATCTCTAAGTTGAGGGTGCCACATATATACCTTATCGTTTTCTTCACCTGTTTCTTGGCCTACAGCTGGATAAACTGATATGTCCATTGAGCCAGTAAGGGAATGAGAGCAATGACTAACTCATAGTGACCTGGGAATGCTAACTGTTCTTTGCCGAGCAGATGGCTCAATGGTTAAAGCACTTGCCGTGCAAACTTGGGTAAAAAATTCCAGGCTCACATGACCACTTGCCTGCAATGCCAGCCTGGGAAGGCAGAAACTGGGAATCTGCAGAGCAAGGTAACTAGGCAAACTAGGTCAGCTCTGGATTTAATTACAGACCCAGTCTCAGAGAATAAGGTAGAAGAGTGATCAGGCTGCTAAGCAGCACTATGCCGGGATGACGCCATTTAGACTTCTAGAAAGACATTTAACACTAGGGCAATTTGCAGAATTTTTTTCAACTTTTTTTTTTTACATGCATATTGTATTTTCTATGTGATGGGTGTATGTGTGTGTGCAGGTGTGTGTTCAAGAGTACATTTGATTGTATGTACCTGTGGTGGCCCAAGGGGACACTGGGAGTCATCCTGGATTGCTCTATCTCCTTATTGCTTGTTCTGGTGTTTTCCAGGTTCTGCCTTCCAGGGCCAGAATTGCAGGCCTCTGCCATATCTGCCTGGGATCTTTATGTGGGATCTGGGGGTCAGAACTCAGGTTCTTTTGCTTGTAAGGCAAAGACTTTAGGCTCTCAGCCATCTCCCTAGTTCCTGCATTTGCAGAATTTGATCTGTGACATTCGTATGCTATTAGTTGATTGTTTTATTTATTAATGAATTAATTCAGTGAGTATTAAGTACTCCCACATGACAGGCACTATACCAGAGGCAGGAAACCAGCTATAGCCAAAGCACCTGCCTTTGAGCTAAAGCACTAGCTCATGCTTTAGACCCACAGTTAATCAGTTAATGCAGCCTTCCAAGTGAATCACAGACATGGAGTGGACGTGTCATGTGTCACAGGGCCAGGGAAGCGCTCTCCCATTAGCTGAAGCATATCCCACTCTCCAGAAGAATGGCGGGAAGCTTTGCGTAACAGATGACCTTTGAATTGAGCCTCTGACAATGAATATGATTTAACAAGATGAATTGTTCCTGGCAATACCACAGACCAGATATTCTGAAAATTCCTCCATCTACGAAGCATCAAAACTGTTGAATTAAATATAACGAATGTCTCTTGAAAATCAGGGCCTCCTGAGTGTAGGAGCCCCAGGGGGAGGCTGGGAGGGAATATGCCAATGTGGGACACAAGAGGAAAGTTATGGCTGAAGAGGGAGAGAATAGGAATGAGACCCCCACCTAAAGCAAAAAATCTGTATGTATGTATATGTGTGTGTATGTGTGTGTGTGTTGATGCGTGTATGTGTTATATTGCGTTTGTGTTGTGTGTGTGAATATGAATGTAAGTTGTACATATATTTGTTGTGCATTTGTGTGCTTGTGTTGTGTCTGTTGTGTGTGTATTGGTGTGCTATGTGCATGTCATTTCTGTTGTATGTCTGTTGTATTATGTGAGTTGTGTGCATGTTACTATGGATATGTGTTGACTACGTATGTGTGTGTTGTCTATAGTTGTGTCATCGTTAGGCACAGATGTCAACTTGACAGTTGAGGGTTTGCACTCTGGACACATTTGTAGAGAATTAGTTGTTAAGTCCAGAGCAAACCTGCAGGAAATTGTCTAGCTGATGGGGAAGGCCCAGCCCATGGTGGGTGGGACTAGGCCCCGGAATAAAACCAGAGAGCTGAGTGAGAAAGTTGGCATCCTTGTGTACACTTGGCCAGACATGCTGGTCTGGCAAGTAAGGATCATCCCTCTCTCAGCCACTATGTAGAGATGGTGAGGCCAGTTCCCTTGGCCCTGGTGTTGGTGTGAGCTCTCCTGTCAAGCTGGATTGAGAACTGTAACCAGACAATTGTAAGAGAAAATAGACACCTTGTTCACCTAAGCTGTTTGATTTATCAGCAACCATGCAGACGAACTGCTACAATCTGTGTGTGTTCTGTGCATGTCATGTCATTTGTATGATTTGTGTGTGTTGTGTGTGTTATGTGTAACACAGTGGGTTACAATATATTTCAAGGCTCAGTAATGGCTTGCAGGGCAGCGGAAGAAAACAGAGAGGCAAAAGAAGTCTGGGGAGCTGTGTCCACAGACTGATCCTCAGTAGGATTTTGTGTTCAGATTGTTTGTCACCTGGCAGGGTCCCACACTCTCAAACTGACATGTTCTTAGCTCTTAGCTCCCTGCAGAGACAAAGCAAAGGCCCGCTCTTGAGGAAGGCCCGCAGCCATGCTGGGCCATAGGAAACCCCCTCCTCATTTCTCTAGGGGAATTCTAGCAAGCATCAAGATTACTAAGCATCGAGAACAAATAAATGAGATGGTGCTTGTCCAGTTGAAAGAACTGAAGAATTCGACTTCAAAATATCTATGGGACACAAGGATTGTGGAAATGACAACAATTTGGAGAAAGAACTTGAGAGAATTTCCACGAGTGAGAAATATAGCAAATTGAAATAAAAATCTGCTTTCACAAATCTGAAGAAGAAAAATTACTATATTTATATTACTATATATTTACTTGTTCTAAAATTCTATATCCACTTAAACTATTAATACATTATTGTGCTAGGATTAGAATAAATAGCTTCTTAAATTCTTAGTGTATTTATTTCAAAACTTTTGAGGCTGCAGAGGTGGCTCAGGGGTTAAGCCTCTGCCTTGCAGGTGGAAGGTCCTGAGTTCGGATCCTAGACCCCACGTATAGACGCCCAGCAGAAGCAGGGCGGCCTGCGTTTCTGGTCCTGGTAGGGCGGAGCCTGTGAATCTAGGGGCAGAGTAAACAAGGAGGAGGTGAAGGCGTCCTTGGTGGTTCCCGAATTCGTCCGTGGTTCTACACACACATACATATACACACGCATACACGCACAATTTAATAAATAATAAAAAAATTTAAAAAAACTTTAGTGTGTGTGTGTGTCTCGAAGGGCATTGTGTGTCCCTGTGGAGGATGAAGGATTACTATGAGAATCATCCTAGACTGCTTCTACCTCCTTTTGGCTTCACTCTGGGATTTCCCAGACTTTCCCCCTCCCCGGGCCAGAAACTCAAGTCACAGCCGTTTCTGCCTGGAGTTTATTACATGGGACCTGGGGTCAGAACTCAAATCCTTCTGCTTGCAAGGTAGAGTCTTAACCCCTGAGCCATCTCTCCAACCAAGAAAATATCCTTGAATGACTCTCTTGTAGGATACTTTGACCTTTAACTGTAGATAATTTGTGAATTTGTACAAAGAATGAAATAACTCAGAGCAGTATTTACCTATTTGTTTACATGTTGCCCAATATAAGGACAGTTTTATACAGGATACAGAGCATAGGCCAGAGAAAGGCAGAGAGGACCAACACTTGCAGTCTGTACTTCTCACCGTAGGGAGTGTCCACAGGGGAGGTCATACACTGAAAAGATGTCTGTCAGATAGGGCAGTCAGAATTTGGGAATTCCAATGGTTCCAGGAGATGGGTTCGTACTTCCTGGTTGTCAGTCGTGTTAGCTGTGGGTTCTGTCTGTACTCAGCCATCTGGCCGTGCCACTGGCCACTCACGTACAAGTGCCATTAGACGTGGTCCATTCTAGAGTATGTGCCATTAAAAGAATTCTGACAGTCCTCCTAAATGGCTTAATGTGACTCTGGCCTGTGCAATTCGTTAGCCATCATCGTTTTAAGTTTGGAAGTTTGCCAAGAAAATAGACTCCTGGTACATCTGTCTGTGTCTGCTCCCAAGGGTTAAAGTAGTTATTCGCTAAAAATTGGATCATGATTTGCTAATCGATACCAAGCTCTCTCAAAAGAGTTGAGTTATTTTGAAGCCTTTTAAGTTTGAAACTAAATAAAATGTCTTGGTCATGTTTTTTTCTTAAATTCGTATAAAAAATCATGAGAACATTATAATTTGAGAAATGATGCTGATAGAGATTTTTTTTTTTCTTCTTCTTCTTCTTCTTCTTCTTCTTCTTCTTCTTCTTCTTCTTCTTCTTCTTCTTCTTCTTCTCTTTAAGACTTTTAAAAAACTTAAAGCAGGATCAAAGAGCTTGTGAGATAGATCAATGGGTAAAGGTACCTACTCAAAAACGTGGCATTTGAGCTCAAACCCAGGAAGACTACATGGAGGAACGAGAGGACAGACTTCTGTAAGTTGTCCTCTGACCCCACATATATACCTGCTTTTCCCCACCCCAGGCAAACAAAAGAAATCAATATATTAAGATAAAAGCAGGATCAGAAATTGTTAAGTTTCTGACTTAAATTACTATATACTTGGCCAGACTTTGAGAAGAAGGAAGTCTTACACGATTTAAAAAGAAATCAGATGTTTTGGAGCGTGTGAGGCATTTGCAAGAGGCTTGGGTCACGGCTGCAGCGAACAGTCCAGGCTGCAGTGTTTTGTTTTGTTTTTTTTTTTTATAATTTTTTTTGTCTTTTTTTAATTTATTCAACTGTGCGTATGTGCATGTGTATGTGCGTGCTGTGTGTGTGTGTGTGTGTGTGTGTGTGTGTGTGTGTGTGTCTGTGTAGAACCACGGACGAATTCGCGAACCACCATGGACGCCTCCACCTCCTTCTGCCCCGGGGTTCACAGGCTCCGCCCTACCAGGACCAGAAGCGCAGGCCGCCCCCGCTTCCGCCTGGCGTCTATACGTGGGATCTGGGATCCGAACTCAGGACCTTCTGCCTGCAAGGCGGAAGCTTAACCCCTGGGCCACCTCTCCAGCCCCAGGCTGCAGTGTTTTAACAGTGGAGTGTATTTCCCGTTCGTGGAAGTGCAGAAGACTCCGCGTGGTCTGTTGAGTCACACTAGCCTAGCCTCCTGCCGAGTTCTGAGGAAGTACAAAAGACAGGTTGGGAAGGACCAGCTTCTTCAGTGGCCGGCCACTTCTTGCCAAGTTCTGTCCACCTGACTCTCGCCATCTTAGGGTAGGCACTGGCTTCTGAGCGCCTCACTTCCGTGCATCGTTTCCCAACTCTCCTTTCCATAATGTCTTGTGAGTGACGTGGACTTGACCTTGATGGACACATCTGTACCACAGAATAGACAAATAGCACAGATGAGCTCTGCTTTGATCTGCAAAGCCAGGCACTGTAGCTGCCCACACACCACACAGTTCCACTGAAGCAAAAGGCACCTGGGTTTGGTATTGTGTCTCTGCCGCATGATTCCACTTGGAGCAGGGTGATCATTCCATTGCCAGAGTGCTTGCTGCGTACAAAATGTGTAAGGAATCAAAGATGTTTCCCACGGGACTTGCCTGTGTTGTCTCACGTGATTCGCTGCAGCCCTGGATCTGAACACAGGACACACCCACTCTGCATTGTATATGCCAGTACATTGCTAAGGGCCAGCCAGTGTCAACTGAAACGCGGGGCTCAGACCGTGCTATGTTGTGTTGAAGTGTTTTCAGTGTACAGATGAAGAATTTTTCTCTTACAGAAACACAGTGATTCAATTATTGAAAGTGTTAATGTTTAATATTTTTGTAATGCCTTTCCTCATCATGGAAAAGTATAAAATTAGGATATCGTTGGATTGTACTGTGTTAGAATGCTTGGTTTTAAAAAGCGCATGAGCACATGCCTTCCTTCTCTATCTTCTTCCTCTCTCTAGTAAGTAAAGGGTCTTTTTTAAATTCTTTGGTTAAAGGGGATTAAATGTGAGAACTGACGTGCCCCTGCTCCTGACCTGCTCCACGGGCTCTTTGTCCAACTTGGCAGGACAGCACGTACCATCACCAAGGGGCTAAGGGAACTGGCCACACCATATCCACATAGCTGGACCTAGACCGTCAGTGGGGACACCAGAAACAGAACGGAGTTTCCCAGGATGAAGGGGAAATTCTGCCGTGTGGGGGTGCCTGTCAGTCCTTGTCTGCCTCCCCCAAACCACAAGGACTGTAGGTGAGGGCCGCTTGTGTTCAAGCCACATGCCTCGTGCTAGCTGACCCCTATGAACTCAAGGCACCCACCTTTCATAGGCTGACTCCTGGTTGTCAGTGTTTTAACTGAGGCCCTGTGGTTCTATTTATAGGTTGATCTTTCATGGATACAGTGGGGCTGTTTCTTTGAGCTCATTAGAGATATTTTGGGTTTGTCATCTGTCCTCTACTGTCTCTGGCAGCACCAAAATGCCTTTGCTCTGAAGGTACCCTGGCTTTGCCTGCCCCCACTGGCGGATTTTAAGCCTTTGCCTTTGTTTTTATGAAAGTTCCCTATGTCATATTCAGATGCGAAATCCCAAGCTATATAAATACAGTATACATGCTACTGGTAACTAGTCATGTATTGTTTAAGCTCACTGTGAAGGTAATTGAGGAAGTAACCCCTCTTCAGACCCAAGCACATTGTTTCAAATTGTCCTCTGAGACCCACTGTCCAGGCATAGACTCCCCCGCACCTACCCTGTGGAAGGAAGACAGGCGCTCATGTCCATGAGCAGAAGAGAATGCTATTCGAGCAAAAGCATCCTGTCCTTCAACACAGCTGGGAAGTCAAGAACTCCCAGGCACCTTCCCGAGCTGAAGAATCAGCAACTGTTTATCCCATGAATCCCACTGAGGTAGAGGATGCTCCTCTCTGCTGGGCCTCTCAGTGCACACCTGCAGCTGACTGTCTTCCAGACTCTCATTTCTGCTGGGCCTTTGTGAGTCCCTGACTTGATGGTGTTTTGCTGTCAATCTGCTATTTGCCATTTATTGTCTTGCTTTTGCTTGCTGCATACTTAACAAACTCACTCATTCAAAACTGAAAGCACAGCTATTGTAGATCATCCTCTGGACTGCACGGAACAATAAATAAGGAATATATTCTGTGGCCTTGGCATCTGTGGATCTCTCTCTCTCTATTTGTTCATTTCTTTTCTGAGAACTGCTCTGTCCTTGTCTCTTCTGTTATGAAGGGAGGTAAGATCCTTTAGCTCTAACTATCATTTTCCTCATTATCTATAATATATATATTATCTATAATATAATTATCTATAATATAATACATATTGTGGTTTCTATTTAAGCAGTTTTAAAGCAGCTATGCTGGGACATCTCTGAAAATCTTGGAAGCTGTCCCCCACTGCTAGGATTACCCTGGCAGAACACCCTGTTGATAGGAAGGAACTGACTCCAATCCTCCACAGAGATAAAGGTGGTCAATTTCCCCCCAACTCTTTGCTTATGAAAGGATATGGAGAGGAGTTCTCCACAACAGAGAAGCTAAGTCCATCAAAAGAAACAGCTTGACCATGAGATGACACTAGATCAACTGGGTTAGGCCCCAATATGAACAGACCAATGAGAAGTAGAGGACCAAAAGCTCCAATTAGGTTTACAGAAACTGGAGCTAACCAACGGGGAAAAGCCACTTTCCCAGGTCTGACTGAGGATATAAAAATTCCAGACCCTGGCAGCTATCTTTGGCACCTGCTTCTCATGGCACTCCACATCTGGAGTCCATGAATCTTTTCTAGCTCCCTGCCCCTCATGGATTCCATGCCTGTAGTCCATGAGTTCTCCAGGGCACTCTTGTGGGACTCCACATCTGGAGTTCGTGAGTTCCGTTCTTTCTCTTCTCTAATAAACTCTGTCTTAATCCTCTATGTGTGTTCTGATTTCAATCTTCGGCTCTCAACACAAGAACTTGGATACCTACAGACTCCAGGAGAGTGGCCCTGCAACACTATGACATAGACAACATTTCTCTAAGTTTTCTCTCTTGGGCAGGCTCTGGGCTGGGACTCAGAAAGCTCAAAACCGAGTATGAGGGACTGGAGAGATGGCTCAAGGGTTAAGCCTTTGCTTCTGGATGAGTTAGATCCTGGTTCCTAAGTAAAAATACCAGATGGAATGCTTCTGGCCTGGTGGGTGGAGCCTGGGAAATCCTGGAGCAAAGCAAAGAGGAGATAGAACAATCCAGGCAGGATGAGTCCCAAAGTCACCCTTGGGCCTCCGTAGGCACACACAGTGCTCTCTTCAACACATATCCACACACAGTCACCTACACACACACACACACACACACACACACACATACGCATGCATGCACACGCACACGCACGCATGCGGTGCCAGTCAGCCTCCTTAGTACAGAGCGTTTTGCTAGGATCCTTTCCTTGACTGGTTCAGACTACCTCCTGACCAAAAAAAAAGGCACATCATGTCCCACCCTCTTTTCAATCTTTTGCTTTGCTTTTCATCTGATTTGAATGTATTTTATTAGATATTTTCACTTTAGAAGCTTATTTACTTTTTTTTTATTTATTTATTCAATTGTGTGTGTGTGTGTGTGTGTATGTATGTGTGTGTAGAACCACAGGTGAATTCGGGAACCACCATGGACGCCTCCACCTCCTCCTTGTTTACTCTGCCCGGGGATTCACAGGCTCCACCCTACCAGGACCAGAAACGCAGGCGCCCTCGCTTCTGCCCGGCGTCTATATGTGGGGTCTAGGATCTGAACTCAGGACCTTCTGCCTGCAAGGCAGAGGCTTAACCCCTGAGCCACCTCTCCAGCCCCAGAAGCTTATTTACTTTTTAAACTTCACCCTCTAGCTCACTAGTAACAGAAAGTGGAATGCTATGCTATGCACTTAAGCATCTCTTAGTCAGCCAACCCGGGAGCGGAGGATCTCGGCTCCGATGAAGGGTCTGGATTTCATCATCATTTCACCTGGAGACTGGTCCCTAGGGAGTCCAGGTCTGGGACCACGGGCATCGCAATAGGCAAATCCAATTGTGAGCTCAGTTGCAAACCTGTTATGCCAGGAAGATGCCATGTGGCTGCGTCTCTGACGGGCATCTAGAGTGGTGTGGCTCTTGCAGAGAAAGATGGAAGGGAGCGGCAGGGGCGGAGCTAGAAGCTAGACTCAAGATTCCGTGCCCAGCGAGCGATTGAACCCCTGTCACACGCAGTGAGGGTTCTCAACGCCCACCAGCTAGAAGGGGGTTCGTGCACATTATGGGGAATGGCGGTATTTGTTTCTGTTCAAGCTGGTGGGAGCAAGCAGAGATGGAGCTTCCACACAGCTGCAGGAGACTCTTGAAGAGGCAGAGACATGTAAAGAGCCAGGTGCGCTGGCTAAGAAATCAGAACCCAGGTCTGTAGAAGTCCTAGACCAAGAGGGTGGGAAGGGGTGGGAGGGGGTGACCCCAATGGTGTTTCTGGGAGCAGCTTGCCAGGGGTGGGTCTGCATATCTCCCAGAAGAGAGGACTTGGTGGGCCAGAGTTGTGCGTGGGTTTCATGGAACGACTTTACTCACGTGCCAACAGCTTCCCATCTCTCTCCTTCCTGTTATCCGCCCATACACCTCTCCTCTCCTGCTGGTTCTCTGTATGCAAAAGAAGCTCATCTTGATGCCGGACTCCAGTGAACCAGTATGCTCTGGCGCCATCTTCTAGAACATGCACAATTCAGCTGAGGGCACAGGAAGCCACAAGGCAAACCCGTCATCTTCCTGGGGATTGACTTTTGGTGGGACGATTTGGGAAACAGTTTTTAGGCAATCAGTCATCTGCTTTAAGGCTCATTTTCTTTACTTGTCCGGGATAGTTCTGTCATGTGCGTAGCAGGTACCAAACATCAGCAGTTCACTTCCTCAAGTTACATCCCTGATACACTTCATGGGCACCAGACTCGTAACTGAAGTCTAGGACTTGGTGAATGTAAACATTCAGCTCGAAGTCTTTACCCCAAGGCATCCAATGTTCTGTGTGGGCATCAGAAACAATCCCCAGGCATCCACACATGACCCCGTCTGCACAAAGCCCACAAGCCCAGAAGCAGGCTTGCAAGTAAGTAAGAAAGAGCATTTCCACATGAAACAGTTCAAGAGACCCATGGGAGACCCTGGATGACAAAATTTCAATTAATCTTTATTTAAAGCAATAATAATAATAATAATAGTAATGCAGGTGCAGATGACATGTGGGTAGGTACACAAGTGCCCGTGGTGATCAGAGGGCTCTCTCCCTCCACCTTTATGTGGGTTCTAGGGATGGAATTCAGATCTCCAGGCTTTACAGCAAGTGTCTTTACCCACTGACCCTCATACTGGTCCAACACAGACTTGTCAAAAGGATTTACGACTCCCCCCAGGAGGACAACACAAACACATGGGACAAAGTCGCTCTTCTTTTGAGAAGGGTGTCTCATTCAAAGCAACTGTGATAGAATGATAACACTTTTGATCCCAACCTTAAAAAACTTGGAGGACCATGGAAGAATATCTTCAAGATTCTGAGGAACTATTATTTTTAAGAAGGAATACTGTGCTTTCCAAATCATCAGTTCTTTATGTGTTTATTAGATGCTCCACAGAAATAGAACCAATTGGATGTGTGTACAGACAAGATAGATGTATTTGAAGGAGTTGGCTCCTGTGATTATAGCAACTACAGTCTGAAGACTGGGACACAGAGAAGGTCCAAACTGTGTTTAAGTATGGAGTCTGGTGGAAGCAGAATTTCCTCTTGCTTAGGGAGCTCAGTCTAGTTCATTTCTGGTTTTGAATGAGGTGGACTCACTCTAGGGCAGGCGATCTGCTTGACTCAGCGTCCACCTGCATGAATGTTAATCTCATCGGGGGAGGAGAGGCCTGGAGAGAAGAGTTCAGGGACGGCAGGGATTGGATGCTTTTGGTTCTAGAAGAGGAGGGTCCCTGGGGGCTTAGAGAGCAATAGAGAAGTGAGCAGAGATTCACAGGAATCCAGTCACCCTGACATTTTGTGAACCTCTTTGACATTTCCTAGAGAAATAACTGACTTTTGTCACTGTTCAGCACGTCTGAGAATGCTTTCTGAGTTCCAGACTGTGAGTCGACAAACAGGCATCAGGCATGTGAGTTAACGGGAGACCAGAAGGGATGTCCCAGCAATGAGCGCGGGCAGCTGGCTCTCTGGACTTTGTCCTGGGGTCCTCGTTCAGCTTCATCTCTGTCAATTGGGACCTAAACATTAAAAAAGATTTTTTTTGTTTTTAATTTTTAACTAATTTTTAAAATTATTCTATTTATTGTGTATGCCTGTGTGTGTGTGCCTCTGTTTGTGTGTGTACCAGAGGGCACTGTGTGTCCCTGTGGAGGACCAAGGGTGACTTTGGGAATCATCCTGGATTGCTTCTACCTTCTTGCTTTAGTCTGGGATTTCCCAGGCTCCACCCACCAGGGGTGGAAGTGCAGGCCATTCCCATTTCTTCCTGGATGCAAAAGAAGCTCATCCAGAGCATGCAGATCCCCAATATCACAATTAAATAAAGAGTAAGTAAATAAAATAATTTAGTTATTTAAATACATCAGCTACTGAATTGTACTTACACTTATAGCTCATTTAGCCAACTCCTACTTTCCACTAATCAATTTGCCCTTGGCAGATATTCTTCTTAAAGTATTTTTCATGATCCCCTTCCCTCCAAAAAATCAAATGGAGGTTACATTTTGCTCTGATTTATACAAATTTATTTTTAAAAATAAAAGTTCAATATTAGAATAGTGTAGACTCACTGAAAATTGGCCCACATGACAAATACAGAGAGTTCTGATGCTTTCCATAACTAGTTTTCCCTACTGTACATATCTTACACTAATTAATGTAGTATATTTGAATAGATATCAAGAGGTTTAATTAACTGACTTCATGCTTTATTTAGAACTCTGAAATGTTTACCTAATGTCCTTTCCTGATCCAAGAGTCTGACCAAGATTCTATATTGAATCACCACAAAAGGGTGAGCCCCCCCCTTTTCAAATACGAAAAATCTCACATTGACTCACTTGTACAGAAACAAATGTTGAATTTCCAGCAAACTTTAGAATGGAAAGAGCAAGCAAGGTTGCCCCCTAGTGGCTAGGATCCATAAAAGCATCCTCAGCAGCTTCGGGAAGAATGACAGGAAAATTCGATGCTTAAATAAAAAATGTCCACATGGACTTGTCAGTTATTCATTTCATCATGCTCCTTTCCAAGATATACCCATGTTCATAACAAAAGAGACTCTCTGAAGGCTACAGAAAGAAGGGGAGAAGCAAGTAGACCTCACATGAGCTCTCCTTTCTCATCACCGTTTTTTCTTGTCGGATTAGAAACTTTGCATCTAGGCAAGCCATTTAAAACTTTCTGAAACAACAGTAAGTTCACAGAAATAAGTTCATTTGGTCCAGCGGAACATCATGAATAGACAGGGGCTTTTCAACAACAGGAACAAAAACACAAGGTGATAGGGCACGCACAGGTCTTCCACGCAAGAGGCTGCTGCCAATCTGTTCCTTAAGAGAGACAGTGATATAAGCACAAAGGTTCTAGAAAACACTCTTCACACAGGATCGACGAGCAATGCTCATCCCTGGGAGAAGCTGCCACTGCTATTCATAACACTTCAGGCCAAAAATCCTTTAGCAAAAAGCCTCACATTCTATTGAAATTATAGAACAGACTTCTGGGGACCCCAGCGTTCAAACCCAAGACTTCTCTCAGAGACAGCAGAGTGTCCCCTTCTGGCTGGATTCTACTACCTTCGCTAAATCAGGGAGGTATTTTAGGGACAATGGAACTAGGGATCCTGGTTTTTTTTTTTTTTTTTTTTTTTTTTTCTTTTCTGCTTTTTGAAGGTTTTTCACAACACGGGAGTACTTGACCCAGGGACACTTATGGTCGTCAGAGGTCGACCTGTGACAGGGATTTTAGAATTCAAACCAAGACTAGCGAGGCAGGCAGGTGTGCATGAGATGCAGGCTTTAGTAAGAGGCTTAGCCAATGAAAAGTGAGGGAGAAGCTACAAGAGTGGGAGGGGCTTGCAAGAAGCCCTTTGTCTAGGATTTTTATAGGGCTACGGCAGAAACTGGATGGACCAAGACTGAGAAAGTAATTGCTGTAAGATTATTTAATTCTCTAGGCGATTATGGGCTGAGCCAACATGTCCACACACTGTGCGTGTCCCCTTGTTAGGGCTGAGTGAAATCCCCATCTGTCCACCTCTGACTTATTCCCTTGTTGATCCTCTCTGTCTCTTACTTTCAATCTCTATGTTCTCACACTTAAATGACCAACTTGCCATTTACCACGGTGGAAAGTTAACTATCATGACTACCTAAGATGTAGCTGTATCTTCCTTGTTTTCTTCCACTTGCTTTGCTTCTTGTCTGTGGGATGAGCTGGGATGGAGTCCTAGGTGAAAATTTCTTGTCGGCAGCCATCCTTCTAAGTCTGTTACAACGAGCTGCATTAGAAGCAGGAACCCATGACAATAGCGCTTGACACGTGCTGCCCTCTGACCCAAAGCCCGTCCTTCCCTGATCATTTAGCTTGGCCAACTCAAACAAGCAGCTTTGTCTCACATCCTTGATGCTCCTGGCTTTACTGCTTTAACCTCTAATCTGCCTTTTATCCTTGACCTCTGTTCCCACTGCGTATATGAGAGCAACTTATAGTGATCATTAGTCCGGCCTTACTGCCTACAGCGAGCTAGCTCCTGTCTCAATCTGACGTGGCAGAGAACTCAAAAAGCACAAGACACATTCGGATGCAAGACTGTTTCCTTTCCACAATTTAACCTAGTTTCCCACTGCCCTTTTTGCCAGCAACTGGCTTCAGTATCCTTGAGTATCTATCCTTCATTGTGAGTCAGGGAGTGGTACACATTTTTGGAGAAGGGGGGTGCGCTGTGAATAGAAGCTGGGGTCTCCAATGATGTGCTCTGCCACGGAACGCATCACCCCACATAACCTTTCATCAACCACAAATAACAGTGTTCAGAACTTTGACTTTCCTCTTAGCATTGTCTTCTGTGGCTATTCTGCTACAGTACATGAAGCTATTCCATCCAGTCTTCCTGGTGGCTCTGTGATCTCCACCTCCTTGTTTACTCTGCCCGGGGATTCACAGGCTCCGCCCTACCAGGACCAGAAGCGCAGGCCGCCCCCGCTTCCGCCCGGTGTCTATACGTGGGGTCTAGGATCCGAACTCAGGACCTTCTGCCTGCAAGGCAGAGGCTTAACCCCTGAGCCACCTCTCCAGCCCCTCTGTCATTTTTTTTTTTGAAGGCTTAGACTTTTATTTTTATGTACAAAGAGCCGACATGATCTCTTTCACTGGGTAGTGAGTGGTCTTCAATCCATTCAAGGAAGGTCACTTAGTCCAACTTGATGAAGCCGATGTCCTTGGCGTACTGGCGGAAGCACTGCCGGCACATGTTCAGCCTGTATTCCCGGATCAGACCGTTGTTGTTCGAGCAGACACGGCAGGAGAGGGGACCCTGGCCGAATTTCCGCAGGTGACTCCAGTAGAGCTGCTGGTGACCCATGTTGCCTGCTGCCGTCCAAACGAGGGAAAAGGGAGACTGTCATTTAACAAACATTTGAGTGTTCTGCCATATGCTAAGTGATGTTGATACTTTCATAAACAAAAGATGTCTGCCCTGTGAGGCTGTGTGTGTGTGTGTTCCTATAGTAACACTAAATGGAGAGAAGAGGAAGTAGGCATAATGAGCAGGTTCAACAGAATGTGAGGTGATGAAGAGCTTGCTAGAAACAAGGGGGTGGGAGATCATTTAACATTTTCACCAAGGTGACGTCTGAACAAAAACTGATCCAGTGGATGACATGAGGGTCTACACATCTCTTCAGAGCAAAGCTCAGTGTTTTCTTTGCTCTCTGCTGGGAATGTACCTGGTGCTGGCTCAGGAGACACACACTGTCATAGTGAGGCACAGGTATCAACTTGATAGTTGAGGGTTCAAGCTCTGGGTGCATTGGCAGGGAATTAACAGTTGAGTTAAGCCCAGAATGAACCTGCAGGAGATTGTCTAGTTGAAGGGGAAGGCCCAACCCATGGTGGGTGGGACTAGACCCCAGGCGGTGGAAAAAATGGAGGGAACTGTTTGAGAAAGTAGACATCCTTGTATGTACTTGGCCAGACATGCTGGTCTGGCAAGTAAGGATCCTCCCTTTCTCAGATGCTATGTGGATGTGGTGTGGCCAGTTCCCTCTGCTTTCTGGTGATGGTGCCTGCTCTCCTGCCAACTGGACTGAGAACTGTAACCATGAGAGAATAAGCCCCTTGTTTTCTTAAGCTGTTTTGTTATGATTTTATCAGCAACCATGCAGGTGAACTGCAACACACACACATACACACACACACAGGTTTTCATGGAATTAACATAGGAGGCTGGCTGCGTGGGACAGCGGATGACTCGGGGAAGTGGTGTGATGCTGGGTATCTTGAAGGTGGAATCAAGTTTTATTGGTCCTGAGAGCTACAGAGGAAAGGCTAGTAAAGGAGGATGTCAAGAATGACCCGAGAACTGGGCATGCCACACACGCCTCAGATCCTGGCACTAGAGAGGCGAGAGGATCAGGGGGCACAAGAGCAGTCAGGTGAATTTAAGGAGATCCTGTCTCAAGCAAAAGAAAATAACCCCCAACGGAGCTGATGAAGGAACCGGTTCAGTTCTATACACACACATCCTGGGATGACTACTGACTTCCCAAGTCAACATGCTCAGGACAGCTCATGGGAGTCTGGCGTTCCTAGACTTAGCCTATGCCTTTCAGCCCTGAGACAGACTGAGTGTAGGCAGAAAAGCAGAGAAAGGACTGGGCCCTGGAAACACTTCACATAAGCAAGACTGCGCGTGAATATTCTAGGGAACAAATGTCCACTCACTCTAGACAGGACACCAAAGACAGGCCAGAGTATAATTCCACCCAAGTCCATTCCAACCCATGACTTTTTATCAGGTTACTTACCGAGCATAGGAGAGGGGTTACTGACAGGACCGTGGGTGACCTTGCAGCAGCAGCACCAACCTAAAAATCTCACCCCATCATGATTGCTGACTTCCCCATAGCTGCATAGATGGGGGGGGGGTCCCCTCGTCCATCGACCCACGCTCTGCACTCTAGTACTTCCAAAGCTTTGAGATCAGGTGCAGTAGGGGCAGACTTAAATACAGCTGGGAGGCTAGGGGAGCAGCTGGAATCTCAGGTGAGCGGCTAATGACTCTCGCGGTGCTTCTGTGAGAGGTCAGGCTTGATCTCCAGGGCCCTTGCTCTGAGGAACGTGCTGTGGGTTCCGAGAACAGCCTTATCCAATAAAACCTAAGGCAGAATGGCTGGTGAAACTGGGAGGGGTGAGGAGGTGGGAGGAGAGGCATGGAGGGAAGGAACAGAGGGAGAGAAGCAGTGATACCAGTGAACGGAATGAAGGGGATGTCATTTCAGTTCCATATTCATTGAAATAGAGACTCTGAACTTTACTAAGAACCATGTGCATATGTAGCCAGAAAACAGTGGTATATATATCTTTATACACACACACACACACACACACACACACACGTGTATATATATATGCACATAGGTTTTGGTGAAGTTTGGGGGGGGTGTGAACTTAAGATTATCCAGGATCCATACAGAACCATGAGTTAGCAAGAGACAACTCTGAAATCAAGCAAATGATTTGAAAAGACTTCAGAAGAGCAAATATCCAACAATACTCAAGAGAATACGCAAGAAGTACCCCACAGTTACTGACTATCAAGGCCACGAAGATCTGAGGCACAAAGGTATTCCAGTGGCCTCCGAATGACAAATGAAAAGGCTGTACTGTGGAGTGCTGCAGGGGTATGGATCGACTAGTAAGTCATGCGCTGTGGACAGATCCCAAAGAGGCATAACTTTAAGGGAAAAACTTAGCAAACATCAAACATCAGTTCACACAGAAATCCTCCCTCTAGAGGGGAGCCCAGCAGAGCTTCATGGGCTGTCAAGGAAGCAGCAACCGGCATTCACTTGGGCTCTGCTGATTCCGGTTTCCACACACTCATCTGCTTTTCTGTCCTAAAGCTTTTCTTTTCTCTCTCATTTAAGGTACGCCCTAAGATAATCCATGCGAGCTCTTCATTACCTTCCTAATACTGTTGTAATAAAACTCCCATGAACTTGGTGGCCAGAGGTCTGAAAATGGCTTGTTTGCTGAGCTAATTCAAAGCCAGTTCGGGGTTTTGTTCTGCTCCAGAAGCTTTTCTTTCCAGCCTCGGGGAGAGGCCTCATTCCTTGACCAAGAGATTTCTCCAGCAACACCAGGCTGAGCCCTTGTCATGCTGCCATCTTGTCCTCCAGCCCCCTCCCAGACCCCTGTTTTTCAAGGCAAAATAACCCTTGTGATCACTTTGGATACATCTGGGGAACCAGGCACTGCAAAGCTAGCTGAATGACCTGAATCCCATGGGTAATCATAGGCTCCCCTGCTGTGTAACCTAAGGCGTCCTCAGGTTCCAGATATTCGCATGTGGGCATCCTCAGGGGACAGTATTCTGCCACTCATGGTTTTTTATTTTTTTCCCGATATAAGGATTTCACGCTGCTACATTTTCCCTTTCAGGCCTTTTAGTTTCCTCTGAATTTTTTGTATCTCCTTTTTGTGTAACTTAAAAATATTTTCTGCTTTTGGTTTTGACTTTATCTTTGATCCTTGGGCTATTTTATAATGTCCTAAAAATGCCAAGTATTTGTCTGGCAATAATTGATTTCTACTTTGTCAAGGACGTATGTTGTGCTTTCAATTTTATATTCGTTACTTTAGGAGTCAGAATGTTATCTGCTTTGGTGATACACTTTATGTTTGAAATTCTATCGGTGCTAGAAGTGAGGGAAGCTGTTCCTTGGAAGAGGATGATGATTGGCAGGTGACCATTGCATACTTAAATTATAGTTACAGTATCTGCCTTCAAGTCTATTAGTTCTAACACCTGGATGTTTTTCGCATAGATACGACTTATTTTTTCTTTTGAGAATTTGTCACACTTTGCCCTTCTAGTAATTTTGGATTGAAAACTGGACATTTTCAATACTGTGGACTCTAGATCCTGGAGAATGCGGATTTTTAAGTCGACCCGGCCAGGCTCAGACCAACATGGTTCTGCTACTGGTCCTGACTATTCTGAAGTCTGCGCTCGGCCCGTGGCTTAAACCCACCCGTTTTCAAAGTCAGCTGTGCTGTGTGCTGTCTCCGATCTGCCTGTGCAGCGCGGGGAGCTGTGTGTGAATTAAAAACAGAAAAGGGGATTCCTTTCTCTGCCTCTCCTCTCGGGGTTCCCGTTTGCCCCTCAAGGGATCCTGTTCTGTCCTCTGGTCTGAAATACAAGTTTCTTAAGAACTGCCGCTCCGTCACTGCCACTGTGCCACCCTGTCATCCTCAGCACAGGGAGACACAGAAAAGGGGCCCTTGTCCTTTCCTGTCCAGAGACCCGCATCCCACGGGGTGCAGGTGTTGGCAATACGAGGCATAAGACCTCTCCCTGGAGAGAGGAATGACTCTCGGGAGCTTTCAGGAACCCTTTTTATGATCCAAGCGGTCAACCGGCCAGAGGGGCTGCCGGGGCACATTGGGGTGTCGTGGCACATTGCAGGGTCATCCCTGGGTCCAAAGAGAAGATGGGGAATTCTCCCTCAGGTTCACTTCAGTCAGCTTGCTTTCATTTCTCCCTGCTACTGTCACTTGCCTTCAGGCTGGTGAATTAAGTTTATTCAGTGGCGCAGAGGGGTTTGTAGTCTCACTCCACTTTGAGCTAGAAAATCCAAGCAGCACTGATTTGAAAGTAGGTTTTATTTGAGGGGAAGAGCACAGGCATGCCTATGGTGGCGTGTCAGCGAACGACGTTCTGACATCAGTTCTGTCCTACTACACGGGCTCCAGGGATGGAACTCGGGCCACCACGTTTAGACACAAGGGCCTTTACCCGAGCTGTCTCCCCAGCCCTCAAAGCTACTTCTTTGTAAGGGCTCTGAGCTGGAGGGGACATAACTCTATTAGAATGGACAAATGGCCGTTACTTGGTCACTGGCAGTGCATGGGGGAATCTTTGCTGCTCGTGACTGAATCTGACAGAAACCCATTTTAGGTCAATTATGGGGGGGGGTGTTGTACTGTTTAAGTTGGAAACTCTGTTAGACGTAGGAGACACGGTCTGTTCTCCTGTAAGAAAAGTACAGTGACTGGCAAGTGACCCACCAGGAGGGCTGCTGGGTGCTGGGGTTACCTACTTATGTCATTGACGCTTAGTCGTGTTTATTAAGAATTTTTCGAGCTCAATGAGAGTGAGAGACTAGAGAGAGGAGAGAGAATAAACTTCTCATTCGCCCTACACACGCATACCGACACTTGTCAGTGAAAAGTTTTCAGTTTTCGTTCGTCTTGGGAGAATTCAAATGTGAGGCTGTCACTTTTCTATGTGCCTCCTGTGTGTCCTAAAGGAATGGGTGACTCATTTAACAGTGCCCACTTCTTGGGTTTTCAATCAATGCAAGAGGCACACAACCACCTAAATGCTCATATTTGGCCTCAATATACATTCATTTTTCACTGGAAACACTTGTGGGATGTTTTAAATGTGTTTTTGGTTTTAGTAAATACCAGTTTATAGCAGACAAAAAAGTTCCAAGAAGAAAGTACACTAAATATTCCCAACGATACAAATATGGAAGCGGGGTAAGAACACAGTACAGACAGGACCTTACCCCAAATGGTACCTGGGGTCTGCCTTTGTGTGCTTAAAAACCAGCTGAAAAATTTATTAAAACTAGTTGCAGGTGATGAGACAGGGAAGATTAATAAAACACTTGAAAAATGAATATAAATTTAATAATAAACATTATGGTCAGGCTGTTTATTAAGGAGGCAACCACATATACAAGTTCGACTATAGAAATGTTTGCAAATCAAACTTCATGTGATCTAAAGGGACCATGCACACTGTCAATAATGGACACCTGTACAGTGAATTTAAAAGTAAATTTAAACATACATAGTCTAGATCATTCTAGAGTTATACAAACACCTGGGGCCACATATATATATTTAATTTTCATTCAAAAAAACTTCTTTTATAAAAGTGATGTACTGAGATAATTTAAAAAAGCATCTGGCAGTTATGAATGGTCCCCAGTTTTACAAAAATGTGATTTCCAGGGTATGAAAACTGAAAAAGTCAACTCTTCAGAGAGTGTTTTGCATTATACAAACAAGTCTGTAGAAAAATGATCCAGCAAATGCTTGAGTTAAGAATATTTATATTTTCCAATCTTTACACTTTTATTAAAACACTTACAAAAAAATAACATTCAAACACTGAGAAAATTAAATAACTTTGGAAGCAGAGAACATCGCTCTCTGCTTACATATAAGTGACAGTCCGGGGCTGTTGGCAGAAAATAACCATATTCCTAAACCCTTACTACTATGTATCAAACATAAGTTAAAATCATAGGCACTAGTTTAGCAAATCCACATTTCAACTGTGAGACTAACCACAGTAAATCCTCAGATTTTCCCAAACAGAAAAACTGACAACACACAAAGGTTTTCTAGTAAAAAGGCCATTTTTTTCTCTTTAGGAAACTAAACGCCAATAGTCTGTGGTGGAACAATAGCATGTAAAATAATATTACCTAACTTAGATCCAAAATACATTTTTAACAAGTGATGAAATAGTTTAATTAAAAAAAATAGATTTTTTTTCTGACGCAGCCATTTAAAAACAAAGTTAAATAACCTGAATACCCCTTCTGAAACTGATTATCTAACTTAAAAAATGTAGATGGTTCACTTAGATTCTCTTTAATTATTAGATTGCAGCATTTTTTTTGAAATGTTACACGGAGACTTTTGTATGCACAAGGTTTCACAGAGATGGTGACTAGTTCTTTCTGCTACTTAAGAGTTACATGAAATACTTTCCCAACAAAGCTGATGTTTAATAGTCTGAAAAGCAACAGTTTTTAGCTCACTGTTATGAGGAATCCTTTCCAGACCCATCTGCTCGAGTTCTTCCTTCAAACCTACACAAAAATAAGCAGCCCTGGGGGCTACACTCTGCAGCCGCTTGCACTAGCTGGGACCTCCTGGGTCCAGCTAGCGGTGACCCCCACGTCAGAAAAGGCAGCGCGGGGGCTCTCGATTGAAGCGCTATCATCTATCAGGGCTGCCCTGAATAGGAAGCCTCCCATTTCTCTCTCCCTCTTTTGTCGACTTGCAGAGTATCTTCGATTAACAAGGAACGTTTAAATCCCTAGAAATCTTTCATGGGACCCAACTGCTAATAGTTTAGAGCTGTTCCAATTAAGTACTTAAAAAAAGACTTCATTATTAAAAATGAGAAGCCTGCTACAGAAGGAAGTTTCAGTCTGTTTATGGTCTGATAAAACCAAAATAGATGATTTCAAGGATACATCTTATATATATATAGGAGCCATTAGAGAACAAGTTTTTTAACAAGTTAGAGTCAGATGGTTTGTTACCAAAGAATGCAAAAATTGATGTAAGGCAGAATCTAAGTCAAAAGGGACAGTGTTTTTAAAAAAGACACTTTATACAGTTACGCAGTTCAAAGTGGACTGACTTAAGCAGCTTTAGCAAGCTAGCTCTCCTACCACAGCATAGACCGCAGTGCCACAAGAGCAACAGTACAACTGTCATCACCAGAGATCCTGTAGGTTAAATGCATAGATTTTCCCCTCTCTCACGGTATGGTTTTGTTCCAGGTTGTAAGCACTGAGGTGTATACCAGAATGAAGACACGTACATGTGCTTTCCTACCATAGAAGCCTGGTAATCGGACAAGATCTTTAGTTCTGTGACAGGTAACAGCATGTGAAGAAGTTGGCTTCAATAGCAAAGGCCATCTTTCCTGAGCCAGGAACTATAAAGTTTAGAAAGATTGTACAACTGATAGTAAGCCCTTTTGGCGATCAAAACAAACACACATGTAAGTATGATATGTCAATGCAACATGATGGATGCACTGCATTAGGTGGTGGTGATAGATGAACTGTGCCCAAAACGCAAAACTGAACACAATGACTTTTCTCAACAAATCTGCAAAACTGACTTGTAGCACTCTAAGCATAGGTAGCATGTCTTAAATCTGGGGCCAGGTTTCCTCCTTCCACCCTCCAAATCAATCTACAGGACTGAAACACTGTGATTAGTCAGAATATTAGTTCTCATTAACACAAATGTTTATTGATACTATTTGTACAGTAAGTTAGGTCAAATGTGAAGCTTTGGACAGCCCGAATTCACCATCTTCTTGTGTACAAGGTACTCTCTCATTTACAAATGGGCATTTCTCTTTGGCATCCATTTAGGGTATTTGCCCAGATATTGGCCTTTGTCAAATATTTAAAAAATGAACTGTGTTTCTAATTAAAATGAAACTAAAAGTGACTCCATGGCGAGTGATTGTGTGGTTACCAAACACAGCTGATGCTAAGTGTTATTAAAGTGCTGCTTCATCATCTCTGTCAGCTTGTGCTAGTTAGACAGAGAGGGCCGGGGCTTCATAAACCCAAGAGTCTCCTCTGAAGAGTGTGCATATGAACGCTGCTCTTCAGCCTGGTGAAGGGGTGTCTGTGAAGCTGCGCGCCTCTGCGTTCTTGTCTTTGCTGGTCAGTAGCAGCCATCTTTCCAGCTGTCATCTTTCATGCTACCATAGGTTTTTGGAGCTGGCAAGGATCTGAAATGAAGCAATTTTTTAATCATTTGCACGTCTTTCAGAACACTCTCATACCACCCCAGCACATATCAAGTGCTTCTCAGGTGGCATCGTGTCCCATGAGGGCTGCTTCAGGGAACTGCTAACACCCTGGCTCTAAGTAGCTATGAGAACATTCTCCTGCACTCACATTTTCACAGCCTTGAGCTGTGCTCCGCACCAGATGACTTCTCATCCCTTTTGTTGGCGCGGCTACTAGATTAAGAAAATCCCATACTCCCAAATATCTGAAAACCAGCCTATTGTTCTGCAGGCAGAATGATGAAGGGGACATCTCTAGGCTGCAGGCAGTGGTGGTTGGACATACTTTAACTGGAGGTCTGACTAGCCATGTGTCCTTCGGCAAATCATTTCATCTAGGTATATTTCAATGTACTTCTCTAAAATCATGAGTTCTTACTACTGTGAGGTTATTTAGTGTATAGCAAAAACCACTGCATTCTATAAATGAATTAAAAAATATAAAATGTTTATATTAGTATGAAGGAAGTATATAGATAATTCAGTCTCAATATAGAATCAAAACTTTGTTTCCGAAAAAGGTAAATAAAGTTTAATTATAGTTGATATCTAAATTTACTGATGGTGAAAATTCTACTTTTAAAAGTAGATAAAGGGGGCTGGAGAGGTGGCTCAGGGGTTAAGCTCTGCCTTGCAGGCAGAAGGTCCTGAGTTTAGATCCTAGACCCCACGTATAGACACTGGGCAGAAGCCAGGGCGACCTGCATTTCTGGTCCTGGTAGGGCGGAGCCTGTGAATCCCAGGGCAGAGTAAACAAGGAGGAGGTGGAGGCGGTCCATGGTGGTTCCTGAATTTGCCTGTGGTAATACACACACACACACACACACACACACACACATACATACACACACACAATTGAATAATAATAAAAAAAAGTAGATAAAGGACTAGGGAAATGGCTCGGGGGTTAAGACCCTGTCTCGCAAGCAGAAGGTCTTGGGTTCAGATCCCAGGTCCCAGGTAAAAACACCAGATAGAACAGCATTGTCCCACACTTCCGGTCCTGGAGGGTGGACTGGGAAATCCCAGAGAGAAGCAAGAAAGAAGTAGAAGCAATCCAAGATGATTTCCAGAGTCACCCTTGGTCCTCCATAGGGACACATAGTGCCCTCTGATACACACACACACACACACACACACACACACACACACACACACACACAGAAAGATCACTTAAGAATATTTCACAACTTGGTGGGATTAGAATCAATTTTTGAGACTAAGCAAACAACAAATAGTGAAGGAGATTTTGGTCCTCATTTCAAATCAACTAAATTGGGCATCAAATTTGGTTTGCTGTAGTTATAAATTCCATGGATGATTATGAATCATACCAGAACTTGGAAATCACCTATTGAAGCATCATAGCTAGAAGTTTTATCTTAAAAATCACTCTTGATTTCATCATGCTTTTATTATCTCTATTGGCTATTATAACATGAACTAATACCACAACCAAATCAAAATAAGGAGGTAATGTTTCATTCGAATAGTACTAACTCTAATGGAAGCCAGTAGGGGGTCTCTGTGCTCGCTACTGCTGTGGAGACAAGGCTCATTCCAGGTACCCACTCCCAGGCTCAAGAAAGTGGAATGGAGCGATTGCCACCTACCTGCGAACAGGCTGTGCAAGTTTGCTGCGAGGCACTGGTATGCCCCCCCCAGAAGGGGCGCTCGGCCGGGGCAAGCCACTCCTCATGGTGGCCGTCCCCGCAGGCCTGGTTAGAGTAGTGCTGTTGATATTGCTGGGGGGATTCACTGGGACTGTGTTCTGAACCATGGGAGGCCCTGGGGAGGAGGTGGTCTGCGTGAACTGTGTCGTGTCCTGGCTACCAGAGCCAGAGCCGTGGTTACTGAAAGCTTTCACTGGTTGTCGAAGAGCCAAAGGAGACGGTGCTGCAGGGGAGCGGAACTTGCCTGGAGATGGTACTGTGGACAGAAAAAAACAAAACAAAAAAAAACACAGTTTTGAGGGGCAACCACATATACATAAAACTGCTTTAACGTTTGATAACTGGGCACTAGACTGTGTTCACAAAATTTTGCCCTGAAGAAATGCAACAAATACGAGAATATTTCTGCTAATAACAAACGAAAAGATAACTCCTTACTCATATATTAAAACTGTCCTTGAAAAAAAATATATTACTGGGCTAGCTTGGAACCAAAACAGCAGGGAAAAAAGCATGGCAGGATTCTGCCTCCACTTGGACCACGTTCTAGAGGACAGAGTAAATCTGACTGCAGACTGCAGCCTAGAATTTGAAACGAACTTCTCTCCCTAAGAACACACTTACATATAAATTAAAAACATCTGGTGATGGTAGCTAGAAGTACCATGTCACACTGTAACTAAAAATTCAGAAATTAAGAGTTGTTATTTTAAAAATTAGCTCCTACTGCAATGTATCACAAAACAGGGAAAGTTATCAGTCAAAATGTATAAAATCACAGAATTATTCAGGAATGTCAATTCTACTAAAATGCTGTTATACTGAAATACTGGATACATGAAATAAAATGTATGATTTCTATTAACTTTTACACCAAAACAAGACTTTAAACCATGTTTTATTATTGCAAAGCGTTCCTCCAAAATTAAGTTTAGCTCTCCTGTAAAACTCATCCTTCCTTGCCTATTCATGTTTGGATACATCATTGCTAAGATCGTGTCACAGCCTTCCCTCTCTCCCCCTCTCCTGGTGCCTCCTCCTTCTTCCCTCCCATGCCCTGGAGCATCCTTTTGTATGAATGCCAAACCTCCCTCTGAGTCCTCCACTCTAGTGAGGGTTTCAGGACTCAGTGGCATAGCCCAGAGCCCCTTCTTGGGCTCCTTGGTAGTATGGGAACTCTATCATAACTGTTTAATCCCTTGTCTCTAAGGATCCTACTGCTTGGAGTCTTCTCTCCTGTGATCCATGATAGACTTTGGGAGTTCACTGACATGTCAGCCATTGTGCAGGTCAGGCAAAGTCCAATCCCGGTTGTTGCAACCCTAACTTGTGTGGAGTATCTTGCATATCGTTGGTTCTCCCCATCTTCAGGCTCTTACAATCTTGCTGCTCCCTCTTCTGCAAGGTTCCCTGAACTTTAGGATGGGGAGAGATTTGGCAGGTCTGGTTCCAGATGAATAATGTAGGGTCTTTGGTGTTTGTTGTTTTCAGTTCTGCTTTTCCTGCACTGCCCTTGGCTGCATCCCGATTAGTATTGAAGGTCACCTCCTAACTAAAGATTAAAGTGTTTAAATGAATATCTTAATGTAAGAGGAGAGTCAAAGGTAGATGGAATAGAAGTAGGACACAGCAGTGTGTGTGTGTGTGTGTGTGTGTGTGTGTGTGTGTGTGTGTGTGTGTATGGGAGTCAGTTTCCCATTTGCCGGATGGTTACCGTCTATCTGCTGGTCTCTATATCCTCCCTGATTGGTGAGATCAAACCTGTTCAGTCCCAAATGACCAGGAAGAGAAGTGAGAATGAGCTGCACCAGATGTGTCACTACTAACATGCAATACATGACCATGGCCTATTTTTACTACTGAAGCGTGATTCCCTATCTCCTTTCTTTTGAGGCCTTCCTTCCCTTTCCCTCCTGTTTATAATCGTAAAGGCACATTTCTATGAGGGTCAGTGAGGGTGTTTCCAGAGAGGATCAAAAAAGGAGGAAGACCCACCCTGAGCACAGATGGCATCAACTGGCAGACAGGGGGCTGATGGGAATAAAAAGGGAAAGGACACTAGCTAGCTAGGTATTTTCTCTCTTCTCTGCTTCCTGGCTGTCGTGACATGAGATAGTCTTTCTGCTTTGCCACACCCAACCTGCCATGACAAACTGCTCACTATTTTCATCTGGTTTTAGGAAGAAAGGAATATCAGTCTTATAGCATCAACTAGGGAAAATTAATTTCCTACCACCCTTCCAAATAAGCTTGTTCATAGCCTTCTTCCTTCGCAGTGACCTTGCCTGTCCTGATTTCAATCTCAAATATTAGCACATTATGCTTAATATATTTGGGAACCTACTACTCAAATGTGCTCAGACTGTCTCTGCTTGTCTCCAAGTCCTTACAGCTATATAACTCTTCAGTTTGACCTTGCATCCAAATACCAAGGAAGTTTACAGAAAGCTAGAAAACAGCCCAAAGTAGTCTCAAACAAAATTTAAATGCATCTATTTGGAAAGCCATCATAGGAACTTCTGTGAGAGGGAAACTGAAAAGGAACATACTACTGTTAAAAAAAAATCTTGTAAAAACTGGACAGAATGCATAAAACGTGTGTGTGTGTGTGTGTGTGTGTGTGTGTGTGTGTGTGTGTGTGTGTGCAGAAGAGGGCACTGTGCATGTCTGTGAAGGTCCAAGGATGACTCCATCAGGAATCATCCTAGATTTCTCTACCTCCTTATTACTTCACTCTGGAATTTGCTGAATCTAGGAGGATCAAATGTAAATGAACCATACTTCTGAAGTTCTATCATGTACCTAGCTTTTTTATTTATTGCTATTATTTTTTGGTTGGAAGACTCTTTACAGACAGACCAATTACAGAGGGTTTCCTAAGCAGATCAGACTTATCTTTCTGAGTGGAGAAGACAAAAACCAGAGACAAAGTCAAACATAAAGAAGAAAGAGGCATAACCTTGAACTCGGCTTAGCGATCTGCCTGAATCTTTGGCCAAACACACAGCTGAGGAGAGTGCAGCTGTGTGATGATGGGCAAAGGAGGACTGAAGCACTGTAAACCGAACAGTTGCCAGAGCTCATACAAAACTACTAGACATCTGAGTTTCAATCAGCTACTGCAGAGTCTTCATCAAATACCTAAGAAGACACTCAAAAGCAACCAAGAGATACTATAAAGGATCAGGTGATGAAAGGAATTAACTCATGGATAAATGCTACCTTAAATTTGTTCTAACCAAGTTTAAAAACTTTTATAGGTGTCTACAATTTACTGGTTATAAGCAAGTTGACTGTTATGTAAATTAAGGCTTTAAAAGAATATAAAAATACCCATTTGGTTATATGCTATCTGTGGCTGTTTTCAAGTTACAACAGCTAGTTAAGAAGTTAGAAAAAGAATATAATGACCACAAGCTTGAAAATATTTACTGTTTGGTTCTTGTTATAAAGAACTAGCCTATTAAAAAAACTTGTTTGCTACAACAAAGTCCAACACCATTTAAACAAAAGTAATAACATCTGCACATAACAATTCCACAAATTCCAGAATGTTTATCATCTAATACACAATAACTAAACATTTAAGGACATAGGAAAATGATAACCAAGGCCAGGAAAAAATTAGTCAGGAGAGTTTCCAGAAGACATGTAATTTTAAATGAAATCTCAACGAAAGGCTGTGATACTTACCTACCAATTAATGGTCAGGTAAGCCTCAGAGACTCTCAAAACAACACAGGTTATCACCACTGCTCTTGAATGCCCACCATAACTACACAGTATGTCTGAGCAAATCAGGAAACAAGTAAACAAAATCAGATGACGAACATGTATACTAGAGAAGGAAATGCCATTACAGATACTAAAGACAGTGAAAAAAGTAAGAGAACACAGAGCAAACTTTGTCAGTTAACGTGCTCAATTTTTTAAAAAAAATATTTGTTTAGTGTATGTGTGTGCGTGAGAGAAAGAGAAAGAGAGGACAGAGAGAGAGGACAGAGAGAGGACACAGAGAGGACAGAGAGAGAGAGAGGACACTGCGTGTCCCTGTGCAGGACCAAGGGTGACTTCAGCAATCATCCTGGATTGTTTCTACCTCCTTCTAACTTCACTCTGGGATTTCCCAGACTCTGCCCACCAGAGCCGGAAGTGCAGGTGGTGTTTTTTATGTGGGACCTGGGATCCAAACTCAAGCCCTCTGCTTTAGAGACAGAGTCTTAACCCCTGAGCCATCTCTCCAGCCCTTGTTCATTTTCTTTGAAGATTTTCTTTATGGGAAAACCAAGGCATAAGTTGTAATTAAAAACTGTTCTCTAAATAAAATTTTTATAAATAGTTGGAGGGAAAACACCAATGCTATATAACTTCATTCAGACCATAGAGGAAGACACATATTACTAATATATGTCAAAAAACCAAACAATACACAGGCACACTTGCTTCAGTAGGGTCTATATTAGGGATATGAAGTTGGTAACATGTCTGAAGCATCAATCAATGTAATTTATACTTTAACAGATTAAAAGAAAGCCACATAATCATATCAACAGATTTTAAAAAACCAAATTTAAACTCTCAACAAGCTAGGAACAGGAAAGTACTGTATTTGAGAAATAAATAAAGAGTATCTGTGAAACATGTTATATCATCACACCTGGTTTAAAAAAAAAAAGCTTAAAGTTTTCATCTTGAAATGAGGAAGAAGACAAATAAATCCTTACCATTTCTGCTTAACATTGCGCTAAAATGCTTGGTTTATATGGCCCATGTCATGGTTTGAAATGTGTCCCCCATAGTCTCATGTGTTTGGGAGGTCATGGCACCTTTGAGAGGTAGAGAGCCTTGCTGGAGGAAGGTGGTGCCTAAATCTCCCTTAAGTTGCTTGACTTTTAATGTTCTCTCACAGCTCAACACACAAGACTAATGATTACAGTAGGGTATTGCTATAAGATTAACAGCACCTGGCACCCCAATGTGAAGTGTGTTGAAGTTGAGAGAAATTGGTATCAGAGAAGTAGGGTGTTGCTGTGTGAGACTAAGAGAATCCAGTACCAAAAAGTGACGTTGTTTGTGAAAATGAGAGAAGTTGGTACCCAGCAGTATGGCCAATGCTGTGATGTGGCTAGTGTGCCTTTGGAACTGTTCGTTAGGAAACATATGGAGAATTTTGGGACTTTGTGTTGGGAATGTCTTTGTATCTTGGCGATTGGGACAAATGAGCCTTTCACATGAGAGTTCGGAAGAGAGCAATGCTGTGAGAGATGCAGGCAGTGGAGGCCCAGCTTATGGTGGTAGAGAGGGAACAAAGACAGTGTTTGGAACTGGACGAGTGACAAATAGAGCCATGTGTTGGCAGAGAGTTTAGTGTAATTTTGCCCTCGTCCTGAAAGCTTGCCTTAAGTTAAACTGGAGTACTTGGTGGAAGAAATTTCAAGCCAATGTAGTCTTGGTAATGTGATGTGCTATTTTTTAGCTGTCTTCAGAGTTAGGAAAAAGAGCAAGGAATCAGCTAGAAAGAAGCAAAAATTCTAAGAATTGATGATGAAAAATGCAATGGCAAACTTAAAAGAGTTGAACCAGGAAGAAGCAGAGAACAAATGGCTGTTAAAGGATTAGCTCCATTAATAAATGAAAGCCTGCTCTCAATCTGGATAATAGAAAAGACCCTACCTTTAAGGGCAAGATTCTCAGAGAAAATTCCTACCCACAAGAATGCAAAAATCCTTCTGGAAGAAATGAGCTAAAGAGTGGAATTCCAAAGCAAGGGTCTGTTTCTCCTATAAAGCAACTAACCAGGAGGGAGAGATTTTTCCTACAGTCAGTACAGAGAAGCTCAATTAGCATTGACAATTATCCCTGAATTTATACACTCAACCAAGTTCCCAGCCCTCAAGAAGGCTCTCTAATGATAAATATCAACAAGCTAATTCTAATATTTATTTGAAAAGGCAAAGGATCTAGAGTATGTAAATACTTTTGAAGTAGCACAAAGTTTAAAGATGTCCATGACTTGTTAACTTTTTAAGGCAACAATAACAAAGCAAGTTTCTTACTGTTCTGAGAACAAGCATTTAAGTCACTGAAACAAAATAGCCATAAGTAGACCATATGAATATAGTCAGTAGATCTTGAAGAGACCAAAGTATATGGAAAAGACATTCTTCTCAATTAATGGTGGTGTACAAACTAGAGATGGATATGGGAAAAAGCAAACCTCAGCCTTTACCTTACATCACACATACACAAATTAACCCAAAGGCTACCACAGACTTAAATATAAAATCTAAAACTAGAAAGTATCTGATTAAAACAGGATAAAAATCCCTGTAATTGCTGTGCCAGGCAGACTTCTTAGGCATGTATGAAGAGTACCAACCATAAAAGAACAGCTATACATTGCATCTCATAAAACTTAGCAAAGTGAAACAGTCACAAGAAAATGCAAAGGTAAGTTAAAAACTGAGAGAAAGCATTTGCAAAAGTATGTGTCTGATGATGACAGATTACTTCAGAAGACATAGAACTCTTATAACTCAGTAACAAAAAATGGCAAGATTTTTCAGTTCCTATTTCATAAGGGAAGATGCAAGTAAGTGCCCCAATCAAATGCAAAGATACTGGACACTTGGGAATACTGGACAGTAATCACATGGAAATGCATATTAAAACCAGAGTACACTGCTACTATAGTCTGAATGTATTCTCCCAGATTTATGTGTTGGAAACATAAGAGATAGTGCAACCCCTTTTAGGAAGCGTCAGGGCATGAAAGAGTGCTGCTGTAACAGGATCATAGGATCTGTTCTGTGTTTCTGATGTTTGAGGACAAAGGATTCATTTCTTGTCTTCCAACTTCTACCATGCGAGGATGCAGTAAGGTGGCTCTCATTAGATGCCAACACTCTGACGTGGACCTCACAATCTTTCAAGAAATATGAAAGAATGGATTCTATTCTTTATAAGTTAACCAGTCTCATATTCTGTAAGAACTGCACAAAACAGACAAAGATATCATTACTCCACATCTACAGAGTATAGCTAAAATTCAAGGCACATATGACTAATGTTCTTGAGCATGTGAAGGAAATGAACTCTCACACAGTTAAAACTCTGGACATTAAATATAAAACACACAACTGCGGACTGCTAAGCCAGGATATGTAAGACACTGCCACCTCTATCCCAAGGCTCAGGGAACATTATGGAGGAGGTGTTGGTAAGAGTCTGTGTGAGTGGGTCAGACATTATCTCCTGCAGGACTGTAGTATCTATGATTTCACAGCAGGTATGTATATTTTCAGAAGAACTGCTGGGGAATTGTGCTATCAGCATTTCACTATGTAAGGGAAAAGATCTCAAGAGACTCCACACCTCCCTGAAAGACTGATGAGGACTAATGATGATGGGGAAGAAAAAGAAGATGCTCTCCTCAGTAGTACACCCACTGATAATATGAGAGGTGCTGGCGCATGAATCGCATCAAGCATATGCTGTCAAAGTCAAAGCAGATGAAACACAGAGGGCCACACAAGTGAAAATACTTGAAAATAGGAGAGAGTCTGGCAGGGGAGACAAGAGCTGTAAGAGGAAAAAGAGGGGGGATGAGATTGGGGATTAAGGGATGCATATATTCTCTCTCTCTCACTAAAATATGTACCAAATAAAAGGAAAAGAAAACACGCCCAAAAACCAAGAAAGAAAACTTTTGGCTGTTAACTGCTCTATTTCAACCAAATACCACAGGAAAAAATGTGGCCCCTATACCACCAAAGGTCCAGTATGAAGTAGAGACTTTGTGAGGACCTCCCAAGGTATCCAATTTATCTTCTCCCCAGAGAAGTTAAGGAATCGAGACTTACATGTGCGACTGGCAATGACCTGCACTATTTGTTGTCAGTGTGGATTTCACCTCTGCACCCTGCCCCAGCAGGAACAAGGCATGACTCCCTTTCTCCTTTGTTTGTGCCTACAGGGTCTTACATGACTCATTACCATTTGGTGAAAACAAGGCCAGTCCACCAGTGTCAGTAGGGACAGACCAAGTAGAGCCAGAGAGCATCGACCTACCAGCTGCTTTCCTAGGAGCAGAGAATCAGCTTCTCCCCATCTGGCAGAAAGAAAGTGCTTCTTCCCCTTCTCAGCTGTACTCACTCCACACAAACAGCAAGAAAAAGTAATCTGAAAAGTTTACACAAGAACCAAAAGCCCTTAACACAATTCAGAAACACCCAGTTTCAAAAAATATACCAAAACCAGGATCTTAAAGTGAATTAAAAATATAATCAGTAGGTATCAAAATGACAAGAGAGAAAGATGCCAAATTATATGACAACGACTTTAAGGCAACTATCATACAACTGCTTCAATGAGTAATTTCCTGACACAAAGCCAGCAAAGAAATAGAAGCCATGCAGTCCACAGCCACTTTGCCAGGAATGCAGGTGATCTCTCATCTTAAAGTTGGCAGAAGTGGACCTGGCTAGTACATGAATTAGAGAATTTTAGAATTAGAAAATTTTAGAACTATTACTAAGAAATACAATAGCCAAATTGAAAAGCTCAGGAAATGGGCTCCACGGGAGAAGAGAGAATAGAGGAAATAATCCGTGAACTGGAGGAGAGTATGAGAAACCGCCCAAGTGGAAAACAGAGAAAAGAGAAAAATAGGAACAGAAAGCTTTAGGGACTTGTAATAAAAGAAGCTAACATTTACATGCCATCAATACTTGGAGGGAAAGAAGAGAGAAAGGTTGAAAGAGTACTCTCAAAAATGATGGTTAAAAAAATCCCTGATTTGGCAATGGACAAAAATCTACACAAAAATCTAGAACTTGAGCAAAAACAAGATAAATTCAAAGAAATTACATGATAAGTCACACAAAGCTTCTGAAAATTAAAGGCAAGGGAAAACAAAACAGAATAATTAAATCAAAACACCTTCTAAATCAGGGGAGAAAAACGGTTTACTTATAGGAGAAAAAAGGAACCAGTTCTAATGATAGTGGATTTGTTGTGAAGAATCACCAGAGACAGAACCAGTAGTGCAAAATTCTTCAAGAAAATTCTATACTCTGGGAAAATATCCTTTAAGAATGAAAGGACAATCAAGACATTCCACAGACAAAAGATTTGTTATAAGGCAAACCCACCAACTTAAAAAAGACATCATAAAAAGTCATATTGTGGTCTATGACCACAATAAAAGAAACAAGCTAGATAATATGAGCCATCAAATCCATCTCTTACAGAACTTTTGTGAACACACAGGAGATGATAAAAAGAAGCCTTGAGACTTTAGAAAGGAGGATGGGATACCTAAAAACATGGGAAATACAACATGGCTTTTCCTTCCCTCTCAAATTTTTCAATGACAGTAAGAATTGATATAGAAACTAAAATGGTGGTATAATTTTGAAATGTATGCAGAGAAAATAAAACAAATGGGCTAAAATGGGGGCAAGGTAAAGGGACGCAAGAGCAGATTAAGTTTCTATACTTTCATTTGTAAGTGGTTGGTAAACAACCACTGCTAACAACTAAGGCAATATATAAATAATCTCGAAACCAGACAAGTAGGCACATTCATCTCTAAACTTATCTCTTTACAATTATCTAAACTTAACTCTTTACGATTGATGTTAATATACTTACTGAGTTTGCTAAAATACAGATTATAGTACTTTTCAATGATGTTATGAAATCTTTCTCCAACAAGGTAAATCTTGACATTCCTCTTCCCTCAGGATTTTCTTTAGTGTCTCCCACCCATCCCTTACATGTCCTTGTTTAAAGAAGACCACATATGGTGGGTGGGGAAGATATTTTCCTCGCTACTTCTATCTGTTTCTTTTCTGAGACTTCAGCTCATTCCCAATATTGCTGGACTCTCCTACATCATCATTTTCTCTTGATAATGCTTCCTTACACTTACTCTTATAGTCAATCCAACTTTCATATATGTCTTCAAACTCAGTTCTTATAAGAGCTAGCACTTCTAGCTAGAAGTCCAAAAATATCAGCTTACCACATTAACTTGTATTTTAATATTCGCATCAAACAACTTCTAATGCAAAAATATTCCCATTTCTTCCTACAGATAAGCAAATCCCCAAACCAAGGCTTTGACATAATGTTTGAAACTTGATGCATTTTAATATATCTGCTGGTCCAATTCTCATTAACTGAAAACAATACTCTTTAGTTTTTAGTAAAAGAAGAAAAAAGTGATAAACTATTATTTATTCCTTTCAGAATAGCCCATACATACCTCTCAAGAAAATAAGACTTCTTCTGGAATCTTCCATACAACAGAAAATTAATCCACATTGTTTTATTATTGAACAACCTGAAACATGCCTTATAGGCAATAATGACTCAGAATTCCAAAAGGTGTAAGACTTACTACACCATTTGATGAACTACACCATTTGATGAAATTTTAAATTCTTATGGTAAGAGGTTGTAGTTACCTCTTTTTGTAGATGAAGTTTGAAGCAACTGTTTGGCTTTGAGGGAAGTACGAGGCAAATTTTTCAGCCTTTGCGAAGCTGTTGAAAAACAAGGAACTGTAATATTTGCCTGTAAGTACAAGATAAAGGCTATAGCTTCTGTAAACTTGAATATTTTAATATAAACCTTACGTAATCAAGGAACAGAAACCAAAAGGTGAAAATGTTAGACTCAGAGAAGCAGAGAAATATTAAAGAAATGCTTAGTGCATTAAGTTGGAAAAGAAAAGGAACTGAAATCTCAGAGCCATTGCATAATTTTAGAACTAGTTTCTTAAGGTGAAAAAAAAATCTCTACCATGTCAATTGGTTGAAATATCAAAGAGAAAACAAGCCACCAGCAAACATGCTACAGATGCAAAGAATACAAAGATAAAAGTGATGAATAAAAGCACACAGAATAGAATAAAATAAATGCAGGACTTCTTCAATGCAAAAAAAAAAAAAGCGCATTTGGCAAAGCAGTTATTGGTAGATGAACTGTCCTAAAATGACGTAGTAATTCCCACACTCAAAAAGGAGAAGAAAACTCAGAACCAAGGAAGTCCTCTGAAAGGTACAACGTGGCAGTGTGATGTGTTCAATATTATCCTGCTGTACTTCAGGTTTTAGGGAGCACCATTATCTGGATGAGCCAAGATACCTGCTGGTTAATGTGATTAAAGTGTTCAAGTTACTCTGCATGCTGCTGATAAAATAATGACAAAACGGCTTATGGGAACAGGGGGTGTTATTCTGGCATACGATTGTCTGGTTACAATTGTTGGTCCAGCTTGGCAGGAGCTGGCCACACCATATTTATAGCAAACTTCCCTTGTCGGACTGCAAGTCTGTTTAAGTATGAACCAGCTGAAGTACAGCAGTGGGCTCATATTCATTGCTGGTCTTACCAGTTTCTTCCATGTTATCTGCATGCCTGGGGAATAATCCCACTCACTAGGGGCTGGGTCTTCCCCAACTTTGAAACAATCTCCTGAAGATTTGTTTAGGGATTGACATAACTATCAATTTATGTGCCCAAAGGTCAGTCTGTACTTGTCAAGTTGACATCTGCATCTAATATCACAAGGAGGAATGCTAAGGCTATGCATCAATGTCTATTACTAAATGGAAATGCTCAATGGTCTAGGGCTGTGTAAAGTGAAATTAGTTGCAATTGCTCCAACATACAGATTCTACAATTCCAGCAGACTCCAACCATCACTGTCATCCCAACCAGAGCAACTACCTAGTTAAGTGGCTCCAAATGCCATTTTAATGTAAAGAACGTTAGTATTTTATATGCTTTTAGGATTTATGTACGAAGAATGAAAACAACCATCCAAATTTCCATTCCTACAAGTCTAAATACAGCTTACACAATCACTGGGGTCATAAAGAGATACTTGTTGATGTACTGTCAGAGAAAACAAAGGGAGAATTTTGCTCTATCAAAGCTTAAATACTTACTCTTCCTCACAGGAACAAACCTCTAAATGTATCTGATGTCTAGTTTCACAGCTCTCTGAACATTACTGTAGCTAAAAAGTCTCTGATGCCAGTTTAACTCAAGTATGGGCAGGCACACTAGCAAAACCTTCCCCAGATTGAAAAAACAATTTTATAATGGGCTACCTAATACCAATGTCACAAAAATATAAGGTCCTACTGTCTTCAAGTATTAGTCATTTGTCTACTTAATCGCATGCTGTCATTTATATTTTCATCCATCCACCTGTCATTTAATTTATTTCAATGGTTGAACATTGTTTTTATAAACCAGGTACTCTATTTGGATTCAGTAACCAATTAAACAAGACAGAGCTATAACTCTTAAGGAACTAATATTTAGGAAAGAAAAAGCTAAAAACAAAGTAGCACAATGTATAGCTATAGTATGACTGGGATAAGTGGGAAAAAAGATGAGAAGCAGGAGACTGAAGTTGCAATTTTAAATTTTACATCAGGAACCCATGAAAGATTTCCCAAAGATGACACCTACACAAAAATCTGAAGAAGAGTAGGAACAAGTCATGAAGAATCTGGAAAAGGCTTCCCGGACTGAGGAAAGAGTCATAGCAAAGAACATTGAGATTGGGCACACATAGTCATGTCTGAAGAACAGAAAGCCAGGTCAGTTGTAAATGAGTGCAAAAGGAAGTAACTGACCACATGCTGGCAGTCTATATGTTTTTTTAATGAGTACTTAGTATGAACTGTCATCTTAAACTCTTTTGGGAAAATCCAAACTTCCTAGATAGAGTCTAGGTGAAGCCAATGGACTCTATTATCCTTCAGATTTCACAAAGGTATCTACAAAGGAAAACTGTATACCAGGAATATGAAGAATCAGATTATATGGAGTCAGGAGGTAAACCCTAAATATGTCTGATACAGACAGAGTGATATGAATGATTTTCATGAAATATCACATAATTATTTGCTAGTTTAAAAGAACAGAACTAAAATTTAGTCTGAGCTATCATGAGTAAATTGGATCAATTTTCTAAAAATAAAGTGAATTTTTATTTTTAATGGGGTCCAGGTCCCGTGTAGCTCAGGCTGATCTCAAACTCACCATCTAGCTGAGGATAACTTTAATAGAACCTCCTGCGTCTGCTACTCAAGCACTGGGATCACTGCTCTACCACACCAACTTACTCATTTTGCCATAGGTCTCTGTCCAGTCTTGCACAGTTATGCGGGTAGACTTGTCTGCAGTGTGTCTGCAGCAGTACTGATTTTATGTCCAGGGGGTACTGTTTGTTGGTGCTCCTTCCCCAATCTGGCTCTCACATTCTTTCTGGCTCGCTACTTTGGTGTACACAGGATAATGGTATGGAGGAAAGGTAGATCTTTGGATATCCAATTTATGACTGAATATTTCTCACTTACTTTCTGCCCTTACATCAGTTATGGACCTCTGTTTTGATCTTCTTGGTTGTGGGCTAAAAGTTGCAGAATTCTACAGGTTTACAGATAAGTATTAAGAAAGCAGTATGTTGTCATGTCCACATAGCAATGACATAGCAATAGTCATAGGTTTTCCTCCAGGGCCTGGGCTTCCCCAGTCAAGGGCTTTTAACCAGGCCCACAAGTGAGCAGACACGATGAGTGGGCTTTAAATCCAATCATGAGCCATTGGTTGTTCCCATACCTTTCATGCCACCGCAGCACTGAAATGCTCTTCTTATCCAACTGGGTCAAGCTCACAGTATTCCCTGCTGGATAAGATTTTGATGGCTTTTGTCCTTTGGCAGCCTACATACCACCTCTGGTAATATGAAGCTAGTCTACAAGGAGTAAGCTTTCAGGTCTCTTTTAAAATGACAAAATGTACTATTTTGAATCTTTCTAATGTAGTAGAATTTAATGTATTGGCAAAATTCTTCCTCATTTTCTCTTTAAATATTTATATACTCCAGTTGACAAGACTCTAGTGAAGCAGGAATGCTCAAGCAGAGTAGCTACTCTTTGTCATTACCACCACTTAGGGGGTATCTTCTTTCATAGACCAGCTTCTCCAAAAACTTCTGTTTATTTGGCACATATACCTCTACCACTTTCCAGGTCATTCTACCTGAGATTCCTAACTTTAAAGTCCACATCCCCATCCCATGTTATTTCTTACTCTGTCCCTTCTGTTATATTGGCATGGTCTCAATAGCTAATTCAGACGGTGTACACTGTTTTTGGATAAGATAGTTTTCTTGGGGCTTTTCCACATGTGATTTTTTTGTCACTCCCTTCATGTACATCTCAAAGGGGGAGCTACCCACAGCAATGACAGTGTACAGTGGATGAAGAGAATCTAGAGACTAAAAAAAACTACTTCCAACAATAACACAAGTACAAATATTCTTCACTGAAAAACAGCTGATTAACTATAAATACAGTTGTAGCTACTGTTGAGTTTTCATAACATATAATCTTAGTGTATTTTGTAATTTATATTTAATAACATGAAAGTTAATTAGAAAAACTCACAATAAATATCTGCATTCCATTACATGTTTGCTTCAAGAGTGAGTTCACAGCACTCTAAAATCAATCAGGCTTATTTCAGGTTATATGTCTCCAAACCTGTGTTATATGTTGTATATTATAAAGTGAATTTTTATTTATCCAAACCTGTGTTATGTCTCCCAATTACTGCATTTAAACACAGGAGAAATAAGCAATAATAATATAGTGACTGTAAAGTTAATAAAAGAGAATATGAGTTCACCTGCCTCGGCCATCAGAAAAGAGACTTCAAGCCTGTGTTTACTTTTCAACTGCAAAAATATGTAAAGCCCACTATTTGATCTTACCGAAAACAAAAGTATGAGCAATTTGTTGAATTTATTTTAAAATTTATGACTCTCTTCCCAATTTTTCTTTATGTTGGAGATTTTTCCATTTGCTCACCAGTTACTTTCAAATTAAAATTTAAAGCCAATTTTCTCCATTCAAATATGAGCAAGGAAAGCTAAATATGGCTGTTTTGAGCTTCAATATTCAAAAATGAAAAATTCAAAACAAATCATTGATAACTGGACTGAGAAGATAACTCGGCAGTTAAAGTACTTGCCGTACAAGCAAAAGCACTGGAGTTAGGATCCTCAGATGCTCTTAGAGGCAGAGGGCAGGGAATGGAGTCCTAGAGCAAGCTCCTAACCAGACCAGCCCTACAGTAAAATGTGGGCTAGAAACTGGCTCAAAAGAGTAAGACAGCAGAGCAACCAAGGCTGGCTCTTAATATCAATGCTGGGCCTCCACATACACAATGTTCACACATGTTCACATTTACCTGTGAACACATACACACAAGCATATCCCATATACATGCAAAAAAAAAAGTAAGAAAAAAATCAGTGGCATTTTTCTAGAGCTAGTGAAATGATTTACTACTGTGACATATGTATATATGAAATAGCTTTTGAAAAATTATTATTATAGTGCTGGGGATCTGGAAACCAGGTCCTCACATAAAGCAAAAAATTTACAAAGTGTATTACATCTATAAGAAGGCCTGTCAAAGTAACTGAAAATTTTACTATGTTTATTGTTTTCTTACTGCTATGCTGGTTTTTTCAAACACAATTAAAGACACAATTGAAAAATACAGAGTTAACCAAAAAATATTTGCATTGTTGATAATTTCCCTTGCTATCATTATTCTGACTCATTTGATTTCATGATTATTGACTTTAAAAATACTCTTCTCTAAATAAGCTGTAAGCCATGGCTGCAAGAAGCCATCAGTATTACTCTTAAGACCCTCCTGGTCTATTCTCTTTTACCTCTCATTCGTCATCAGTGCTCTCCCTTCACCCACTCTGCTCCCCAAGATTCAGTCACGCAAACCCACTTGACTAAGACTGCTGCACTTAGGACTTTTCACAGGGACCCCCATCTTTCTTAGCTCCCAAGCAAGTGAGCAATTTATCTTTTGATATCTTCCTGACATGAAAATTCTCCTTGCTAAAGAGTTTCCTGCCTCTCCTCTGCTTATCATTCTTTGCTATTGGAAGGCATTTGCTATCTTATTTACATTTGAACTCTTGGCACTAAGGCCACAACACACTCCCAATAATTACTGCTGGAAATAGTTATGGGACAGATAGATAACTAACATTTGTACAAAACCTAAGAGATTAAATTTATATTGTTCGCTCCATGAAAAAATGATGCTTTTCCAATAAAAGTCCTACAAGGTTGAGGTCCAAGTAAATGGTTCTCAAACCTACACATGCTTCAAAATCAGTTGTGACACTGTGGTCCAAACTCACTATGTTTTAAAATCTCTCTGTGATTAAGGCAACTGGCCCAATATCACTGCACTTATCTTTAAACTTTTGGTCCATAACTCATTTTTAGACTAGTTGTTTATATAGCTGTTCTGTGTAATATGATTTATTTCAAGTCATGGTTCACAATGACATAAAACTATAACCTGGTAGTAAGTGAAACTCAGAGGGAACTAAGAAAGTAGCTATACAGGGGTGAGAGAGATGGCTCAGGGGTTAAGACTCTGCCTGGCAAGTAGGAAGGTCCTGAGTTCAGATCCCAGATCCCATGTAAGAGCCAGGTGGAAATGACTGTACCCTGTACCCTGTACTTCCAGCTCTGGGAGGTGGAATCTGGGAAATGAAGCAGAAAGAAAGTAGAAGCAATCCCGGATCTGCATCTCATGTAAAACTATCCTTATATGAGGCAAAATGTACGCAAATGGGTAAATACTGCTTTAGTTATTTCACTCTTTTTTACTAATTCACAAATTATCTACACTGAAAGGTCAAATTGTCCTACAAGAGCCATTCAAGAATAGTTTACTAAGCTGGAGAGATGGCTCAGGAGTTAAGCCTCTGCCTCACAAGCAGAAGTCCTGAGTTCAGAGTCCAGGTCCCATGTAAAAATTCCAGGTGGAAATAGCAGCCTGCACTTCTAGCTCTGGTGGGTGGAACCTGGGAAATCCCAGAGTGAAGCAAAAAGGAGGTAGAAACAATCCAGGATGATTCCTGAAGTTACCCTTGGTCCTCCACAGGGACACACAGTGCCCTCTGATACACACACACACAAAACACACTAATAATAATAATAATAATTAAAGTGAAAAAAATATTTTCCAAGAGGTCTATGCATGTACATTTAGACCAGCACAATAACTCCAAACAATGATGGAGAGGAAAGGGTGAGTTTTGGAGAGGTGCTGGGGAGAAGGAATAACTGTCTTGATTATACCACTTCTCTAGTTAATTATCTCAATACAGTTCATGATTGATATGGATCTTTGCTCTCTGCAAAAATAAGACACGCATATCTGAGATTCAAACAATACATGTGAAAGTACTTTGAGCATTATGAACACTAACCAAAGTTTTAGTGTTTTTAAAAATCACTAGATTGTTGAAAGTTTATCTATTTTCTTTCTTCATCATGAACCAATACTTCCTATACAACAAAACTATCTGCTAAACCTGTGCTCTAGTATGTTAGAAGGCACACTATTGCCCTTTTCAAAGATATTATTTCTAGTAAATAAACCTTGAACTGAAGAAACTAAGAAGATCTTGTATCCATGACCTCCATAATGCTCTGGTTTTCTTAAGTTACTTACATTTTCCAAATATAAATGTTGAAAATAATAGCTACGAAAATTGAATATAGATGAACAGTCTTATAATATTCATATATTTAAATGCCAGCTAGCATTTTCCAATATATAAACATTGAAAATAATAGCTACAAAAGTTGAATATAGATGAACGGTCTTATAATACTCATATTTAAATGCCAGCTAGCATCCATGACAGTGCAGCCATAGCAAAAAAGCATATAAAATAGTGATTGGCATAGTGACAAGACAAAAGAAGTGGTCCCATAGGTGGAAATGAGTAGCCTTGCAAAGTTAGCTCCATGCAGACCAGCGATTAAGAACCAAAAGCTTTACCATTTATGTTTGAAAACAAAATCGTTTAAAACAAAACCAAATGTAGCATCTGCTAGACTAAAAAGTGAAGTTTATACAATACAAAATACTATTAAAATATGTAAGTATATAAAACCTGCTATATTTTTACACTATATTAGGATATATTATATTTATAGCATTAGTATATATTACAGCATATATTAAAGTAAAAAGGCTTTAATGAAAGCTATATACATTTAAAAGAATGATCATGAACATTTTATTTTTCAAAGACATATGCAAATCAAGAAAAAAAGATAAAACTTACTTTTTTGCTTCATGATTTAGTTACCTTAAATAAAAATCTAAGTATTTTTAATATTTAAAAGTTCATTCATTCATACATTCATTCATTCATTCATTGAGTGTGTGCATGCGTGCTGTGTGTGTGTACGTACCAGAGTGTGTATGTATACTTGTGAAGGACCAATGGTGACTTCGGGAATCCTCTTGGATTGCTTCTACCTCCTTGTTTCACTCTGGGATTTCCCAGGCTCTGCCCACCAAGGTCTGAAGTGCAGGCCACTGCCATCTCCATCTGGAGTTTTTACGTAAGACCTGGATCTGAACTCAGGACCTTCTGCTTGTAAGGCAGGGTTTTATCCCCTGACCATCTCTCCAGCCCATAAATTAAATTTAAAATTAAGTTTCAAGCTTGCTGACACTCTGGATTTTCCAAATTCATTTGTGAATAATATAATTCTACATTAAAATAAATTGTTTATTGACATATTTAGTTAAATGCAAACTATACTCAAAACAAACTTCTGTAGCTGAAGATATAAAAATGAACAAGTATATATCTATAAGTGACAAAAAGAATGATACCTTACTCTTCTACCTATATGCTAGTCAAATACTGAAAAACTTTGTGGAACTGAAAATTTTGTGTCATGTGAAAAACATGACGGTAAACTAATAATTACAATTATTATATTTCTCACATATAAATTCTTCGTTATTAACGACTAGGGAGAAAGGAAAAATACTTCTAGGAAAATTGACTGTATTATAGCAATTATATTCTTTTTTTTTACTTTCAAGTGTGTGTGTGTGTGTGTGTGTGTGTGTGTGTGTGTGTGTGTGTGCGCGTGCGCACAGGTGCATGCAACACAGGGCACTGTATGTCCCTGTGGAGGACCAAGGGAGACTTCAGGAATCACCCTGGATTTCTGCTACCTCCTTTTTGCTTTGTTCTGGGATTTCCACCCACCAGGGCCAGAAGTGCAGGCTGCTGCCATTTCCACCTGGCATTTTGACTTGTGACCAGGGATCTGAACGCAGAACCTTCTGCTTGTGAGGCAAAGTCATAACCCTTGACCCATCTCTCCAACCCCAGCAATTCTACTCTTAGAGAAGCAAGTTGTTATAAAAAAATTTTTTTTATCCAAAAAATGCATTTTTCTACTATCATCTGTTAACAGAAATTTAGTTTTAATCTTTGGTTTCTTTTCCTTTTTCATCAAATTTTGTGAAGAATTATTTTCACAGACATAAGATTTGAGATGCTTTGAGAACACCCATGAGGGTGTGAAGCAACAGTCCTGAGTGAAGAGCTGGTACTAGCAACATGAATGGAGCTTGAAAGGATCTAGCTATGGGCTACATTGTATCACACTGGAGATTTATCATTCAGAATTTTGAAATGTTTGATCTTAATTTGAATTAAATACATCTTTGAAAGACAAGTTCAAATGATGTTTTACATTATCTTGCATAAATACTGGAAAAATCTGGCTTGTAATAGATAAGTATTACTACTCAAAACTTATTTTAGGTTGTGTCAATACCATGATATTTTCTTTAGTTTCATTCAAGTATTTCGTAAGAAACCCATAAAAACAAATTATTTTCAAGTATCAAACTAACTTGCAGGTTTCTGTGTGTGCATGTGTGCACGCATGTCTGTATACAAGAGAACATTTGAGTGTGTGTGCCTGTGGAGGCCCAAGAGTGACTTGTCCTAGATTATTCTACCTCTTTATTGCTTTTCCCAGATTCTGTCTTACAGGTCTGGAATTACAGACTGCCACAGCATTTTTACATGGGATCTGGGACTCTGAACTCAGGTCCTTTTGCTTGAGAGGCAAAGGCTTTAACCCTTGAGCCATATTCCCATTCTGTGATACATTTCTATAGGTAATTTTGATACACTTTTTTAGGTAACAAACTTCTTCTGTAGATGGATCATCATGGTTTAAACACCACAGTGCCACTTATTAGGATATATAGCCACTGGTAAGTCACTTATAAGACCATACAAGTAATTCTAATAGTTCATTAAGATTGGTCACATATCTATCCTAGTTAATAAGCAACATGTATTTCAAACTATTCAATTAATTTCTAATTTCCTTGTTCAACAATACACATAATGCATATCACTTATTTCTAGCTTAGTCTGGCCAACTTGACTTAGAAGTTATTACTGCATAGTTCTTTGAACCTTTGTTTATGTTATATGTCTTTGCAATTCACCATTCTCACTCCTTCCTTTTCATGAAATTATCTTTGGTTCTTTTTTAAATTTTTTTAAAATAAAGGTTGATATTTGCTAGACTGTCTGCTTTAACTGTTAAGGAGTTAACTGTGTTAGGTATACCTCTATAGATCACAACTGCTTTATCAATGCTTTAGTGAAAAAGAGACATTTGAGTTTTAAGTTCCAGTGCTACTTCCACCCATCAAATCCTATCAATTTTTAATGTACAACAGTGCACAACTTAAGGCTTTTCAGGAATGTGCACATTGTGGTGTAGCAGAAATGCTTCTTTTTAACACCTTTCCAATATTTATTTGAAGGACTGAATAAAAAGATTTCCACAGAGGAGGATTTATCATATTTATGGCTCAGTATTCACCAAATCACCAAAAATAAAAATTATAATTGATATTTTTTTCTTTAAAATTTCCGAAATTTACTTTTTGTATTTAAGTCTGGGTTTAAATTTATTTATTCCTCAAAACACAATTTAAATACGGAAATTCTGATCAAATCCTAAAAAGTGATAGTTTTGGTAATTTATTATCTAAAATTTTAATTATTAAATAGGATTAGAAATATCCATTAATCAGACATCTACACTGAAAAAATGTATTTTTGTAGATAAATCTTTGACAGAGATCATATCAAAATGAAACTTTGATATCAACAGATATAGATACTGAGACTTTATAAATCTTTACAGCATACTTTTGTTTTCCCAAGAAAAGCTACAAAAATTCAGCTTTGCTACAGTTTTAATATACTATAAAAGTTGAGTAAGATTACTTATTACAATGTAATCTAAAACACTTTAACAGCTTTGCAATATTTACTTTTATCTCTGCAATCCTGGATAAAATCCAGGCCTTGTGCTGGCCTAGTCCTCTGCCACTGAGCAGCCACCCCAGCCTTTAGTATTTTAAAAAGGGAGGGTTTTTTTTTTTTTAATTAAAGAAATTTATTTTCTAGGGAAGATTTATTGTAATATGTTCTCTACTCAATAAACAACACATAAGCTCATCTTTTTAAAAATTAGACTTAGGGAGGGGCTGGAGAGATGGCTTAGAATCAAGGCAAGATTCTGCTTTGAAAGCAGACAGTCCTGAGAGTGGATCCAGATCCCACGTAAAAACACCAGATGGAAATGGCAGTGGCCTGAACTTCTGGTTCTGGAAGGCAGATCCTGGGAAACTCCAGAATAAAGCAAAGAAGGTAGAACAATCCAGGGTGATTCCTGAAGTCACCCTTGGGTCTCCTCAGGCATACACAGTGTCCTCTGACACACGCAAAGACACACACATACAATTTAAAAAAAAAAACAACTTCATTTTTATATTCATTATAGCATTTTCTTGTAGTAATGTTTTGATACAATTATCTGGCACAACGTTAAGTATTTATAATTGCCTCCTATTAGATGATACTGAAAGCATAAGAAAGATACTCACTGGCTGAAGCCTGAGGTTGCATACGAGGTATTCCTCCATTTGGCACTTGAAAATTTGAATCGCTTCTACTGCTTTTCACTGAGTCAACTTGTGTAGTAGATGTTCGGGACAAGTTTGGAAGACTACGTCTTAGTTTTTCTACAATAACAGAATTTCAATAGGAAAAAAATCAAACCATTTTTCAGATGGAGAATCAAAATATTATGCAGAATTAAAAGGACTTACACATTCTACACAATAGAGAAGCAAGAGGAAATGTTGGGGAAAAAAAAACCCTCAACCCAAAGGCTACAAAAATGTATACTAACAGAACCCAGTAGAGAACTGTAAATTATAAATTCCAATCTAAATTTAAATAAAAGTCACTCCATAAGAAAAATACACCAAAAGTAACCTAACGTTGAATGGTCAAGTTAAGTAAACTCTTTATTTATCTGATGTAAAAAATTTGGGAGGAAGGGCTGGAGAGATGGATCAGGGGTTAAGACTCTGCTTTGCAAGCAGAAGGTCCTGAGTTTGGATCTCAGGTCCCATGTAAAAACGCCAGGTGGAAACAGCAGGGGACTATACTTCTCGCCCTGGTAGGCAGAGTCTGGGAAATCCAAAGCAAAGCAAAAAGGAGGTAGAAGAAATCAAGGATGATTCTCAAAGTCCCCCTTGGTCCTCCAAAGGAACACACAATACCCTGACACACTCTGATGCACACATACACTAAGTAAGTAAATAAATGGAAACTTAGAAATTGAACTATCTTTCCATGAATTGAAATCTTTTGTCTTTCAGTCATATGCCCTTTTCAGGTTCAGGGGATAGCTTAGTTAATAAAGTACTTGCTCTTAGTTCAATCCCCAGGACCTGTCTTTAAAAAAAAAAGAAAATTGAGGGGGAAGGAAAGCATTCCTTCACACTGAAATATGGACAATATTTTCCCGGAAACATCTAGTTATAAAATCTACCATGCTCACCTTCGTTTTTCACATTGCTCGTCTGTAAATCTGTGGGGTGGCCTTGGAGGGATAGGCGAGGCTGCTGCAAGCGGCTAATCATGGGCTGTGGGGACACTCTACTATACTCTATTCCCCGGGCAGGAGATCGCGAACGAGGTGAATTTCGGGGTGACTGTTTGGGTGATGGTCGAGGTGAATTGCGTGGAGATGGAGAAAACCTGTTAACAGCAGGGTATACTGCATGATGCATACTGTCATCTTCATCGTCTAAACTTTGTGCATCAAGTTCCTGATCACTAAAAGTACCCCGTCTTGTCGAATTGCAAGATGAGCCAGAACTACGCCGAGAAGTGGTGGCTGCGTATTCTTGCCGGAGACCTGGAAACAGTAAACACATTGCTTACTTTTTTACTATCTTCTCAAACATTTAAATACTTTTAAAATTTAAAAGTAAAATATTGTCACTGATAAATTCAATCATGGTATAAAGTACAGAGAAAATTCCTTTTCTACTTTTAGATATCCTTCCACAGAAAGATGAATAAACTACATCTGATGTTAATTCGATTTTTAAATTCAGTGATGAAAATCTATAAAATCTTTGCTTGAGTTCAAGATTTCTTCTTAAATCTAAAGTTACAAGGTAGCATCATAAAGTAAAAAATATTTCTATTATTAATCCAAATTTGGAATATAGGAGCACTGAGAAATGAATATTCAATCAGTGATTAGAAAAGATCAGTGAGCAAATAAGCTCCTTGGATTAAACTTATAATGCAGAAAACAGGATTTAGGTAATAGTTTCAACAAGCTCTGACAGCTCCCGGCATTCAGCAAAAATGGATGGTATAGATTAATGGTCAAAACATTTATTCTTATATAGAAATTACTATTAATAGATTTTTCAACTAGATTCATTTATCTTTTAAAACTACTCATTCCTGAGGATGCAACTCAGTGCTATAGCATTTGCCCAGGATGCTTGAGATGAATCCACATGCACTGCAAATACCCACCCTCCCAAACCTTGTAAAGGTGGGGGAGTTCACATACTCTGCAGTCGTGTTTGGGAACCAAAGCAGTAAACTGACAGTTACTTACTATTGAGTTACAGCAAACACTGCACTAACAAAAGACAGCAGACTAATGAAAGAGCATTGTTTTAGAAAAGAAAAGCCAGAGCCCAGTGCTGTCTGTTCACTAACAAGTAGAACATCAAGCCAGTCATAATCACTATAGGACTTTTGCATTTCTCACTGTAAAAATGAAGATACTTGAGCAGATAACAGTCCAAATCTGCATTCCTGCATTTTTGATTGCTATAAAAACCTTGAAAGAACCATGCTATTAAAAAACTTTATCTTTTGTTGTGTGTGTGTGTGTGATGTGTATCAAAGGGTACCTGAATGTATGTGCCTGCAGAGGTCTAAGGGTGACATAAGGCATCAACTTGGGTTACTCTACCTATTTATTGTTTTCCTCTGGGGTTTCCCAGGCCTCTCATTCCAGGAATGGAATTACAAGTCACTGTCAAATCGAATCAACACCTTTTATGTGGGATCTGAGGATTTGAATTCAGGTCCTTTTGCATGAGAAGACAAAGGCTTAATTTAAACATGAGCCATTCCCCCAGCTCCTCAAACAAATTGCATCTTTTAAAAAAGAGGACAGGGAGTTATTTGCAAGGAAGAATCACGTACACTTTTGACAGTATCTTTTAATTTACTAGGAAAAATAAATATTCATATGTATAAGGCTTAGAAAGGATTACTAAAACACAATGAGGCTAATATTCTACTATTTGCTGCCAAACACAGGAACAAAACTAAAAAGCTAGTTGAACTTTTCATAAAAGAGAGGTTTCAAAGAAATGAATGAGTTTTTGTTAAGGCATGCAGTTAGGCAGTATTCTTTTTTCTTATATCCATGAAAAACGAGCCTCTGACACCACCATTGAATCACTGAGTAGTTAAAAGTTACAGAAGGTATGCCATGTCGTTAGTGTGTTTAAGGCCAATGAGCAAGCAAACCAGCAGATCTTCCTATCTATCTAGGGAGGTCATATTTAAATGAGAAATGAATTAGCAGAGAAGCATTCTGTAGCTTCTAAAAAGAGTACAGCTTGAGAAAGCTGACATTACAATTTGGGGAAAAGATTTACCATGCACACAGGCTTTGGGGGTGATAGAGGCAATGATTTTATTCTCAAGGGAACCTGTGACTTTGAAAGCTTTGAGGACTATAATACAAAGCACCATCACGTGCACTGAACTTAATCTCACAATAGCAATTTCTCATAAAATCTTTTAATTTTTGCGTTCTCAGAAAGGTAGTTATTTGCCAGCAAGAAGACGAAAGTTGGTTCTTGAAGTATAAAATTTTAGGCAACACAATATTAATAGTTTAGGGCCCTCCTAGTACTTAAGCTAATTATAAAATATAGCTATGATATTACAATTTCATAGTGGAGATAAAAAGTGTAAATAAAAAGGCTCCCTCGGGGACAACTGAAATAATTTTTAAAAATTGAGAAATACTGATTTGCAGTGAAAGAGAGAGAGTAACTAGTAATTACACTAGATGCCAATACAACGTGTACTGGGGACAAGTGCCATCCAAGAAGCTGAGCACAGGGTCTTTCCCCGTCCTTCAGACATCAAAACTGCCCTTCGTAAAAGATTTTGAAAACAAGTGAATAAACAAGTCTCTGAAATGTCTATTTCAGCATTTCTACTTTCACTATCTTACTATTCCCATAACCCTTTGACACACGCAATGACTACCACAAAATTATTCAGTAGCAAAGAATCTCAACTTTCGACAGTTAAAATACTTTTTGGGCTGGCGAGATAAAAGCACCTATGTGCAAAACTGGTTACCTGAATTCACTGCCCAAAAACCTATGGGGAGAAGAACACTCCCAACATGCAAGCAAGTTGTCTTCTGACTTCCACACACATGCCATGGCTGCTTCCACACACACTTCCCTTGCTTTCTTTCTCCATGACCCTCTCACAGATGGATGAATAAATAACAATCAAAGAAAACAAAACAATACTCACTTTCTTCCTGCATTCGGGCTAGAATCTGCACATCAGTTACATCATTTAGCTTATAGTTGGAACCAATTGAATCTTCGTCTAACTCTGAAGCACTTAGTTCACTATCTATAGAAGACTGGGGACTGAGTGGAGGATTTCTATCTGATGAACTTTTGAAGTTACCTTAAAAGAAAGGGGAAAAAAATCCAACTGTGGTAAGAGGAAAAAAACAGAGTAAACATTTCCTGTGATTAATTAAATATTGCATCCTTTGATTCCATTTTTATTCCATCAACTCTGCTTTTTAAAATTCCCAAATACTGGGGGGTGGGGAGGGAGGGGTGAGGGGAGGGTGAGCAGAGGGGTCGGGAGGAGGAGGAGGGAGGGAGGGAACCGGTGTACCTATTAAGCTTGTATGAGCAGAGATAATAAAAAAATGTTTAAAAAAATAAAATAAAATAAAATTCCCAAATACTGCAATTAGAAATTGACTGTATTAAGGAAAAGAGAACACAGAGACTCTTTTATATACTATCATAAATACAAAACATCTTTTAAAACATCTAACCAAACAATTTTAAACTTTCAACAGAGTCTGTAAAGTAGCTGATATGCAGCAACTATCTGCTAGAAAATCTCAGCTTTTACAAGGTACTCAAAAAACTACTCTGTATGTAGATGTGTGAATGATACAATGTTTTCTCCTCCCAAACTCATGGTCCTGGGGGGGGCTGCTTACTTTACCTAAACAACAAAACTAATTTGAGAAAAGTAAGTTTCTTTAAGCAAATTTCTCCTACATGATATTTAACAAATTCCTTTGCCAAATGAATAATGGAGATCCAAGGTGTTCACACATTTAGTAGTGAAGTACAATAGATGACAAAGAGGAAATGGTGTGAATTTTTTAAAAGCACTTTAACATTCTAGACCCAAACCTCTACTGATGAACAGTAAAATCCTAACTCTCCCATTAATATTTCCAATGCAGACTTATTTCAAACACTTTATCATGGTTATGTACAGGTGTCGACTTGATGGTTGAGGGTTTGAGCTCTGGGCACATCTGTAGAGAATTAGTAGTTGAATTAAGCCCAGAGCAAACCTGAAGGAGACTGTCTAGTTGATGGGGCAGATCCAGCCCATGGTGGGTTGGACTAGGCCCTGAATAGGTGAATAAAATACAGAGAGTTGGCTGAGGAAGTTGGCATCCTTGTATATACTTGGCAGACATGCTTGTCTGGCAAGTAAGGATCGTCCCTCTCTTAGCCATTATGCAGTGATGGTGTGGCCAGTTTCCTCGGCGCTGGTGTTGGTGCGTGCTCTCCCATCAAGCTGGACTAAGAACTGTAACCAATAATCATAAGAGAAAATAAACCCCTTGTTCCTTTAAGCTGTTTGATGGTGATTTATCAGCAACTATGCAGACAAACTGCAACCTACTTTTTAGTCAAAAAAAAAAAAAAATTTTTTTTTTTTGAGATGGGTTTTCATATCGTAGTCAGCCTGGCCTTGAACTCACTATGTAGCATAGATTGGCTTCAAACTTGTGATTCTCCTGTCTCAGCCTCCCAAAGGCTAGGATTATAGGTATGTGTGACCATGCCCAACTAATTATCCAGAAATGTTTAACATAAACGTCAGTTCTATGTGAAAGGCATACAAAAAGAGTAAGAAGAATATAAAATAAATAACATTTAAGTTATCAATGAAAAAATAGAATGTACACAGCAAGGAAAAAGACCACAAAGTTGGGCTCAAATAATGCCTGGGTCAAATTATTCATTTTAAACAAATATCAAAGCACAATGAAACTTCTAAGTATGATACTGTCATAAGAAGAAATAAGTGCCAAGTAATATCCTAAACTTACTAAGGACAAGTAGGGTCAATATAGTTCTTCAAGTGGGGAACAAGCACAAAGGTCAAAAATGTGAGGTGGTTAATCATACCTTACTTTTTAAGGAAGCTGTACAAATGAGTTATGAAATAGCTACAATATAAGTAACTGAATAGCAAATTTATAAAGAAAAGAAAAGTATTCAGAACTGCTCAGACCCAGAGCAATCTGCTCCTCCCATACTGTTTATAGCACCTATCACTCTTGGAACATTCACAAATAAAATAACCTTATTATAACTGAGCTATACTATCAAAGTTGATTAAAATTCCTTCAAAAGAGTCAGCTTTATAGCTTTTACAACTCTTAACAGGCTGTAAAAAAAGGACTTACTAATAAAAGGAATCAAACTTGTGGTCTTGTTTAATTTAACTAGATTTTTGTTCTATAAAAAAAGTGTGTGTGTGTGTGTGTGTGTGTGTGTGTGTGTGTGTGTGTGTGTGTCTGTCTGAGGGCCCTGTGTGTCCTTGTGGAAGACCAAGGATATCTTCAGGAATCATCCTCCCTCTTGCTTCACTCTGGGATTTCCCAGGCTCTGCCCTTGGAAATGCCACTACCATTTCCACCTGGCATTCTTATATGGGACCTGGTATCTGAAGTCAGGACTGTCTGCTTAGAAGGCAGAGTCTTAACCTCTAAGCCATGTCTCCAATCCTAAACCAGATTTTTAAAACTTCTAAATACAAATTTAAGTAGGTATAGAAGAAAATTATATGGGGGATAACATAATGAGTTACTTTTGTACTTTTAATTCCCAGGAACTGGTGCAAAAAAGCACCTCAGTGAGATTTTCTCTGACAGCTCCAAGTTTCATAAATAAAGTAAACCTAAGCTTTTCATGCGTGAGGTATTTTCTCAGAGTCATAGGTTAAAACCATCTCTTACCTGAATTCCCAGGAAGTATCAGCTGTTTGACTATAGGAGGTCGCACTGGTGTTGAGGATGGAGAATTAAAGCCACTGCTGTATGGGCTACTGGCATTTGGACTGTAAGGACTTGTGTAACTCATAGAGTTGAAGGGATTATTGTATAAATTCTGCCTCTTGAGAGCTGCATTAATGAGACAGGAGAAAATAAAACTTAGTAACAGAAAAGTTAACATTTCAAAGTTTTCTTATTAAAAATGTATTAAATCAAGATATAATGTGTATCAAATGCCTTAAACATAACTATGCTGTAAGAGAGCATTGTGCAGTAGTCAATGGTGACTACAGACTCATAACTGGTCAAAGTTCTGAAAGTAAGTGTTGAATATTCAAACATAAATGGGACGTCTATATGACCACTCACAGCTCAAGAACACTGTGGAAGAAAAGGCAGAAAGAATGCAAGAGCCAGAGGAATTGGAGGAGTGCTGCAGAATGCTAACTCTGGACTCCACAGGGATGTCGCAATCTTGAACTCGCAGCAGCTATAATTACCTAAACAAGGGTCAGTGACATCTGTCATGGAAGAGGGACGGGCTTGTGGTGCCCATCCAAACTGAAGGATTTACATGAAGAAGTTCAGGGTTAATGGAAGAGAGACATTGTTCTTCAGTGGCTGGCCACTGATAAGATACATGAACTTAACAAACCTAGTTCCTGTGAACAACCTAATGAAATTTCCTGGGTCATGTGTATGTAAATGCGCACACACATGAATGAATGAAAGTAGAAAGGGGCTAGTTTGGAAAAGAAGGGACTGGAAAGGGGATGAGACAAGGTAACAGGATAAATATGATAAAATACAACATGTACAATGTGAAAATGTCAGAATAAACCCATGGTTTTGTTTTCTCCTATACTTCCCAGCACAATCCAACTACCATCACTAAACCTGTGATGGCTAATATTGTTAAGAACCACCAAAGAGACAAAGTTCTAGCTTCCTCCCTACGTGACACTGTCTGCCACACAACTGAAAGCCAAAATAACCCCTTCAATCCTAAAGTTCCTTTGTCAGGTTCTGTTGCAGTGATGAGATGAGTAACTAATATGAATGCTTCTCAAGAGAGTCTTTCATCACTCTCGGCTCTACACAGTGTGCACTCCACAGTATTGTCAGAATAAGCTTGCAAGAATGCAAGTTAGTCATGTCTTCCCATCTACACAACAGACTCTTCAATGGAAACTTCAGCACTTCCTAAATATTCTTAGAATAAAACCTAAGATCTTTAACTGACCTGTAAAATTTAAGAATATGGGCTGGAAAACTGGCTCAGGGGTTAAGACTGTCTCGCAACCCAAAGGTCTTGAGTTGGGATCCCAGGCCCCATGTAAAAACGCCAGATGGAACCAGCAGCAGCCTGCACTTCTGGCCCTTTTGGTGGAACCTGGGAAATACCAGAGCTAAGCAAGGAGGTAGAAGCAATCCAGGATGATTCCTGAAGTCACCACAGGGACACACAGTGCCTCTGATACACACACATAAAAAATAAATAAAATACTTAAAAAATTTTAAGAGTATATATTTCAAATATACATTATATCTATACCTACGTGTTTCATGCATACAGCTATATGATTTAAACATTGTTAAACATATTCAGAACTTGATGACACCTAGTTTTGGTCTAAGAGTGACAAGTAACTTTTCCCCATAATTCTGCAATCTATTTCTTTCAAGTTTTTAGAATTTTTGAGTCAGGTCTCATTGTAGCCCAGGTCTGACTGGCCCTGGCTACACCAGGGTTTGCACCCCTCAGCCTCCCAAGGGCTGGCATGTGCCATTGCGCTCGCTCCCTCTTGCTACAACAAAATAAAAAGCACTCACTCAAAATTGCTATTTTTGAGATACAACAGCTTTGCTTTCCTCCCAAGAGTCTAGGATGATAGTTACTAATTAGTAATAGTTCCTATTACTTAAGATGGCTTAACAGAAGCTGGAGAACCACAGTCTGGAAGCCAAAGCCTGCCCACCTGCTGGTTTGTAAAATTTTACCAGAATACATTCATGTTCACACATTTGTATATTGTCTATGGATGCCTGAGCAATCGAGGTTTTGTAGTTCGCAAAGATTAAGTGGACTTCTATAGAGAACTTTTCCAACTTTTATATGCTTTATTTATTTGTTCATTAAGTTTGAGTCTTCCAATGAGAATTTAGCTCTAGGAAGAGGTTTTTGTCGACTGAGTTCAACAGCATATCGTCAGAGTTGAGAACAATGTCTAATGTTAATAAATTTTCAACATTATATTGAATGATGGAAATGCCTACTCAAATCCTAAATTATACTATATTCTTTATAAGATGAGATACTCAACTCACTGGAAAACTGTTCCTAGGGATATTCTTAATAGATGTCTATTACCATTTAACAAAACAGGCTAGAAAATTTAGTTATTTCACATATATTCTAACAATTTCTTTCAATCACAGAATATACTGAAAATCAAATTCTAGAGTATAACTTTAAAAAGAATGCATATTGAAACAAAAATGTTTCGAAAATTATATAAAGGCTATTTGTTTCCTCAAAAGGGCTTCTTTATATAGAGGAAAAGACTTTACTTTCAAAACAGACTCAGATTCAGCAGCTATGTAATTCATTCCTGTAAGTTATCTGCCTGAATAACAAACAGTTCTTCCAGCTCAACATATTTTTTAGGGGATGTGTGTGTGTGTATATATACAAGAGGGCACTTGAGTGTGTGTGTGCCTGTGGAAGTCCAAGGGTGACACAGGGAATCATCCTAGATTATTCTACCTCCTTATTGCTTTGCACTGCGATTTCCCATCTCTGCCTTCCAGAGCCGGAACTGCAGGCCATCACCATTTCCTCCTGGCATTTTTATGTAGGATCTGGGAAACTAAACTCAGGTCCTTCTACAGAACTTCTCTGGGTCTGTTAGACTGCTCACTGGGTAAAGGTGACTGATGAGGAGCTGATGACCTGAGTTCAAATTCAATCCCTGGAGCTCACATGGTGAAAGGAGAGAACTGACTCTCACAGGTGTTCCTCTGACCTCTGTTCATGTGTGATTACAACTGTGCACACACAAAGAATGTAAAACAAAAACGAAATTTCACTTAATTGGTTATCTAGTTCCCCTCTGCTTCCTGGAACACTTTCAGTTTAACCTCTAACTAAAAAACACATATTTCTATAATAAAGCCAAAGCGCACAATTTTGAGTACACAGCTACAAAGCAAATATGAAGCATGAAAAAAGAAAATAAAATGCAAGAGGAAAGCAAGAGGATCTGGGTTCTGAATCCCAGCACCCCTAAAAAGAGCTGAGCAATTGTCACCTGCACCTGTAACCTAGGTGCTAAGGGTGGAGTAGGGGCATAAGACAGATGGCGCTCACTGCTGGGCCAACCTAGCCAACAGGTATGCTCCAGGCTCGGTGAAAGACTTGCTCTCACAAATAAGGTGGAGGGTTGAGGAGATGACTCAGGGCTCAACGTGTTTGGCTTAAAAGCAAAAGGACCTGAGTTTGGATCCCAGATTCCCTATTTCTGCTAGGCAGAAATGGCAGTAGTCTGAACTTCCAGCCTTGGTAAGGGAGCTCAGAAAACCCAACAATAAGGAGGTATGCAGGATGATTTCTAAAGTTATCCTGGGGCTTCCATAGGCACACATATTTGAGCGCGCGCGCGCGCGCATACACACACACACACAAATGCAAAGAAGCAATTGAGAAAGACATCTGACCTAACCTTTGGCTTCCACACTCGTGTACATATGCATACGAAGGTGCATACACATACAAACATGCACATACAACACACGCAGAAAACCTACTCGTGATTATTAATGATGCATCAATTCTTTCCTACACAAGTATTTTAGAAACAGGGAGTCTTAAAAGAGATTAAAGAAATACCAAGAAAAGTCAATTATTTTTCCTACATTTCTACCCATACTAGCATGCTACATTAAATGTCACAAATAGCAAGGACACATTTCATCAGTTCTGTGAACACCATTAAACAAAGAGGCATAGAAACCATTTAAAATGTCAAGTGGAAAAAAAAAAAAGAAAGAAAGAAAAATCTAACAAGAAGGGGAAATGAGACGATCCATTCACTAAGCACCTTTAGTAAGCGGGACATATGTTAGTCCACTTCATTCGATCCTCACTCACTCCACTCTAAAGAACCTGTGCCCCTGGGAGCTACACAATAACAAAGCGCCACAGGGCACTCCATGCTAGTGAGGAGGAGGTCTCTTGGGTCCCCACTTATATCTTCCTGCCCAAGTTCATTTCCCTCTGTGTGGTATGTAGGATGATTTTAGACAGCATAAGACAAATATTTTTAAAGTAATTTACTTTAGCTTGTATTAGAAAAAAAAAAAAATTCGGAATCTAGAAGATATAATTGCTTAGGTTAGAGTAAACAAAAAAGAGACTGTAAAAACTGCCATAGAGGGCTGGAGAGGTGGCTCAGGAGTTAAGCCTCTGCCTTGCAGGCGGAAGGTCCCGAGTTCTGATCCTAGGCCCAAGTATAGACGCCAGGCGGAAGCGGGGGCGGCCTGCGGTTCTGGTCTTGGTAGGGCGGAGCCTGTGAATCCCGGGGCAGAGTAAACAAGGAGGTAGAGGTGTCCATGGTGGTTCCCGAATTTGTCTGTGGTTCTACATACACACGCATACACGTACAATTGTATAAATAAAAAAAATTAAAAAAAAAAAACTGCCATAGAGTGAATGACAGGAAAACTGTATGGTTGGTGTGCAGTGAAATACAGAAAAGGTAAGATTAAGGAATAGTTTTCCCATATATGCATGTTTTTAACCAAAAAAAAAAAAAAGATAAATTAAAAGTAAAATTATAGACATACCTGACATAGTTTGATCAAGTTTGTGGATAAGAGACTTTTTAGCACATTCAACATCAGGACTTGGGTAATCCAAAACTTGCCTGCACCAAACTAATGGACTAACAGATTTCTGCATTGGTGTAAGTTTTTTCTTTGGTGATGAATACAGCCTAGAAAAAAACAAAACAAAATGATAAGGTAGGGACGTTTATGTACAGATTTAAACTGGAAGGGCAGCAAAAGTGATGAATGCATTTGAAGGAACCACACTTACTTACTGTGTAATAAAATGATAATACAATAAACTTAAACACAAATTTTAAGCACTAAATGGATCCAGATGAGGAATTCCCAAAGTGTGTGTCTTACTTTTTCCTTTACTCATATACTAGAGTCACCAGGAAACATATAAGCAACAGGTCATGCTATGTACTGAACTAACTAGGAAGCAAGGAGGTCTACAAAAATTCTCCTTCCCCTCCTATCACACGACAATCTATTAGATACAGTCTCCACTCCATATTGTCTTTTCAAGCACTGATGCATCTGAGAAGAGCAACACTTCAAATCCTCGGTGACTTATTATCAGCCATTTATGAAATACTTTGGTTTGAGAAAATAAGAGATAATTCAGAAGCTCATAGAGGAGAAAAGAGGGAAAAGTGAGAAGGGAAGCATCGTACTTAAATTTCTTCATTATAGGGGTTGGGGATTTAGCTCAGTGGTAGAGCACTTGCCTAGCAAGCGCGAGGCCCTGGGTTCGGTCCCCAGCACCGGAAAAAAAAAAAAAAATTTCTTCATTATAGCTTTTTATGTTAGTCAAATAACTCCATACAATATATGTAAGTACTTGATTTTTTCATGAGTGTAGTTTACAAATTAAGACATTTTAAATGGAATTTGTGAAGGAAATAAATTTTCTCTTTAATAATTTTAATCCAGTTATGAAATGTTCTTATATAAACAGCAAATATATTTCTAAAATACTGAATTAGACAAAGTGCCTTCAGAAGAAGCTTGAGCCTTTCCATCCCCTCTTTTGCCTGACCTATACTTAAATCTATCATTAGCATTTAGCTTAGACTACGTAGATTAAATGAGCACTTTAATACACAGTTCATATTTATTTGAATAAAAACACTGAAATAAAATCTCGACTTATGAAATAACTTATTTACAATTCAAAATGAAATCATTCTTTTTCTTCCAACTTAAATACTGCAAATGCTTCATAGCTAATCTCTAACTTGGCTTCCCACTTTAAAAATTATGACAACTGGGGGCTGGAGAGGTGGCTCAGGGGTTAAGCCTCCGCCTTGCAGGCGGAAGGTCCTGGGTTTGGATCCCAGATCCCACGTATAGACGCCAGGCGGAGGCAGGGGAGCGGCCTGCGCTTCTGGTCCTGGTAGGGCGGAGCCTGTGAATCCAGGGGCAGAAGGAGGCGGAGGCGTCCATGGTGGTTCGTGAATTCGTCCGTGGTTCTACACATACACAGACACACACACATACACACACACACGCGCGTGCACACACACAAGCATATGCACACAGTTGAATAAATAATAATAAAAAAAGTTTAAAAAAAGTTAAAAAAAAAGTTATGACAACTGTTACATACTGACACATTTTAAAACAATGTATATAGCAAATTCCACCTTGATAAATGAATAGCAAACGTTACTGAAAACATATTCATGTCATTTTTACCACTTTCAATATGCAACTCTTCCCTATACTGACTGGTTTCATACAGCTTATCCACGCAGCTCACATGGGCTCAGTATACAATTTGACTGTTAGTTCCCCAGCAATGGATTTTCAAACCATCAAGAAACCACTGAAACTGAATTTGTCAATATATTCTTCCAAGAGGTATACTTACATCAAACAGCATTTAGCTTAGGAAATTCACGCGTCATTTCAAAACCATATTAAAACACACACACACCAAGATGAGACTAGAGATAGCTGAGTTCATAAAGTACTGCCTTACATGCTTGAGGATCTGAGTTCACTTCCCAAAACGATGTTTAAAACAAACAAACAAAAAAAGCTGGGCACAATGGGACTCTTTTAATTCCAAAACACTTAGGAAGTGGACACAGGCAGACCCTTGGGGACCATTCACATCTTGAATACCTGAGATTGTCCTCTGAACCCATGAGCACGAGCACACATAAAGAATATCAAAACTAGATTCACTAAACCTTTTAAAAAATATTTTATTTACTCCGTGTGTGTACGCGTGCGCATGTGTTTATCAGAGGGCACTGTGTGTCCCTGTGGAGGACAAAAGGTGACTTTGGGAATCATCCTGGATCACTTCTATCTTCTTCTTGCTTCACTCTGGGATTTCTCAGGCTCTGCCCACCAGGGTCAGAGTGCAGGCCTCTGATGTTTTATGTAGGACTTAGGATCCAAACTCAGGACCTTCTGCTTGTGAGGAAGAGTCTTAAACCCTGAGGTATCTCTGCAGGCCGGTTCACTAAATTTTTTAATAATAAAAAAACATTTCTTACAAGAGCCTGACATTCTGTACATTTCTCTGAACAAACGCCAGAGATATGGACTAATACTTTCCTCTGCTCCACCTCCACAAATGTTTACAGTGGCAAGGTGTTCACAATTACATGGGAAGCTTTTGTTGACTGATTAATTTTGCACGTTGTGTTTGTACCAGAGGGCACATATGTGTGTGTGCATGCACTTGTGGGGGCCCAAGGGTAACCAGGAAACTTCCTGGATTGTTCTACTTCCTTATTGCTTTGCTCTGGGGTTTCTCAGGCCCCAATTGCAGGGCACTGCCACTTCCTCCAGGCATTTGCACCCAGGATCTGGGAATCCAAACTCAGTTCCTTTTGCTTTCAAGGCAAAGTTTTTAACCTCTGAGCCATCTTTTCCGCCCAGAAGAATTATTCTTAAACCACCAACAATGAAAAAATATACAAAATTCTCTCACCAGATTCTGCAGCTGTTTCAAGATTTGAGTGTTAGCTTTCTTTTCCAGCTGGTCCCACAACCAGTTGGATTTGTAAGGAACTAAATAAAACATTGCATCTTGTGAACAACAAAGACTTTACTAAAACTCAAATGTACTGGGGCTGGAGAGGTGGCTCAGGGATTAAGCCTCTGCCTTGCAGGCAGAAGGTCCTGAGTTCGGATCCTAGACCCCACGTATAGACGCCCGGAAGCGGGGGCAGCCTGCGTTTCTAGTCCTGGTAGGGCGGAGCCTGTGAATCCAGGGCAGAGTAAACGAGGAGGTGGAGGTGGTCCATGGTGGTTACCGAATCCGCCCGTGGTTCTACACACACACACACACACACACACGCACACACGCACACGCACACGCACAATTAAATAAAAAAATGTAAAAAAAAAACCTCAAATGTACTACACTTAAGTGGAAGACGATTGGCCTTGCAGACTAAGACAAGCAGGACTTCTTCATTTCTTCGCTAGACTTAGAAAAATCTAGAACCCTGCCCCACAAGGTTCTGAAGCAAATACTGTGCATCCACATCTGGTCCTGGTTCCTGTAACAATGATCAAGTCTTTGGATCCTTTTACAGGCTCAGCAATGCTGACTGAAGCTCCCAACTAAAATCTCCTCATGGACTACAATCCCTTGCCCAGGAATAATCATCCAGAATGCTTGTGGCTCTTTGTTGTGCCACTTTGATGGGCTCCATGTGCCCAATGCAGAGTCCTAGTGTCATCAGCTCTGAAATGAGTCATGTCATCATTAGTGATCTCCAAGTCTTCTCTTCTGTCACCTGGTGGTGGTGGTAGAAAATTCTGAGCCCTGCTGCCTTGATCAGGAGGGTCTCAAAGATGGAGCACACACCTTTTCAGGAGGCACGCAGCACACCTCTGACCAAGAGGCATTCTTTTAAAACCACCTCAGCAAGGAAATATCCCACAGGATGCCCATAGTACTCATCCAGTATCACTGCAAAACCACCACGGCCACAGGCTTCACAAAAGCTGGGATCACAGGTCTGCACTGTCAGATGGCGGCTAGGTGGCAGGTCAAAGCTATCTTCAGGCACTCTTCAGCTCCACTAGGCTATCCCCTAATAAGAATCACTGTCAGTGGAATGAGGGCAGCTTTCCTGGAAAAGCTCAACTGCTGTCTGAATGTTCTCCAGAAGTTCTTTGATTTTAATAGTTTTGCCCCAATAATTTCTTCTGCCAGACAATAATAACCCAACAGTCTCACAAAGGCACTTTCTTTACACTGTTGGTAATGTAAGCATCCACTGCATAAAGTCTGAGTGGAGCTAGCTGCCATAGCGAATGACGGCAACTACAGACCCTCTTCCGAGGTAGGGCTGACTCTCTGCAGAATTTCTCCAAATGTCTTATGATCAGCAATGGTGTTCACTATGCACTTGCCCCTGGCATTACAAACTGTGAGAACCTTCAATGCTTTGCCTTCCCTTGCCAATCACTGTTCTGGTTTTCCTGCACTGATATCAGAAGGGGTTCAACCCTCATCAGTGTATCTAGCCTTTTCAAATGGTTGTTTCTCTCCCATCTTCTGCAGTGCATTTACCAAATTCACCATGGGTGTTAGGGAAGGTTTCCTCTGACTGTTCAGTTTCCATTTTCTTATATATCCTTTCAAAGCTAATGAGTGGGAAGTAGATAAAACATTGATGGCAGTACAGTCCAAAGTGTTTCCTAAAATACAAATCTAACTCAATGATACTACTTGAACGAGACGTCCATGTCCACTTCTTTTTGCCCTTAGGATAGTTTCTTCCAAAAATGGTTCTAGCATTGCTGAGACCTGGCTGACGACCTAAAGGCTGAAGCTCACCTTTGGCTTCACTGCTCACCTTCCTCCACTCAAATCTAATTAGGCCCAAGAAACTAATTTCTATTCCTAGAAAACCTAAAACTTTCATTCTTAGGTCATCTTTCCATGCTGTAACCCTTGTCTGAAATAAGCCCAATTCAACTATTTACTTCACCTCCTACATCTCACTCCCACCCAATTTCATTCAGTTTCTTCCTACTCTCTAGTAGATCTCAGCCTGAACACAGTTCAGAATAACCCTCCTTGAGCACCTCTAGGAAGACTCCACTAGGTGTCCCTAGTAAGTATGGCTTGGAGAGTAAAGTACTGAAATGTCTTAGAGCCATCCAGATATACCACATACTATCAAGAAGGAAATTCCATTCCTAATCTTACTCTACTGATTTTTATTCTGTTTGAATTTCTTGAGTTGGTATTTATAATTTGAAAAGACACAATTTAAAAAAATGTGTTGGAATAAAAATGCTACAGCATGGATGAACCTCAAAAACATTATGGTAAGTAAAAGAAATCAGTCGCAGAACACCACATGCTATAGGATACCATTTATATGGACAGTCTGGAATAGGCAAATGATTGAGAAACAACTAGATCAGTGGTTGCCTAGGGACAGGAGAGAAAAGCAAAGAAGAAAGAAACAGGAATCTACTACTTAAGACTACTAGGCCTGGTTTGGGAGTGCTGGAAATATCTTAAAAACTATTATTATCGTAATAGTTGTACAGAGTTCAGTAATTAACTCTGGAAATTACTAAATACTGAAAACCACAGCATAGTTCAGACAAGTAATATTTTGATATTTAAATCATATCTCATTAAAACTGTTCAAATTTTTATTTTGAGACCTTTTGAGAAAATACTCTCTCACTTAGAACAATTATAAAGAAGGTACAACACTTTCAGGCATAATCTAACATGGATAAATATGGAAAGCACTCGCAAAATGTAATTAAATATATAAACACTATAAAGTTGACAACAGAAAGTCACTTTTTAGGTCATGTCATACGTGCTTGTATATTTTGGTGATAAGAATAGAACTTTATGTATGTGTGCATGTGTGGAAATCAGAAATCAACCTCAAGTGCCATGCCTACCTTGTGTTCTGAGAAAAGTTCTTTCACTTGGCCTAGAACTCGGAGAGGCTAGGTTAGCTGGCCAGAGAGCTTCAAAGACTCACCTGTCTCCACCTCCAGGATTATAAGTATGCGACATCATATCCGGCTTTCTCTGTAGGTTTCAGGATCAAATCTCAAGTCCTTACATTTGTGTGGCAAGCACTTTACTAACTACACTATTCCCTAGTCCTGAATATAGCTACTGTTAAAAAAACATTCAAGAGCTTGAGATAATATATTAGCACATGAATGTTAGAATAACAACATCTTCCCTTACTGAAACTAACTCCCAAACTTACTTGGAGCTTGGGTTGTATCTCCTGACTTTCTATGCAGACATATATAGCAGGCACATAATTAGATGATGGAAATAGGAAAGAAGCTTGGAGATACTTGGCTGAATTGACAGTAACTACAGTAATCGTTTCTCAGTGTAGTCAGTGAAAATAGGCTATAGAGGCTGATTCTGAGGACAACAAACATTTGACTGTATTTAAGGTAAAAAATAAAAACTATTTAAATCTTGCAGTAAATTCTTACTTTTCTGAGATTGTTGTGGGGAAATTTCTTACAGACCAAGGAATATAATCACACTTTAGCCTCAAAATAATGGCTATCTGTTCACTGAGTCTGGCCCACTGAAAGGAAAAGCCCAGAGGCTTCATCACCAACACTTGGTACACAATCTCTCACACAGACTTCTGCAGATGTGTGAATGTATGCATCTGAATTAACTATGAACAGAAAACTAGTACAACGTTTACACTGCAGTTTGAACAATATTAAAGGAAATAGAACAAAGGAGAACTAAAGTGGGCATTCTGAGGTTTTTATAATTTTAAGCTTTCATTAATAAAAGAATCTTTAGTTTTACCCACAATTAAGTCTGATAAACCACTAGAAACATTACTTTTTATCAATTAATACACTTTGTCAATGTAGCAACAGCAACTGCTATCACTATTTACACTTTATCAAAAGCTTATTACAAAGTACGTGTCACATTATCTTAGTAAGTTAAATAGACATTTTCAACTTTCATAACCAACTGATGAGATAGGAATTAATAAAAGCTTATTCATTTCTTACAAAATGCCCATAATAACTAAGATCTCTTCCAAATGACAAATAACCACAGTATTCTAAATTCTGTAACAGACTAAATGTAAGCTTGTCTCTGATCCTTTTAACTTCCTTTCCCTTCTATCTTTTCTATATTGTTATTTGGTTTTAATTACCAGGGCCAAAACGATCTGAGAGTCTGAAAATACACAGAGTATACATTTTGCAAGTAATAAATGAACAATTCTGACCTAGTTTTTTGTCTCCACATAGTCAACAATTCTTATCTATTCTATTGATAGTTTCTCTTCCTTCCGTTCCTTTTGATTTCCACTGATCATATTGCAGTATAGGCCTTCATGTGACCTAATTTAGACCAATAAAATACTCCTGCCTTCCCAGGAATTCCAGACTTGCACTCTTCCAATCTGCCATGCACCCCTAATTGTCTAACATTACCACCAAACACCAACCACAACTTAGTTTTAAAAAGTAAATAAGCTTCTGGGGCTGGAGAGGTGGCTCAGGGGTTAAGCCTCTGACTTGCGGGCAGAAGGTTCTGAGTTCAGATCCTAGGCTCCACGTATAGACGCCAGGCGGAAGCGGGGACGGCCTGAGTTTCTGGTCCTGGTAGAGCGTAGCCTGAATCCCGGGGCAGAGTAAACAAGGAGGAGGCGATCCATGGTGGTTCCCAAATTCATCCGTGGTTCTACACACACATACACGCACACACACACATACACGCACGCACACACACACACACACGTGCACAATTGAATAAATAATTTTAAAAAGTTAAAAAAAAAAGATCTTATAGTATGTGATCCAAAACTACTTCCTTTGAGCTTCTCTCTTAAGAGCTACAGTTTAAAAAAAAAAGTGTTTCAGTCGTGATCCAGTAAATATTAGATATCTGAAGTGACTAAAAATTTTATCAATATTTCAAGTCACATATCAGAATAGAAAGTAAAAAAGAACCACACTATATTATTTATGTGACTAAAGTTGGTATTAAGAACAGCCCAAACATCTTCACCTTTTTGAGACATGTAAATATATATGTATGAATGGAAATAAAGATGTGTACAAGAAATTTCCTCAAGCATATGGTGGTCTAAGATGGTTAGAACCCACAAAATACACTTGGAAGTATCAAAAAAAAAAAAAAAATCTGAACATGCACCAAACTCCCAAACTTTCTCAGTACTGAACTAAGGCCAAAAATTAGAAATTTCTACACCATGAAACAATACTTCATTCACAAAGTTTAAAATCTTGTACAAAACTACCTTAAAGATATGCTTCTTATTTAAACGAAGAATTTTAAAAGAATTAGAGATATTTCATTAGGTTTATGCAAGGTTGAAAAAAAATTCAAAATCTGAACTATTTCTCATCCCACACATTGAACCTGCACTAGATACTTCTGGTTAAGTTGAAACCATACAATTTAAGTCAGCTGCTCCTAGAGTAAGAGCGATTCTGACTGCCTCCAGGGCACAGGTGCAAATGTCTAGAGACTCCTGTAGAGACATGTCCTGTAGAGGACCCTACAACTCACAAGACAACCCTCACAGCACAGAAAGCATGTGGCTCAAACAATTAGCTCTGTTTTGAGATCATCTTTACATAAGAAAATTAGTAAGATCAACATTTTAAAACTAAGTGGCTGATTTTTGGACTGGGGACAGATATACCTCAGTGATAGAGGGCTTGCCTGGCAGGCTTAAGGCTCAGCACCATGAAACACACACACACAAATTTTGCCTCAGCCTCACCAAGTGTAAATCTTTAATTTTTAATTGAACAGTTCCTGCTTCATCTTACCTTTCCAAATAAATAGCTTCACAAGTTTTACAAAGACATTAAAGTTTTACAAAGATGTTAAAATATTGTATCATCTTGTGCTATTATTCTTCATATTTCATAGAGAAAATAACACTTTTTTCTCTCTATAATCATTTCAATATCCACTGGAAAGTTCCCAATTTTATTTCAGAATTTGAGGCTTTTTCCAGATCAAAGCACGCTTTGATTTGAGTCACTTCTAAGTTAAACTTGTCCTCATAAATTCTCTAGTTTGTTCCTAAAGGTGCTCATTTTCTCCATAATTTGGAACCCAAAACAAAAGATCCACCTTTAGAGAGGATGTGATTTTGAATACATGAAGCAAACAAAGTAAGAATTTACTGGGTTGGGAGATGGTTCAGCAATTAAAGTGCTTATCACTCCAGCAAGAATGCTCAGATCTCTAGAACCCACAGAAACTGGTTGTGATTCCAGCTTTGGAAGGTGGAGCCCAGAATCTCCAGAGCAAGCTGGTTGGTGAGGCTAACCCTATAGGTGAGCTGTGGGTTTAGAGACCCAGTCTCAAAATAGTTAAGGTAGAAAAGTAATTGAAGGTGATTTCTGTTATCAATTTCAGACACTCATGCACACCCAGACACACACACACACACGCACACTTTTCAAGCTTTTATGAATTCATGTTGCCATTAAAACTAATACAACAAGGGCTGGTGAAGACAGTTCAGCAGATAAGGTGCCTGCTCACAACCCATGTGACCTAATTTGATCCCTGAAAGCCCACATGGTAGGAAGAGGGGACTGAGCTTTACATTGTCCTCTGACCTCCACAAACCTGGATGACATGCATGTTTTCTCGCTCGCAAATAAACAAATAGGCAAACAAACTTAATACAAAGATGTCAAAGTGCAATGTTTTGACTAACACAAGTCATTAATATATTTTTAAAAATATAATTCAATCTATTTACCCTAATACTATTTAATTCTATTTAATGACCAAACTGTCTTTTCCTTTTAAAAAGAAAGAGGGAGGGAGGAAGAGAAGGGAAAGAGAGAGAGAGAGAGAGAGAGAGAGAGAGAGAGAGAGAAGGAAGGAAGGAAGGAAGGAAGGAAGGAAGGAAGGAAGGAAGGAAGGAAGGAAGGAAGGAAGGAAGGAAGGAAAAAGAAAGAAAGAAAACATGAGTATACCAGTAATTAATGGATATATAGTTATAGTTGTCCCTGATAAGGAGCGAGGAGGCAGAGGCAAAGTAAGTGAAGGCACAGATTCTCTGCATAGGTATCATCTGGATATAGTGTGGTCTCAAAGATAGAATTGGGGAAAAATAAAAAAAGACAGGATTGGGCAGTAGCAGCAACATCAATAATCCACAATGTTCATCAGTTAATTCAGCACAGGGAAAGTAAAGATTTAATTATGTTATTATTCATACTATGAAAATTCTCTCATCCATAACTGGTACAGAGTTCATGAAAGAAACTTGATATCGATATTCCACAGATTCCACATAATCTAACATTACTTATTTAAATTAACTGGATTTTGCTACACACAGGATGCTATGTGTTTACTTAAAAATAATGATGACTTTGACACTACCTTCTGCTTAAAATCTCATCATCTAAGTGAGAGAAACCAAAGAAAACACTATTGTGTTAAATATACTCTTAAAATGGGCATATAAACAGTGATGTGCTAGAACGAAGAGAGAATAAACGGATGCCAAAGTGAGGCGAGAGGCTGGGGATGTAGCTCCGTTCATCCGTAGAGAGCATATCTAGCATTCTGGCATGAGTTTGATCCCCAGTGCTATATGGGTGTAGAGGTGCCTATGGCAAGCTCAGCAGGAGGCATCAGAAATGCAAGTTTGAGCTGCACTGAGATTAGTGAAGAAAAAAAGGAGAATTTTAGAAAAGAGAAATTCTGAGTTAGGACTCGGGGAAAATATTTTGACAAAAAGAGGAAAACCTGTATGTAGAATGATGAGCAAAAGCTCAAAGGCAAGAATCTTTTGGTAAAAAGCAAGCAAATCCAAGAAAAACATGAATCAGCAATGAGCTCAAGATTTAAGCTTCCTGCTAATAGTTTTCTTCATTACGTGTGATAATAGCTTCTAAGAATTTTCACAATTCCTGTCTTCTTGGCTTATTACTAAGGATATTCAAGAAATGTGATTCAGACCTAGAAAAACATCCGTGATGCTTGCACTGCTAAAGCTGTCTCTAAGCTGAACACTTCGCCTTATGCTCCTGTGTATATTGCAATTTTTAAAAAAATTTTGTGATGTGTTTGTATGGGGTGCATATAAGTGGGTTGTCTTTTTGATCATCATTAAGGCAGGATTTCTCAAGTGAACTCAGAGCTCACCTCAGCTAGTCTAGCAAACCAGCTTGCCCTGGGGATGCCTTGTCTTTGACTCTAAGTACTGTGATTACAGGTGCCATGCCTGCCTGGATTTTATACAGGATCTAGGGGACTCTGAACCCCAGCACTAACACTTGCAGGGCCAGCACCTTGCACTGAGCCAGGTCCCCAAGTCCTCAACTGCAATGCTGTAATCACAGGAAGCACTTGCAAATCACTTCAGCTTTTCACATGTCTGGTCACATCTGTCACAGACTCTCTGCTGAAGGCTACTTCCAATAATTCCGACCATATAACATCTAAGGAAAGCTGATCCAAAAACTCTTCCCTACATTGTATCTGCCTATTTAGTTTAGACCCATTTTCTAGGTATGATATCCAAAACAAATCTAAGAATCTTCAAATAAGAATCTTCAAATACTTAAGATATTTGGTACTAAATGAATCCAAACTAGCTATTTTCCAATAGATGGTTGACCTTCAGGTTTGGTGTGAATCTTAATTTCACTTTTTTAATTAGCTATATGACTGTGGTCTTGGTTACTTTACTATATATAAAATGACACACATTTGGTGTGAAATGGGTCAACTCCGAAACATATTATTACATGAAATAAACCAAATCAAAAGAATAGGTATTACATAATTCCATTTACCATGTGTATTAGTTACTTTTCCCAAGGCTGACAAAATATCTGACAGAAACAAAGATTTGGGAGGAAGGAACTACTGTGGCTCACAGTTGCAGAGGGTCTCAGCCCACCAGTGTGGAAGGCAGGGCAAGAGCAACTCAGTCCATGGCAGCAGGCGTGGGCATAGGCCCCTGTTCACCTGGCAGCAGACTGGGAAACAGAGTGACAGGAACCTGGGGCAGGACTCTGTCTGTCTGTCTGTCTGTCTGTCTATTGTGTGTATCAGAGGGCACTGTGTGTCCCTGTGAAGGACCAAGGGTGACTTTGGGAATCATCCTGGATTGCTTCTCATTTTTGCTTTGCTCTGAGATTTCCCACATTCTGCCCACCAGGACCAGAAGCATAGGCCAAGGCCTTTTCTGCCTGGTGTTTTTAGGTTGGACCTGGGACCTGAACTCAGGACCTTCTGCTTGCAAGGCAGAGTCTTAACGCCTGAGCCACCTCTCCAGCCCACAATATTATTTAACGATAGTACACTGTACCTTTTAAAATGTCTAAACAGGGGCTGGAGAAACTGCTCCGTGGTTATAGCCATTACTATGCAAGCAAGGTAACTGGAATTCAGATCTCCATAACCAACATGAATGCCCTAATTCCAGGCTTGGAAGGCAGAGACTAGGAATCCTACAGCAAGCTGACTAGTCAGACTAGCCCTATTTGCAAGCTTTGAGTGTGATTATCACCCCTGTTTTAAAAAGAATAAGTTAGGAGAGCAATTGAGGATGATTCCTGATATCAACCTTGGAGTTGCACATGATGCACAGATACACACAAACATGTAACATGAAAATGGAAAAAATAATAAAAAAAGTGCTTAACATAAGGTATCATGCAACCTTATCATAATAAAAACAGGTGTAACTCTTTAAAATTGTGCACATTGAATGATTCACATGCCTCATTAAATACTTACATATAAAACACACTTGAACAATAATGATTGATATTTCCTAACAACAATTATATTTCCTAAAGGATGCTTCCTTAGTTTTCTTATTTGTTTTTATGTCTGAGTCAGGATCTTGCTATGTTGCTCAGATCAGTCCCAAAATTGTGGGCTCAACCAATCTACCCACCTCAATTTCCTGAACAGTGGGACTATAGATGTATCTCATCACACCTCACTTCTGTATTATATAAACATCTCCATGACACAGAAGAATTTAGTAGAAAATAGAACTTCTGAAGATACTGAATGGCTGTCAAACTATTCAGAGAAGTGGTGATCGTTACCTAAATTAACATGCTTTATTACTTATTTCCAATATTACAAAAAAAGATGGTCACCATCATGAGACACAGAAGAAATGCAAATCAGATTCAAATTGAGATGCCAAAGAATAGTTACAGTAAAAAGATAGACAAAACAAGTGCTGGCAAAGATGCAGAAAAATTAAACCCTATTCCTTTTATAGAAATGTGAAGTTGTACAACCAGTATGGAAAATTATTTGGAAGCCTCTCAAAAAGTTAAACATGGGCTAGAAAGATGGCTCAGACATGAAGCCTCTTCCTCAAAAGCAGAAGGTCCTAGTTCAGATCCTGGATCACACATACAAATGTCAGACAGAAAGGGCTGTGGCCTGTACCTCTGGTCCTGGAAGAAAGAGCCTGGAAAATGCCAGAACAAAGCAAAGAGGAGGTAGTGCAATCCAGGGTAATTCCCAAAATCATCCTTGAGCCTCCACAGGCACACTGATACACACAGACACGAAATAAAATTAAAAAATTTTAAAAGTCAAGTACAATGATACCATAGGCATCATACCTAAGAAAAATGAGAACATGTCTATCCAAAATTTTTAAATACATGTCATAGCATTATTCATAATGTAATAGCAATCCCTATCCACTGGTATGAATGAACTACACAAGATGTGGTAAATTCATATAGTGTGCTAATGCTCAGACATGTAAAGTAGTGAAAACATAAAGTTAACATAGAACATGGATGAACTTTGACAATATTGTGATAGATAAAAGAGGACAAACACAAGGCCGTATACTATACTATTTCATTTACATGAAATGACCAGAATAGACAATTTGATAGTCAAAGAAAGTAGATAAATGAAGCAAGGAAGAAGGAAAAATAAGTTAGTGTTGATGATGAAAATACTCTGGAATTAAGATATCAGTGATGGGGGCTGGGAGATGGCTCAAGCACTTGTCCCCAATCAAAAAGACCGGTGTGCTGATCCCCAAATTCCTGTCTAAAATGCTAGGTAGGTAATTTCTGAAAGTGAATCCAGCCAGCTCCCTTCCCCCTAACAGGTTGCATGTCTAGAGCCCATGAACTCCTTTTCCAGCTTTCTCTCACTGGCTCCCCATGATGCCGTGTCTGCGAATTCTTCTGGCTCCCCTAACCTTCATGGAACTCCATATCTGGAATCCATGAGTTTCTTTCATTTCCCTTGCCCCGCATGGGTTCCATGCCTGGAGTCTATGAGCTCTTGGTGGTTCTCTTGTTCCTCAAAGATTCAAAGTCCATGAGTTCTTTTCTTTCTCTCCTCTAATAAAAATCTGCCTTAATGCCAAAAAAAGAAAAAGAAAAAAAAGAAAGTGAAGAATCCATAGAGTGAGCTGGCTATGTGAATTCTGGGTCTGATTAGAGACCCTGACTCAAAAGCTTAAGGTAGAAAAATGATCTCCAACAATTCCCAATATCAACCTCAGGCTTCCAGGCACACATATGCCCACACATATGCAAGCACATGTCCTCATAAGCATGCTCACTACATATATGAAAAAAATTTTCCTCTGTACCAGGATCTACCTTTTGGATCTAACTTTTCTTTCTACATCTGATCCAATGATTTTATGACAAAATTTTTATTTTTTCCATTGTTGGAGGGGGAAGCTAGCCTTGTCTCTGATCCCCAAGCACTGGCCACCGACCCTCATGCGGGTGCTGGAGTAACAAAGTCCTCTGATCCCTCACTTAAAGGAAAAGTACTTTACACTGAGCCAGTGCTTAAACTAATTCTGAAATACATTCTGGCATAATATCTAGCTTTATTTCATCCTAATTTCTTTGAAAAATGTCTGTTCTTTCTTGTCCATCAGAACAAACTAGTGGCAGAAAATCCTAAGAGGCTAAACAGAATAATTTTATCTCTCCTTGGTCATTCAGTATCATTGCATAATTTGTTCAGGAACTATCTCTTTTTTTGTATTAATGTTATTAATGTAATTTTTCCTTAAGTTTTTCATTGTTGAAAGAAAACCTCATACTATATAAGGTACCATCTTAAAGCGTATGGTGCAATGACCTTAAGTATATTCATGAAGTTATTCAACAATCGACATTATCTTTTTTCTATTTTTCCACTGTCATGTGTATGTGCTAAGGTTTGTGTGCATGCAAGCAAACACTTGTTCACATGTGTGAGCACAGCTGTGTCTGTGGGAGCATTTGCGTGTGTGCAGGCATGAGGTCACTACCAGGAATCATTTTCAATCACTTTCTACCTTTCTTTTGAGGCAGGGTCTCTAATCAAGCCCAGCACGTACTGACAGGGCTGGTCTGGCTAGCCGGGTTGACTGAGGATCCCCAGTCTCTGCATTCGAAGGCTGGAATTATGAGTAACCCACCAAGCCCACCTGGCACTTAGCTGAGTTCTGGGGATCTGAATTCTTGTCCTCCTGCTTAAGTGACAAGCATTTTACTCACTGAGCCCTCACCCTAGCCCAAGATAATGCTTTCTAAAGAGAAAACTAAGCAGTAGTTCTAGGAACTGATTCCTTACAAAATTTAAAACAAAATGATGGGGAACTGGTTCAACCCCCAGAGCTATCAGATAGAAAACAAAGATAAACAGAACATTTGTGAATTTCAGAAGGAAAGTGATTGGCGGGGCTGGAGAGGTGGCTCAGAGGTTAAGCCTCTGTCTTGAAGGCAGAAGATCGGATCCTAGACCCCACATATAGACTCCGGCGGAAGCGGGGGCGGCCTGCTTTTCTGGTCCTGGTAGGGCGGAGCCTGTGAATCCCAGGGCAGAGTAAACGAGGAGGTGGAGGCGTCCATGGTGGTTCCCGAATTCGCCCGTGGTTCTACACACACACACACACACACACACACACAAACTGGATAAATAAGAAATAATAAAAAAACTTAAAAAAAAAAGAAGGAAAGTGATTGGTATAAAAATGAGAAGATTCAGCAACAACGTGTCAAAGCAAATTCACTGCAATTTCGACTTTAACAAGGTTACTTCGTTGCAGATAAGAAACCATGCAGGCACATTAAAGCTGAATTACAGCACAGCAACTGGCAAAATCTTTCAGAGATCCACACAAGCAAAATGTCATATAGGCCCTACACTGTGTGTTAATTAATGTACTAGTGCCGCTGGAGGAAATCAAGTAAAGTTCATACTTCAGGGTAATTCATTCTGCCATTTAAGTATTTTTGTTAACAATTTAAATGAAAATCTAGAAGGCAGACCTACCAAAAAATAAAATACAAATAAATAAGAAAAAATAAATATTGAACACTAAACCAAAAATAAAAGATGAAATCTAAATGCCATGTATTTAAGGTCAAAAATTATCACACAAAAACAAAGTTATGGTGATACCATTTAAAAACTTATGAATGGCAAAGAAGTTCACACTTTTGGCATATATTGATTTTAAGTAGTAAAGTTAAAACTGCTTGTGAATAGCAGTTGAAAACAACAGCTAGGCTTGGTGCACCCACATGCAATTCCAACACTGGAAGGCTGGGGCAGCATTGCTGCGAGCCAGCCTGGCCTACAAGTGAGTTTCGGCCAGCCTCAGTGTTGGTGTGAGATACTGTTTGTTAATTAATTAACTGTATTCAATTACTACTTTAAAACAGTATTTTTAGGAAAGTAGCTTGCTTTCCATCACAGTGTTTGGTTCAGTACCACCTAAAATATAAGGACAATTCTAGATACCATTTCTAGTAACTAGGAACAAGAGTTGTAAGAAAATAAAATCACAGGTGAAGGAGCAGAGTGTTACATGATTTAAGAAATCATTAAATAAACTTTAAGAGAATGTTCAGGGTGCAGTGGGGAGAAGGGGTCACTAGGGATATAACAGTAGTCCTCAAATATTTAAAGGGGGCATTCATGTGAGAAAGGTATTGTATTGGAGAAATGTAAATATTGCCGGAACAGTATAGCTTTGTTGTACAAAGAGCTGGAGCCTAATCTTAGCTCCATCACTGACTGTGTGCTATTTGATACTGAGTTTCTTTACACAGAAGCTGATACCTACCTTATAAATGTATAAAAATTAAATCCAACTAAATTAAAGAAAAACATTGTGAGCTTCATGGCATTGTCTGACACTATTATATACAACAATGTTAGTTCCATTCCCTAGATTTTCTCAGTTATTCTAGAATAGCACTTTTCAAACTGCAAGTTGCCATACATCAGCATTTTCTTTTTTTAATAAAAACAGAATAGAAAATATCATAGTGAACCACTCTAAAAAACATTCATATGTGTGGGTAATTTTCATTTACCTGGTATACCAAGGTATAAAATATTTCTTGGGGCTGGAGAGGTGGCTCAGGAGTTAAGCCTCTGCCTTGCAGGCAGAAGGTCCTGAGTTCGGATCCTAGACCCCACGTATAGAATCCTAGACCCCATGTATAGACGCCAGGCGGAAGCAGGGGCGGCCTGCATTTCTGGACCTGGTAGGGCAGAGCCTGTGAATCCCAGGGCAGAGTAAACAAGGAGGAGGTGGAGGTGGTCCATGATGGTTCCCGAATTTGTCCGTGGTTCTACACACACATACATACACACACGCGCACACGCATACATGTACAATTGAATAAATAATAAATTAAAAAAATAAATTATTTCTTATAACGCTAGACCCTCTCTTCCATTAAAAACAAAACAAACAAAAAAACTTAAGAATCAAAGCTTTGGCCACTGTTGTCCAAGCATATTCTATGAGACAGTAAGCAGCTCATTTAGTGTAGGAAACATATCCCTCAGAGATTTACTGAATGAATGTCTCAATGAAGTCAGCATTAAGGAAAGCTGAGGGCTGGCGAGACAGCTCAACGGGTTAAAGGACTTGTGCTAACATGAGGACCAGAGTTCAAACCTCCAACATCCATGTAAAAAGTGTCTGTTGCCCAAGCACTAGGAGTGAAAGCAGGTGATCTTGAGAGCTTGCAGCCGGCTGAGTGAGCCTACAGAGTGAGCTATCTAGTGAGGGGCCCTGTGTCAAAGCAACAAGCAACAGAGAAAGACGTCCATCATCTTGCTTTGGTCTTTGCATGCACTGGCACATTCACATGCTTGTACCCCTACCCTACACACACCAAGAAGCCTCTTTATTTCTATTGAACCTATTTCCCTTGTCTTAATTTTACCCCGGAACCCATAGTTCCTTTTCCTTATAATACCTACTTTGTGTATTTTGAAGTATGCATGCATACTTAGTGCAAAACACTCTCTAGAAGCTATGGAAGATATTGATTTTTGATTTGCTAAGACAGAAAACTATCCTGAAACCTCCCGTCACTAACAACCACATCCTCCAACTTTTACCACAGACATCCCAGGGCATTTTAACTATGATTTATTCAATTTTCTTCTCTCCCCTTAAGCTAGGATCAAACCTAAGGTTTCACACATACTATCTCGCTGTTGAGCAACAACCCCTAATTCACACAAATCTTTCAGAACAAGCACAAGATAATTATTAGCACCAAGAAATGAAACCAGATCATAAGAGTAGGCAGGAATCCTGTGGTGAAAAAAAATTCTGACACAATATCTAAGAATACTCGGTTTACTCTTTAACAAATCCTATGCTCAGAACTCAAAGTAGCTACAGACTTAATCAGCTTCTCTAAGTGGACTCGATGTGTTCTAATAATACATAAGCTAAAACGAGTCTGATGGGTGCAGCTAATCCTCATTATTACGAGTATCAATATCATCATCATCTGGAAGAGAGGTGATTTTGGGTCCTTCTCATAGTGCATACACACACAGGTGTCCTTCAAAAGGACATGATTTCACACTAATATAATAAACTATAACTACCATAATTGTTTCTAGTAAAACTTGGTATTAACTGGGCAGTAATATAAGAATACATTGTTATTCATGTCCTAACTGGGAGTCACAAATACTTTTCTCTTGTAGTTGTCAAGGCATAAATCCAGCTGCTACTAGCAACCCCCTAGGCGCCATCCTACCTCCTCCTGAAAGTTTGTCCCATCCTTCAGAGTGGTATTTACTACCCAGCTGCTGAGCACTGTCAGCATTTGTCTATCACCCTCTCCAGCGAGTCATTCTACTTTAACTGCAGAAAACTTGACTCCCACAAAACTGCAATTGCTCTGCGAAGAACATCAACACTTAAGAATCTTTAGTGCCTCCCACAGCATGGCATCACCGATGAGCTCAAGAAATACTGTTGATAGCAGTGAGCGGCCCCAGAGGATTTACTGTGTGCCAAGCCCAGTGGTAAAGGCGCACACACACAGGCTATCTCATCTCGTTTAATCTTCACAATTCTACAGCAGAGTAATTTTCCCCGTCAAGCAGAAAAAAAAAAGTAAAATAACTTGCCCAAGACATACAGTTTGGAAGTGACAGAAACCAGGGCTTGGGTCCAAGCAAAACTCAGAACATGTCAAGGTTCCAGGCCCTCAAGACCGTGAAGGTGGACTTCACAGAGTCAAGAAGTTTCCATTTCAACAGAGACATTCTAGCTAGAAGTTAATGACTTCAAAAAAGCTGAATTAACGGGGCAATTTCCCGCAGATATCTTTATTAGGTCACAGTAAAGGGGAGGAAGTTTCCCATTCTATTAATGAAAGTGTGACAGTAAGGTGTGGGGTCACCATGTGGTCCAATGATGCCTTGTGACAATTACGGCCCTGGCTGGTATTTTTAAATGGGGCTTTTCCTCCGCCCCTCGGACGCTATGCACAGGTTTGATAACTGCAGCTGCACCCAAGAAATGTCAGACCCCAGCCTTCGACTCCGGGTCCCCGTCCCACGGTGGACTCAACACAAAGCAGCCCCCTGCGCTGCCCTGCGTGTCACACAAAGCGCGCTTCGCCCCGCTCGCTCCCCGGGCAGGGCCCCCGCAAACACACCCATCTCCCCGGGACCCTCCCCGCAACCCAAACGCCCAGGCCCTTCCGAAAGCCGGGACTTCACACAAAGCGGGGTCCTCTCCTCCAAGGGGGCTTCCCACCTCTGATCCTCCGAGCAAGCAGCCCCCCCCGAAACGGTGCCAACCACGGCCCCCGACGGTCCCCGGCCCAGGCTAGAACCAGCTCCACGACCCTCCTCCGGGGCACGGCTGGGATCGCCGGCCGTGGCCCGTCTCCCCGCGGCCGCCGCAGAAGAGCGCAGCCCGCGTCCCGGCCCCCGGCCCCCCCGATTCTCCCCGGCCCGGCCCGGCCCCTCCGACCCCCCGGCCCGGCGCCGCGCGCTCACCAGCTCTCCTCCTCCTCCTCCCAGCCCGACAGCCGCTCCAGCTCGTCGGGCCGCAGCGGCTCCACCTCGTCCAGCAAGCCGCTCTCGCCCGCCGCCAGCAGGGAGGCGGCGTCCCGCGGGTCGTCGCCGCTCGTCCGCCTCGGGCCCGCGCTCGCGCCGCCGCCCGCCCGGGCGCCCAGGCCCAAGGGGAAGCTCCGGGGGGACGCGGCGCCCGAGGACGGCGCCGACAGCCCGGCCCGCAGCGGGCTGCCCGGCCCCGGCGCGCCCGCGCCCTGCACGGCCCCCGAGCGGCTCCGCAGCTGCTCGTTCTGCTTCTCCAGCTTCTTCACCAGCTCCTGCAGCTTCCGCACCTCCTGGTCGGCGTTCACGTTGGAGTTCACGTCCTCCATCCCGGCGCCGCCGCCCGCCCGCCGCGGCTCGCCGCCTCGGAGAGCGCCGGCCGAGAGGCGTTAGCGCCGCCGCCGCCGCCGCCGCTCACGCTAGCCGCGGCGCCCGCATAGAGCAGGGCCAGGCCCCACCGCCAGGGTCCCCCCGGCTCGGCTTCCGAAGCGCCGCTGGCCGCAGCCGAGCCGCCTCATCTGCGCCGGCTCGGCGACTGGGGGAGGCGGCGCCAATATCCGGCCTCGGCCGCCATCTTCCCTCCGTCCCTCCGCCCCCTGCCGGCCGGCCCCGTCGGTGACCTCAGAGCGTCGGGGGAGGACGCGGCCGCCCGCGGGCGCTGAGAGGACCCGGGCGCGAGCTGGCGGCGGGGCGGCCGGGGGCGGGGCCTGAACGGAGGGGCGGGGCCCGGAGGAAGAGGCCCGTCGAGGGGCGGGGCTCGGACCGGAAGGGGCGGGCCGGGCCGCCTGGGGACCCGGGACGCGCCTGGATCTGGGGTGCAGAGCTACTCTGTGCTGCGCGCCCCGCCCAGGGCGGAGCAGATGGGTGGGTCGCAGGCGCGGCTGAGATTTCCAGCTTGTTGGCTCTGCTCAGATTTGCCTGGCAGTCACGGGTGAGCGGCCTGTGGCGTGTTCTTCAGCCCCTGGCGCTGCCGCTGGGACTCGTGGGCTGGACCTGCCTCCGCCAGGGCGTCCGCGGGGTGCGCTGGTGGGCTTCGCGGACAGCGATCTCCAAGTTGGCTGCTGCTTGAAATCGGAGACTCTAAGAGCCGGCTGTGACTCGTTTTTACCCCTGAAAATGAGAAACCCAAATTCTAGATGGTTAAGAGCGCTCTAAGGTCGCAACATAATAACCATAACTTGTGTGAGTCCTTACTCCGGCCCACACGCTGCACAGACTCACTTGTAAAGGCATGATCTGGTCGGTTACAAGAGTTTAAAGTTTGCAGCACGAAGGCACGGAAGGGGGGCTTAGAAAACCGCTCCCCCCTCCCCCGTCTTTCAGCGCTAATTAATGCGCATTGTATTTGAGTCATTTCCGCCCCACCCGCAAAGACTTTAATAATGTGTACCAAGTAAATGCGTTGTTTCCATCATGTTCTGTACATTTCAGATGCCAGCTGTGAATTATTTGGCCTGCCTACCACCCTACCATCCTGAACACGCCTGAACTCGCCTGAACTACTTGGCTTGTGTTTGGTTTACTCCAATTGCGTCCTCCACCCAAAGTTAACACTGATCCCCTCCTATCACCTGGGCGTGGCCTCATGAAAAGTCCTACTGATTTCTGCCCTGTGTCGTGTTTCTTTGCCTAGAATAACCTCCCTATCAAGTTTGAGTACTTTAAAAAAAAAAAGAAAGAAAAAGAAAACAACTCATCTAGGAAACCTCTTTCTGCCAAGAATTAGGTTTTTCCTTTTTTTAAAATTGTGTCTTCTTAGGAAATAGTTCAATTGTTTTGGTCTACATAACTGAGTAAAAGAAACCATTTTGTTATGTCTAACCACAATGTCTGACGAAGTGGATATTCGCGACCTGGTTTGCTAAAAGTTAAATATGTTCTGCCAGGTCAAAGACAACACACACACAAGATATACATTGAGTATGTTAAAAGTTTGCTAACTCTACAGATTTTCCTAGCTTTACAAGTTTACTCAAAGAGTGTCTTTGCTAGCAAAATAACTGCGAAGTAAGACATACTATCAATGAATATTAAGTGTCACTGCCGTCTTTTAACATAGCCTAAGTCATCACTAATGAGTTCACCATCATGAAGACTTACTTAACACATGGCATATTCACTCACTGGAATTAATGATTAATGACAGGTTTCATTTGACCAGTTTCTACAAGAACCCTCCAAATATATTCCTTCAAAAGAATAGGTCAGTCAACTGAACTATTATGCAGTTAGAACTGATGTTACTGAGGGTTTGGTGTAACATGGGACAATGAGCTGAGAACCAAAAGTCCTGATGGCAGGTTCTAGCTATACCATGAATGTGGTGCTTGACCTTGATCTCTAGTCTTTATCCTTAGATTCTTGATTTTTTTTTCCAGAATGTGTGAATTGGATGATTTTCAAAGATGAATGAATCATTGTGATTTTAAAGTATAAAGGAAAATGTGTTAAACATAGAAGTTCATAGAAAATATATTTCCATTTTAAATTCAGTTCCTTTACTCTGTACATGAGTTTGTAACTCAATAAATATTGAGTGCCTACTAAATGGGGCTACTGTTCTAGGCACTTGACATTCCATAAGCATTTGTCTGTCTATTGTTTGCTTTTTGATAGGATCTTACATATAGCCCCTCTAGCCTTGCACTCTAAGTAGTCAGTAATGATCTTGAGCTGATCCTCCTGCCTTGACCTTTAATAAAGTAGTTCCAAAATGAAGTTGCAAATCATATAGACACACACACACACACATGTACACACAGGTTCAAAGTGTGTGCACACACTGCTGAATCTGTTTACCCTCCAGTACACTGTTCTAGTAAACGAAAGCTTTATTTATTTATTTTTAAGATACTCAGGCCCAAACTAAGGCAGGATTAGAGCAACTATGCTGGGATGGGTCTTTCAAGGTCTTCGAAGGTCTTTGGAATTTCTAAAGGTCATCCTCCACTTCTGGAATCACCCTGAGGGAACACTCCTACTGAGGTACTGACTCCAATCCTCCCAGAGATAAAATGGCCAACTTCCCTATGAAGATTATGGAGATGAACCCTCCATATCAAACAAATAACCTGATCTCTAGCTCACATGGGCCCAAGAGCAACTGGGTTGGGCCCCAATGGGAGTTAACCAATGAGAAAAAGCCAGTTTCCCTGGGCTTGTCTAGGTGTATAAATACAACTGGCCCTGGGAATCATCTTTGGCGCCCTAGACCCTCATGGCATTAGTGCCTTGAGTTCTGTTTCTTGCCTGCATCTCATGGAGATGCCCTAGCCCCTCGTGGCACTTGTGCCAGGAGTTCTTCCTAGCTCCTTGCTTCCTCTCATGGATTCCATGTCAAGGGTCCATGAGTTCTCTGGTGCCCTAGCCCCTCATGGCCCTCTAGTGCCATGAGTCCATTTCTTGTTCCTTGCTTCTCATGGATTCCATGCCTAGGCTCCACGAGTTCTTCAGGGCATCCTAGCCCCTCATGGCACTCCACGTCAGGAGTTCATGAGTTCCAACCTTTCTTTCCTCTAATAAACTCTACCTTAATCCTCTACATGTGTTCTGGTTTCAATCTTCGAATCCAACAACATTGAGATGGTTGTTTCCTGTCTCTGCAACATTTGGCGACCCAGATGAGACATACAAAGGGACTATCCCGCTTCATTTGGCAACCCAGGTGAGACAGCCAAAAGACAATGACCTTCATCATTTGGCGGCCACAAAGGGACTGTCCAGACAGGTCCTGTATCAAAACCTTTCAAGTATTACGTGTATATCACTTGCTTTCGCCCACCTAATCCATTCTGAGAAAAGATCATAATGGCTTTGTATTGAGAAGAGGTAGAACAATCCAGGAAATTTTCTGAAGAGTTACCCTCTGATATACACACATACACACCACTTCGTGTCTCCAAAAGCCACATGACTGGCTCAAATGTCACTTGGATTCATTTTCCTCGTGATTAGTATCTCACTAATTAGTATCTCTGTCCTTGTCCATCTTACTGTTTTCTTTTTCCTCAGACACATATTTGTTCGTTGAGTGCATGTCTTCCTCCGGTAGAAAGTGAACTCAATATAAGCCCTTTTATATCTCCACCACTCAAAGCAGTGCCAGGTACATTGTAGGTGCCCAGTAAATGTTTGTCAAATGAATTAATTTAGAGCAAATGAAACCTAAAAATAGAATTTCAGATAAATGTGTTGGTAATGTCTTGCATCATTAAACTGGAAATTCCTAATCATTTTGGATGGTAGTTTTTAAGTTATATTTTCTTCTTCCAAAAGAGCAGCATGCCATACTGTATATATCATCTTTAAAACTAGATCATGGCCCACCTCCTGAATATCAATAACCCTTGAGAATTGCTGATAGTCTTATGTTCTTTCTGAGAAGTATTTAGGCAGTTTTAGAATAGCATGCTGGATGGTCTCTGAAGGTCCTGTGCTCGTTGACCTTGAAGTAATACACCCTTTACTAACTTCCTCCAATGCTCAATATGTAAAAGGATATGGAGATTAGTTCTCCATTATAGATAAACCCTACTTCAAGGCCAGGCACAAGATCAACTGGGTTGGGCCCCAATATGAACAGACCAATGAGAGGTAGAGGACCAAAAGCTCCAATTAGGTTTACAGAAACTGGGGCTAACCAATGGGGAAAACCATCCTTACCCCCTTCCTTCTCTTCTGCCCCCCACCCTTGCCTAAGTGTATAAACATACTTGACCCTGCCAGCCACTTTTGGCATCTGCCCCTCTTGGCGCTCCACATCTGGAGTCTGCGAGTTCTTTTCCAGCTCCTTGCCCCTCACGAATTCGATGCCCAGGTCCATGAGTTCTCCAGGGCGCCCTTGCTCCTCGTAGCACTCCATGTCTGGAGTTCGTAAGTTCTGTTCTTCTAACAAACTCTGCCTTAATGCTCTATACGTGTTCTGATTTTAATCTTCAACTCTCGAACAAAAGAACCTGGACACGTATAATCCCCAGAGGAATGCCGTAACATTATAAAGACAGAACTATTTTGTTTCTGTCTTAAACCTTGCAATTATCTTCCTCTGTCAGGTTAATTACAACACTTTGTCTTCTCTGGTGACTCAGAAGCATTCATGCAAATTTGAAGTCACTTTTTTTGTGCGACGGGGTCTCAGGTAACCCTCCTCTGTCTGGTGTTTGTTGTGTAGCTGAGGATAAATTTGAAAATTTGAAGCCTTGATCCTTCTGTCTCCAATCCAATGTTTGGATTACATACATGTTGCCACCATGTCTGGTCTTACGTGGTGCTTGGGATCAAACCCAAGGTCTCATTCATAATAGACATGCACTGAATCAATTGAACCATATCCCTAGCTCAAAAGTCAGTCTTAAAGCAAGTCTTAGATAGAGGAAGAGAGCTAGTACTTGTCTGAAGTATGCATCACAGCAACCATAAACTGGCTTTGTTGCTGAATGAAAGAGTTGCTTCTTCCTAAGGTGTGGCCCATTCCATTACCTGCTTCTGCCTGCACCTTAGCTCTCTAATGAAACTCCTGACAAAGTGGAAAATATTACAGGCAATGAAAGTATTTAGAGTGGAAAACTATTACTCAATGACTTAAAGGTATTTAACAGTCTTAAAGCAAGATGTGTATGGGGGGTCATAATCAAGTAGTCCAGAAACTGCCATGCACTTGCAAAAATGTTTGTGCTTGCTCTTACAAAATGTGCTCAAATTCTTAGCTAAAGCTTGCACTGTCCAATACATCTATTTTATCTGCATGGGCACACACTTGACCAGCCATTTCCTCCTGTCCACTCACATCTGTTCTTCACCAGTATCTTGCCTGCAGATACGCTTCCCTTTGGTTGGCCAATTTGGGAAAATGCTAAGAAAGAATTCCAGGAACTTCAGTAAAAATAAACTGTATAAGAAAGTCTGCAACAAAAGAAAAGAAAAAAAAAAAAAAAAAGAAGGTCTGCATTGAAAAATTGGATATAGAATTTTTCCAGTTACTATCAATCAGAATATATAGGTATGGGTACCTGTTAACTTTAGGGTACTCCCATGTTATACTTAGGGGTACATGCATTATGTTGCTAGAGAGGCAAGAAGTTTATGATAAAAGTAGAAGATGAGCATATTCTTGAACTCTTAGGGATACTGCTGAGTTTATTTGGAATAACAAGTCTTTATTTCCCTGTTACTGCCTCTCTTTTCTTGCTACATATTATTATTCTTTTTTTTAATTTTTTTATTATTTATTCAATTGTGCGTGTGTGTATATGTGTGTGTGTATGTGTGTGTGTGTGTGTGTGTGTGTGTGTGTGTGTCTGTGTGTAGAACCACGGGCGAATTCGGGAACCACCATGGACGCCTCCACCTCCTCCTTGTTTACTCTGCCCCGGGATTCACAGGCTCCGCCCTACCAGGACCAGAAACTCAGGCTGCCCCCGCTTCCGCCCGGCATCTATACATGGGGGTCTAGGATCCGAACTCAGGACCTTCCGTCTGCAAGGCAGAGGCTTAACTCCTGAGCCACCTCTCCAGCCCCAATATTACTATTCTTATTATTTATTTGTTTATTTAAACAGCATTTCAGTTGGACTATGACGTTGGTAAATAAGATTATGAGCCATTTCTGAATGTTCCTGATGTTTTAAAGAGCTTCCAGAGACAGTTGAAAACTTTTTAGGAATTATCCAAATATCCAAGTCAAGATGATAAACTCCAGTGATCTGGCCTAGGATTTAAAATATAGAACTCTGACATTGGCCTAGAGAAGTAACAGGCATTATGAATAGAAACTTGTATTAGACTAAAATAAATTGAGTTGTCTTTGAGATACCTAGGTAATTTCTATCTAGGAAGTTGGAAAGAATTCCATTTCTGGGGGCTGGAGAGGTGGCTCAGGGGTTAAGTCTCTGCCTTGCAGGCAGAAGGTCCTGAGTTCGGATCCCAGATCCCACGTATAGACGCCAGGTGGAAGCAGGGGCGGCCTGCGCTTCTGGTCCTGGTAGGGCGGAGCCTGTGAATCCCGGGGCAGAAGGAGGTGGAGGCGTCCGTGGTGGTTCGCGAATTCGTCCGTGGTTCTACATACACAGACAGACACACACACGCGCGCACACATACACACGCACATGCGCACAGTTGAATAAATAATAATAAAAAATTTAAAAAAAAAAAAAAAAAGAATTCCATTTCTGAGTCAGTAGAACATCAACTATTTCAAGTTGCCAAAGCCAGTACCAAAAGTGAATTGGTTGTTTAGGGATGGGGTATTGAACCCAAAACCTCATGTATGCTAGGCAAGTGTTCTATCTCTGATCTTTCTGCAGTTGGTTTGCAGTTGTCATTTGAGTGAGTGAGAGTGTGTGTGTGTGTGTGTGTGTGTGTGTGTGTGATCTTGCTTTGTAGCTCAGGCTAGCTAGTAAGTGATTACAATGCTGCCTCCCAAGATAGGATTACAGGAGCATGCCACATATTCAGGTCATCCTCCTTCTTACAGAAGCCAATGTATATGCTCCCTGGAATATATAATTCCCTGGAATATAAATATCTAGGTCTCTTGAATTGTTTCTATAGTATTGTAGATCACTTTTACAACATGTAGTTCATTTAAAACTTGCAATCATCCTTTGAGACAGTAACTATTATCATCACATTCATCCTACAAATGAAAGAACAGAATTGAAATGATTCTCATGATTCTATAGTCAATAGCAAGAGAGCTGAATTTGAATTCAACTTGTCTGACTGGCATCGCAATCTAGGTATCTAGATGAATTTTTCATTCCTTTACTTAGAGGAACATTGAGATTCTAACTCACATCTGGAATGTGCTTAGGGGCAGTGTTAAAAACTTAAGAACTGTTGTCTTTGTGGTGCCTGACAGTACAATTCTCTTATTCCAAGACCATGCTTGTAGGTTTGCTGACTCAGCACCTTTGGGGTCCAACACAATGAAACAAATCTTTAGAGAAGGCAATCCTTTATCTCCTATTCAAAAGACTTTCTAGAAGGTCAGTTGCCGGGGCTGTAATCTAGGTACTTAAGAGGTGGGAGGAAGGCTAGCCTGCCCACCTATCAGGAGTTAACTGAATAGAAGCTTTGATATCTGAGTTTCTCTCTGGAAAGGATGGTAACTTCACCCATCCTGGATCTGCCTTTCATGCAGAAATTAGTGGAAAGAATCTCTTATCCAGGAAAGCAATACAGTCACTGAAAAGTTGGGGGGGGGTGTCCCAGCTAAAAGTGGATGTTCCCTGGGGTCCATAGAAACACACAGGCAGAAGGGATGGAATGGGAAAGAATGGTGAAGGGAAGTGAGGGAATAGAGGAGAGAGGGAAGGGAGGAAAGCTGGAATGAATATTCAATATGCTTATAAAAATAGAAAAATAAAAATTTAAAAAGTGGGGATTCCAAGAAAGAGATTATAGATTAGGGGACTTTTATTTTGGAAAGGGGTCTGTAATTTGGGGAGCTTAGAAAGGGTGGCCTCTAAAGCTTTTGTGGAAATATAGCAAGCAGGTATCTAAAGGGAGAGCATATTAGAAGACTCTATAGTGATTTGCAAACAGTTATCTATTGGTCAAGGCACTAAAACCTGAAGGGCAACAATACCTGAGGCCAGGAAGTACCAGTACTGCCAGGCAGGATCTGTATAAAGCATTTAGCTAGAAGGATAGGATGTCCATAAGAATGAAATTTGTAGATTCTAACAGGCTGTTTCTTCATTCCAGTCCCTGGTTATTTCTCTAATAATCGCAATGAACAGAGCAAGATACAGAAAGTCATAATTAGTTGCATTTAACTGGTCAAGGATGCTGTTGCTTGATAAAGTTGTTTCTAGCATTTGGACAAATTGGTAACCAGATATATTGGACTGGAGCCCAGTCAGTAAAACTCCCTGAGTTCACCCTTGAGTAAACAGAATCTGTCTCCCTGGAAACCAGATAGCCCTCCACTAGCATCTGCACTCCACTGTGGAGAAATGAGGGTGCCAAGCAGGGCCAAGGAGGACATGAACAACAGACTTTGATACAGGCGGCTCACCTTTTATCAGAGTGTGGTTTATCTCAGATACGGTACCTAACTGTGGCCCACAGTTTAAACAAATCTTGCTATTTGTTGGTATGGCAGTATACTAGAATTACGGGACTTAATTTCTTTTTATAACATAAAAAATCCCAAATTGTTTCTACTGTCTGCTTTTGCAGTGCAAGATCTGGAGGCGTGGCCAGGTATTTAGTTGACTTTGAGGCAGATGCAGCTGTCCACAGCTCTACATAACCATCCTCCAAGTACTTGGGAATCTAACCCAAATCTTTATGGTATCACTTTTGGACTGCTCTCAGCCACCAAAATATTGCTGTGCAGCGATATCAGATTATGGTGGCAACCTGTAAGCCCCCTGGCAGAGAGAGGGTCCATGTGCTATAGCTAACTGAGAAGTACATATTGCTTTCAAAGATGGGATTGCTGAGCCAGTAAGATGGCTCGGTGGATAAAAGAGCTTGTCCAGAAGACTGATCGCCTGAGTTTGATCGCCAGAACGCATACGGTGGAAGGAAAGAACAGACTCCTAAAAACAGTCCTATTCCTTCCACATGAGTGTCATGGCATGCACATGTACACACACACACACACACACACACACAATGTAATAAATCTAAAAAAATTAAAAAATAATTGGGATTGCTAAATGGAGGAAGCAATGAATTTCCTTCACCTCTTCAAGGGGCAGGATAAAAGCTGTCTTTCTATTTTTTCTACCTTTGATGGATTCAGAATGACATCACAATGTTGCATAAGGTATTTAAGAGTTGGATGGCCTGCCAGAGTGAATCCAGGCAGCTTGGGAACATGTACCAGCTTGTTTGCTCAGTCAAAGGCTAACAGAGGCCTCCACTCTCCTGTAAAATGAGATTCTTCTTGAGCACAGTGATGTGGTTGCCAGTCTTTCCATGTGACTTGTAGCAATGACTTTGACTCTGAGCATTAGATTTGGGCGCTAACATAGAAACATCCCTTGAAGGGCCACTATGCAAAACTGGTACCATGAGAAAAGTATCAGCAAGAGCTACCTATGAGGCTCCAAATTGTTGTGTTGGAGGGCTCCTGGTCATTTAAAGGCACGAGGCTTGGAAAATCCTGCTATTGACCTCCAAGTAATAGACATCACGTGTGTTCATTCCATTCTTTTCTTACAATTTCAATATGTTTATCTCTATCTCTTTAGCAGTACTGCCAGGCAGGATCTGTATAAAGCATTTAGCTAGAAGGATAGGATGTCCATAAGAATGAAATTTGTAGATTCTAACAGGCTGTTTCTTCATTCCGATCCCTGGTTATTTCTCTAATAATCACAACGAACAGAGCAAGATACAGAAAGTCATAATTAGTTGCATTTCCTTTATTGTTTTATGTTACATGAGACATTAATCTAAATGGACACTTTTTTTAAATTTTTTTTTATTATTATTATTTATTCAACTGTGTGCATATGCGTGTGTATGTGCGCACGCGTGTGTCTGTGTGTGTGTGTCTATGTATGTGTAGAACCACGGACGAATTCGCGAACCACCACGGACACCTCCACCTCCTTCTGCCCCGGGATTCACAGGCTCCGCCCTACCAGGGCCAGAAGCGCAGGCTGCCCCGCTTCCGCCTGACGTCTATACGTGGGATCTGGGATCCGAACTCAGGACCTTCCGCCTGCAAGGCGGAGGCTTAACCCCTGAGCCACCTCTCCAGCCCCTAAATGGACACTTTTAAGAAGCACTGTCATGTCAGATAAATACCTTGCAGTTGTACATCTGGTCTTCCAGTACTACTTCAAGGTGTATATACTCTTAGGGACCAGAGATGATAAAGGATCATAGAAGCATGTTACTTCATCTTCATTGGCTTGTTGTTGATTTCAGGTGATGTATGCAGATTGCCATTATGCATATTAAATATTGCAGTTCATCTGCATGGTTGCTGATAAATCACCATCAAAAGGCTTAAGAGAACAAGAGGTTTATTTTCTCTTCTAATTGTCTGGTTACAGTTTTCAGTCCAACTTGACAGGAGAGCTCATACTAGCACCAGGACCAAGGGAGTTGGCCACACTATCTCTACATAACAGCTGAGAGAGGGATGATCCTTACTTCCTTACTTGCCAGATTAGCATGTCTGGCCAAGTGTACACAAGGATGCCAGCTTTTTCAACCAGCTCTCTGTATTTTATTTCAGGGCCTTGTCCCACTCACCATGGCCTGGGCCTTCCTCATCAACTAGACAATCTCCTGCAGGTTTGCTCTGGGCTTAACTCAACAACTAATTCTCTACAAATGTGCCCAGAGCTCAAACTCTCAACTGTCAAATTGGCACCTGTGCCTAATTGTGACACTAAGCAACAGGGGAGATGGTTGTGTGAACAAAATGAATGTAAAAAATGAAGTTTTTTTTTATTTTTTTAAAGGAGGGTGTTATGGAAACAGAAGATTTCTTTAATCTGAAATAAAACTTTCCTAGAAGTGCAAATTAAAGTTAACTATCATAACTGTCATGAATAGAAATATAATGAATAGAATAGAAATGAATACAAAATCTCTTTGAATCAACTGTTTAAAGAAAGAAAGAGTTTATTCATGACTCTTATTTCTAAGACTTTATGTTTAAAAAGTATCCTGGAAGAAAAAAATAGGGACCATTGTGACATTTTGGGTAGTAGTAAAAGACCAGGGACAAGTCCAAATCTAATCAACATGAAGCTGCTAATTGAAAAAACTATGATGCACCCACACAAAGGAGGACTATATCCCAATTAAGAAAAAAAAGAAAAGAAAAAGAAAAGAGAGGCAGATTCTCATGTATCTCTGAGATAACTGGCTCTTTGTGGAATGCTACCTGTCAGATAAGAAGCAGGAAAGATTTAAGAAAACACACATTTATCCTTAGGTTTGTAAAGGAAGAAAACAGTAGGATAACCCAAAAGTACATCAACAAGATAGCCAGACAGAGAAAGAGGAAGAAGATAAAGGGCACAAATATTGCTGTGGAGAAGAAAAAGCAGCAGGGGGTGGGGAGCAGGTAGAAGTAGGACAGCATGCACACAAATGGAGTAGTTAGAAAGGCCCTTCACGTGCTAAGAACGTGCTTTGTTGCTGGGCATGAAGACAAACACTTGAAGGAGCAAGCTATGCAGAACGCTGAAGAAGGGACCATTAGTAGAAGAGCAAACAAGGCCCTGAGCCAATGCGCTCTCCTTAAAGAAAAAACAAGGTTCACAGGACTTACGTGAGGTAAGAGGAAATGAAGTTAGAACAAAAGAGAACATTCTTAGGCAGCTGGGAAGACTGACTTGTTCTGAGCAATTTGAAAAGACAATGTAGGATGTTGAGCTTGTCCGCATCCCCCTCCGCTTGGGAAATGTCAAACATTTTCTCTGCTCCCTCTTATTCTGTCTCAACCCCTGCTCCCTCAGTGATTCTATATTTCCCTTGCTACATCAGCTTGTGTTTCTGGTCTGGTGTTGTAACAAGTGTTGACATTTCAGCTCATGTGCCTACTGTGACTTAATCACTCAGACATTCAATGTCCCAATTCCTACATTCGTGGCTGACATAATATTAGACTCACATCTGAGAAGACCGACTATATTAATCCACCACAAACTGAGGACAGGTTCAAAAGTGAGAAAAAAATACTGTAATATTTCCAAGAGGGAAAAGTGGACAGAGAATGATTGGCACATCTGATTCATCAGGTACCTGAAGATTTTTCTCAATAAATTCATGACAAATATTCAGCATATATAATAAGTAACCTGCAACGTTTTCACTGTCATGGTGCTTAGTATTATATAGCAAAGTAGAGCTCCAACGCTATCCATGGAAGGAACTAATTTCTATTGCCCATCTACAGGTGAGTGACATTTTTATAAAATAAACTAGAAATGAATCCCTAGTAAAATTAACTCTAAAAAGATATGAAATAGAACTAAATGTTTTTATTTTAAGATTCCATAGTGAATTAGTTACTTCATATGTTGCTGGGACAAAATAGCCAACAAAAACAACTCAAGGAAAGCAGGGTTATTTCTGATGTTCCAGGTCGCTGTGGCCGGGAAGCATCAGGAGTGTGAAGCAGCTGGTTACGTTGCATCAGCAGAAAGAAAAGAGAAAGTTATGGATGACAATGTTCTCTCTCACATCCTTTTTTTTCTCCCACGTTTTATTTTTTTTCCCCAATCATACAAGCTCAATGGGTATGTATCCCTGTCCTCTCCCTCCCTCTACCCCTCCCCAGTCCCTCCTCACACTCTCCCCCCCTTTTCCCCTTCCCTTCATCCCCCTCCTTCTCCTTCTCCCAGTGTCTCCCCTTTCCTTCCTCCCATCCCCTGGAGCATCTATTTGTGCAAATGCCAAACCTTCCTCTGAGTCCTCCACCCTAGTGAGAGGTAAGGATTCAGTGGCATAGCCTGGAGCCTCTTCTTGGGCTCCCTGTTAGTAGGGGAACTCTATTATCACTGTTTAATCCCTTGCCTCTAAGGATCCTACTGCCTGGAGCCTTCTCCCCTGTGATCCATGCTAGACTTTGGGAGGTCACTGACATGTCAGCCATTGTTCAGGTCATGCAAAGTCCTATTGTGGCTACTGCAACCCTAACTTGTGTGGAGTATCTTGCATATCGTTGGTCCTCCCCATCTTTAGGCTGTTACAATCTTGCCGCTGCCTCTTCTGTAAGGTTCCCTGAGTTTTAGGATGGGGAGAGATTTGGCTGGTCTGGTTCCAGGTGATTAATGTAAGGTGGTCTTTGGTGTTCTGAAATATGGTTTGTTGTTGTTTTCAGTTTTGCTTTTCCTGCACCACCCTTGGCTCCACCCTGGTTGGTATTGAAGGTCACCTCCTGAGGAGCAGGGAGTCCATCCTGGTCCAGTTGCGGGGTGGAAAGCTCTCACATCCTTTTTATTCAGGCTCATTATCTCAGCCTGTGGAATGGCACACCCCAGAGTTAGGGTGGGTCTTCCCACCTCAATTGATCCAACCCAGAATCTGCTTCACAGTAATGTCCAAAGGTTTGTTTCCCTGGTCATTCTAAATCCCATTAAACTGACAGTCAAGATAAACCAACACAAAAGTAGAGTGTTGTCAATTCTAAATGCTTACCTAGTCTTTGTGTCTACTTCATCAGGCAATAGTATGTGTGGTTAGTTCCACACTTGACATATCACTGTAAGTTGTGACATTTTATAGTAATGACATTTCATACTCTGAATGAATATAGTAAAGAATAGGAGAAGATGAAGTCATCATGCTTTTCTGCCTTTTCTCATTAAATTAGTATCTTTCTTGTAATCCAGATGGATATTTGTTGAGGGAACCAATGATAAACACTGCATAATTTGTTCTATTTAGATTCAAAAATCACAGATTAGTTCTACTGCCAAATATGGCTAAAATAGTTTCTATTTTCTCTTAGGTTAGAAATAAGTGAAAAAGAGGAAAGCCAAGAAATAGCTGTCTTAAGTTTCAAGGACAGAAAGAGAGTGAAAAAGTCTTAACACTGATTTAGAAGGAGGAGATTCTAAATGCAATTCCTCATTCCAAGTAAAATTCTGGTTCCATTTCCAACTCAAGAACCATTTTCTTAATTGAGTTCTTTAGGCTTCACCACTAAAGACAAGAAATGCATCAATAAGTACAAATGAAGAAATGATAAATCATTGCTTTCCTTACAGACTATCACTCTACAATAATCATCGGAGAGATATCATACAAGCAAGTTTATTCTGGTAGCACATCTCTTAAGACCATGTGATTGCATTATACAGAGAATTCTGGTTAGAGGGCTGTTCCAAGTTGCGTTTTTATTATACAGGATCAAAACTTCACATTTCTTTAAGCAGGAAAAGCATCAAACAATACACCACTTGCTCCCTGGCCACAACACATCCCTTAAAAACAGAAACTGAAAATAAAAACGAGAAGCTATTTCAAGCAATGATTTAAATTCCTCACTGATAGATTTGGAACCAGACCTCAAGACTAGAGACCCCACCTGACAAATCTCCACCAGAGTCCCCACCCCACGATAAATCAGAGAGATAAAACTGTTCTTCATCAGAGACCCTACCAAGAATGTTAATCTGGTAATCAGTCAAACCCAAAATCGCTTCTCCCTGCACTCCAACTATAAAAACTTGCACCTCTAGCTCCAACTCAGTAGCTATTTCCATCTGGACACTGCTCGCTTGCTGGAGTTTTGAAGGAGCTTCCTGAATCAACTTCAGTCTTGGTGGAAGAAGCTTGGACTCCTGTTCTACCTGCCTTCCCACCCTCTTCCTCCTTCTTTCTTCTTCTCTTTTTCTAACAATAATAGTCACAAAAAATAAGGTATGAAGTTAAAGAAGGAGGAGGGTGGCAAGGGGGAAGTAGTCGAGTGGTACAATGTGTCCTTAGTATGAAGAAGCTCTGAGTTTAGCCTTTAGCACCGCCATTTATACATGCATACACTCCTATATTCATGCATACATACTGCATGTACATATATACTAGTTACCTTAGAGTTCTAAGTTCCTTAGAAAGAGTAGATGGGAGAGATGACTTTGAAGAGGGCTGGATTAAGCTGAAATGGAAATTAAAAAGTGGTATAACTTGACAACAGTAGATGGCAAAGATTAGAACAGCTGGAAAACAGATGAATTCAGAGAACCGAGGCCTGGGGATGTGGCTCTCATGGTCTAGTGCCAGACTAGCATGCACAAAACCTTGGATTTGATCTCCAGTGTCGTACAAATTGGTTATGGTGACAAATGTCAACAATCCCAATACTTAAAAAGCAGAAGCAAGGGCAGAGGTCCAAAGTCATTTCCAGCTTCATGACAAGTAGCTTGGGTTAGGTGAGACCCTGTTACACAACACACACACACACACACACACACACACACACACACACACACACACACACGCAGGCATGCACACACATGAAGACATACACACAGGCATGCATGCACCCCTTAGGGAACTGTGAAGAACATTAGTAAAACAAGGTTGGGAACATGTAGTCAGAGAAACAATGACAGGTGGTGTGGAGATCAGTCATCAGGGCTGTACAGACCAAAATAAGACTTGAATTTGTTCGATGTACTGTGGGAAGTTAGGGAAGAATTTATGTACTTCAGTGCTAGTAAGGCAGTATTAGAGCAGCTATGCTGGGATGGTCTCTGAAGGTCTTGAAAGGTCATCCTTTACTGTTGGGATGACCCTGAAGAAGCTCACCTTTCCCCAACATTTTGATGAAAAGATACGGAGATTAGCTCTCCTGCACAGATAGGCCCTACCTTGAGGTGGACATGATCAACTGGGTTGGGCCCAAGATCAAGTTGGTTGGGCCTCAATGTGAGTTAACTAATGAGGAAAGGCCTTCTTTCCCAAGCTTACTTAGGTTGTATAAATAGTCTACACCCCGTCAGCCATCCATGGACTCCGAGTGCCATGAGTCCGTTTCTAGTACCTTGCTTCTCATGGATTCCGTGCCTGGAGTCCGTGAGTTCTCCTAGGCATCTGCCCCTCACAACACCGTATATGTGGAGTCCCCGAGTTCATTTCTAGCAGTCTGCTCTTCATGGATTCCATGCCTGGGGTCCATGAGTTCTCCCGGGTGCTCTAGCCCTCATGGCACTCCATGTCTGGAGTCCATGAGTTCCATCCTTTCTCTCCTCTAATAAATTCTACTTTAATTCTCGACATGTGTTCTGGTTTCGATCCTCGATCGCTAACACAAGAACCCTGCAACAATGGGACAGTCACCACATGGCACAGATGGAACCTTGAAACAATAGGATCCTGTCTGCATTGGAGAAGATGACTTTGCTCTGTGTGTGTGTGTGTGTGTGTGTGTGTGTGTGTGTGTGTGTGTGTGTGTGTGCGCAGGATGGATAGAGGAGAGCAGAAGTAGAAGAGGTGCAGGGGAGAGGTCAATTGCTTTGTGCAGGAGAGAGCTAGGACCTGAGACCTTGTGGTGGCAGTAGAGATGAGGCGAGATCCATGCTGGAAGGGAAAAAAAAAAGAAGAGTGTGAGAGAGCTGGAAGGATCTGATTCTCTAGCTCTCAGGCTGGCAATCCAAGAATGTGCTAGAAGCTGCCTCTCCTTCCTACCAATCAGAAGTTCCAGCCTGACTTCGCATACAGATTCACAGCCACCTAATTAAAGTCAAGTCTGGTGGGACTGGATGGTGTCTCTGGAAGGCAGTGGGATTTCCCACTTGTCCCGGCCAACTGTTCTCTATATTTCCCTCTCTGTGTCCTTTCAACTTTTCTTATTCTCCAGACCAGGATAGTTTCACGGGCCATTGTGCAGGACAATGCATATTTATTGGAATTTTAGTAAGAATAATAGCCAGGCTTGAGCTTCAGATAGCCTGGGAAAGGAAAGAAGACATGACTTCCAAACATCATCATCTGACCTCCACCCACGTGCCAAGGCATACATGTTCATGCCTTCTCTCTGTAAGGTATAAAAGTAAGGTATTTACCTCAAAAATGTACCATGGACTAGATGGAAATTTTTAATGGAGCTCCAGAACCACCAGGAAAATAGTAGGAAGAGGGAGAGAAGAAAGAAAAAGAAAAGGAGATCTGAATTGGTAGGTTTTCTACCCTCAGGGTTGGTGGCCGAGCTGAAGGGGCAGGGTCTGTAGGTGATTTCCCAGACTTTTGCCCAGCCCAGAAAGTATGGCCAGAATCAGTCTTTGACCTTTGACCTTCAACCCAATAGCATTAAGGGTCAGGTAAACACGGTGCTTTTGCAAACACCAAGTATTGGGGGGCAGTGATCCTCAAGCAGAAGCTCTGCCCTATAGAGGAATGGGATTCTCATCACTCTTCACCTTTTCCCTCTTTCACTGTCTGTCTCTTTCTAAATTAGTTAATATCTAAAAATTGGAATCAGGGTTGGCAAGACGACTCAGTGGTTAAAGGCGCTAGCTACTAAGCCCAACGACCTGAGTTTGATCTTGAAGAGCCCACATAATAGAAGGACAGACAACCAAGTTGTCTTCTGACCTCCATATACACACCATGACATGCACACAACCACATACAGACACCCGCACAGAAGATAAATAAATACAAAAAAAAGTTTACATTAGAGTGAAGTCAAATACAGATTGTTTTTAGACAATTCTATTTTTTTAAATCCCAAAGGTATGTTATACAAGCAAGAAATAAGATCAAGAAAAACCCAGTAGGCATTTTGCTACAGGTATCTTAGGACATGCTTGATATACGTTTTGGTTTTACCCTTCTTCCCAGATTTTTTAAAAATTATTTTTATTCTTTTAGTACTTCACACATGAATATAGTGAATTTATAATATGTTCACACTTTAATCCCAATCCCATTCCTCCATCCTTTCCCTATCACAACCCTCTTCTTCCCTGCCAATCTCCCTCCTATTTCCATGTCTTTTCACATGTGTGGTCCATTGAGTTTCATCAGGGTTGCCTTGATAGCATCTGCTTGAGTGCTTGCTGGAACATAAACATGTATCAGTGGGTACATATACCACTGAGGAAAGCATCTCTTCCCCCCATAAGCATTTAACTTCATCAGTCTCTCAGGGAGGTATGGATGGAATCTCTTGAGATCTTTCCACTTCAGTCATGAGAAAAAAATTCCCATGCAGGTCTTGTGGAAATATACATAGCTGCAGGGAATTCATGGATGCAACATTCCTGTCATGTCCAGAAGATAATGTCCGGTTGTACCCCTTCACCCTTTCAGGCTTTTACAATCTAACCATTCCCTTCCTCTGAGATGTTTCCTGAGCCTTAGGGAAGGGAGTAGAGGTGGCTTAGATGTCCTGCTTAAGGCCTCAGTCACTTACTTCCTTCACTTTGGTCAGTTGTGATTGTCTGTAATAAACACCACCCATTGCAAGAGGGAGCTTTTAGGTTGAGTGCTGGATGTTCCTCCAGCCTATGACCGATGTTTGAAAGGTAGTTTGATGTAACCTTTTTATAGCTGAACTATACAGCTTGCAACTCCTCTAGGATCTATGTCCTCCTCTTTCATTGGTTCTTGTTCTGGTTTACAATACCAGACATATAATCCCTGCAGAGAAGTGGGTCTTAAAGCCAATCAGAAAGCTGTTGGTTGCCTTCTTGACATTCATGCCACTATTATACCGTGGCATGCCTCTTGCCAGGGTGGTTATTATTACAGCTTGCTGCTTTCAGTGATTGATGGAACTGATGATTGCTTTTCTTCCCAGCATCTTACATAGTACTTTCTGGTACCATGAAAGCTGTCCAGTAAAAAGGAAGTTTCTAGACCAGTTCCAGCAGGCTATAAGTTCTAGCAGGTTATCTATCTATCTATCTATCTATCTATCTATCTATCTATCTATCTCCATGTCTTGTGATCAATTGTAATAGAAACTTACTGTCAGTTTCATGAGGGCAACCAAGAACTTATCAGGAGATATCACATAGCTTGTACTTGGAATATTGCTTAATTGTTTGTGGGTTTTAGTTGCAGTATCTTCCTCTCTCTGTGTTTCCCTGTATAGGGTATATCTGTTCTCATTGTTTTCAAAACAAAAATGATTTTATATATAATAATACAAGAGGTTTCTATCTGGTTGTTTCTTACAATTTTAGTTATATATGTTAGTTACTCCCTCAGTCCTTCCTATACCCTATCCATCATTTTCTTCCCTCCTTTTTTTCTCTTCCCCTCACCACCCTACTTAAGCATTTAATCCTATTTTTCTGCTTTCCACCTTACCACCTGAGATCTTTTATAGCTCTTCCTTCAAGGTCTTCATCCTATCCCTCCCTCCCTTTCCTGGTTGATGATCCCTTTCAAGTTTTCTGATTGTTACAGGAATTCCAAATTAAGTACATCAATCAGAAGTTCAATGCTAGCAACTGCATATAACAGAGGATATGCAGCATTTGTCTTTCTGTGTCTGAAATACCTCACTCAGTATAATTTTCCAGCTCCATCCACTTACCAGCAAATTCCATAACTTCATAGTTTTCTTGATGGCTGAATAATATTTCAATGTGTATATGGACCACATTTTTGTTAACCATGCCTCCACTGATGGGCATGCAGGCTGATTCCATTTCTTTACTATTGTGAATAGAGCTGAAAGGAACATGGATGTACATGTGTCTTTGTAGTAAAATATAGAGTTTTTTGGAATTATTCCTAGAAGTGGTGTAGTTGGGACATATAGCTCCATTTTTAGTTTCCTGAGGAACCTCCACACGGCTTTCCAAAGTGATTGTACTAGTTTACATTCCCACCAACAATGAATAATTGTTCCTTTTCTCTATATCCTTGCCAACAGCCAGCAGTTGTTGTTTGCGTTTTTGTTTTTTGCCATTCTGACTACCTCAGAGTAGTTTTAACTTCATTTCCCACATTACCAGAGAAATTGAACACTTTTTAAGACATTTTGTTGACATTTGAATTTCTTCTTGAGAAAAAGTCTCTTTTTTAGTTCCAAGCCCATTTTTTGATTGGGTTGTTTGTTTTCCTGATGTTTAATTTTTTTGTCTTCTTTGCATACTCTCTCCAGATATAAAGCTAGCCAAGATTTTCTCCCATTCTGTGGATTGCTTTTCTTTTTTTAAGTCAATTAACAGTAGAATAGAAGCTTTTAAATTCCATGAGATCCCATAGACATTATATTTACCCCTTCTGCAGCTCGAAGGGGTTGAGGGATAAAGAATAGTTGCTTATGTAGAGATGGGCACAGACTGGCAGGGGTGGAAGATCGATATATGTGGATAAGCACCAGCACCTCCAACACACAAGCCCATGGCAGGTGGCACGTGTTACATTCTTCTTACCAGCCAGCTTTCTCACCCATTCCTCCTGACACTCCCTGGGCCTTCTCTGCTCTAGCACTGCCTTCTTTCCCCCTGTGTATTTCTGCTTTCATCAGCCTTTCCTACTTTTGTCCTATCGATCCTGGATAGGATTTATAAGTGATCCCTGCTGGTACCCCGCCTTCTACACTGTCCCCCATCCCTAAAGAAGATACGCTTTCTAACATGACAAATATTTCAATCCTTCTCATCACAGATTAAAAAGCAGGTATCCAAACCAAATGCTTCTACTGGGCAGACAAAGAGGATCATGGAGAACTGCAGAGATGTCCTATAAAAGGGAGGCTTTGGTTGAGCCCAATACCATTAGATATTTATTTATTGTATTTTTTGAAAGAAGACCTTGGGGCTGGAAGGTAGCTCAGTCAATACAGTACTTGTCATGCAAGCACAAGGACTCAGTTTAAGCTCCATAACCATGTAAAAAGTAATTGGCAATTGGTGGTGTGTGTGTGTTTGGAGGGGGGTATGCTTATAATCACTATTCTTTTTTTTTCTTTTGTTATTCAATTATGTATTTTATTATATCATTTTAATATATTTAATCATTTTCTATATATTTTAAGTGATCTTTATTTATTTATTTATTTGATTCTTTTTAAAACATTTTTTATTATTATTTCCGCTCACACAAACTTAGGTACACCGGTTCCCTCCCTCCCTCCTCCCCCCCCCCGAACCCCCTGCTCCCCCTCCTCTCACCCCTCCTTCCCCATCCCCCAGTGCCTCCCGCCCCAATTCCCAGAGAGTCCTTTAATGTGCATCCCTGACTCTCCAAGGACCCAGTGGCATTTCCCTGAACCCTTTCCCTTGTTCCCCTTAAGCATAGAAACACTACTGTGGCTGCCAATCCCTTGCCTCCAAGGATCTTGGTGCCTTTAGCAGATGCTAGACTTTGTGAGGTCAATAGTGTGTTGGACATTGCGCAGGGCATGCAAAGTCCAATTATGATAATCACTATTCTTAAGAGATGGAGACAGGAATATTCCAGGCTTTCACTGGCCAGTGGCCTAGCCAAATTGTGAGCTCCAGGCCAGTGAGAGACACTATCCTAAAAATGAAAAGCAAAAAACAAAAAACAAAAAACAAAAAAAGATGCCAATGATATCGTGAGGAATGACACTGGGGCATGACCTCTGGCATCCACACACATCCACACACATATGCATGCACATACACAAGTACACACACTGTACACATATACATAGATGCATGTACACATGTAAACACACACACACACACACACACACACACACACACACACACACACACACAAGAAGACTGAAATCCCAGACTTTGGGGGGAAATTCTTCACTCAAGTGTTGGCATCCAACTTAATTAAGACAACATTTACACTCTACAAGTTACTAGAACTGGATGACCTGATGTGGCTATGGGATGCCATTTCGATGCCTCCTCTTTAAGAACTTTGTCTGGGCCAGTTTGAGTCCCAGCCTTCTGCAGAATTGATGATGCAGCACTGAGAAAATGAGAAGGAGTAATATGATCGGGGAGCTGAGACAGGAGAAGCAGGGACCTAGCCAGACTAGGTAAAATGACTAGAAGGTAGGGGCAGATTCTGGGCAGCCTAGGGTAAGATGGGGGGCACAGATGGGGGGTTGAAGGGGGAAGGCACGGGATGCGGGAGGATGTGAGGAACCTTCTTGCAATGGAGGTAGCATGAGGAAGAGGATGTAGTTCATGAAGCGGATGCCTTTCAATGATCTCGAGAGGAGTGAGATAAAGATCGGTTAGAACTCTTCAAAAGGTACTTTTGGCTTTGCAAGATGACTTAGCAGGTAAAAAAAGAAAGAGCTGAATTTAATCCTTGAAACCCACATAAAAATGGCTGGAGAGAACCAGCTCCACGTAGCTGTGCTCTGACCTGTACGTGCACACTGTGGTATACACACACTAATAGTAAAGAAAAAGTTTAAGCAGTTTTTGCTTGGAAGACCGAGGCAAGAAGATGTTCATGGGTCCCAGGCTGATCCGGGCTACTGCATAAGATTCTCAATAAATGAGTGAGTGAATGAATAAATGGAAGTACTTTTTGGATTCGAGGCTTTTCAAACATAATTCCATGCAGAGACGGAGTCCCTTTAGACCCTAAGGATTTATGCAAAGAGGAGTCTTGGTTGTAGGCAACTGAAACAGTTGTGGTAACTCACCAACTGGAAAGATCTTGGACACATCAAAGAAACACATCACTGGGAAAACTGAAGAGGCTCAGGGAGGGAAGGAGGATTGAGGGATCTGGGCAGGCTGCAGCCCAGCCAGGTCATTGCTTATCTTGTCATAGCTGGACACTCACTGTCGCCACTGCACGCCAATCACATAGCTTTCATTGCTATCCCTCCCCCAGAGATTCAGCAGAATTAACACTATGCGGTTCTGCCCCTGCTTTCGGTACCAAAGCTCTGAGCCCTGAGTGGGAAGCTTCTAAATGGTGACCTTAGATCACATGCCTGTTCTCTGGCTGGGAGGAATCAAGGGGAACAAGTGTCTGTTATTTTTAGCTTCCTTAGTGGGAGGTAGATCCTGCCTCCTGCCAAAGGTCATGAAACAGAGACTTCTCCATGCAGAAAATTATCTGCAACACCAAGCATCGGGCAGCCGTGTATCTAGAGACCACAGGACCTCAGGCATCTAGTCCTAAGGATGGTCAGGAGTTGGCAGCACAGCAGTCAGTAGAGGATACATTATGGTGCAGAAACGTGGACTCCAAAAAGCCAGCGATGGAGTCATGTCTATTATGGGTTGTCAAAACTGTCTTCATTTTAGAGAATGCCATTTAAAAACCTCCGGACCATTACCAACCTCATAATGGTGGGAAAAAGAGAAAGAAAAAGAAAGGTACTGCAAGTCACATTCCGGTCCTTGGAGCTCTTATTTGATAAACACAACCTCTGCTTGTGTACTGTGGCTCAGAACAAACGATGTAGCCGACGTGATTTCTGCGGCTAGGGCAGTCTTGTTGCCACACCAGGAAGAATCAACCCATATTTTTGTGTGAGAACAGAGGAGGCACAGTTATCATGTCTTTTTGATTGTTTTTGCTTTTTTGAAACAAGGTCTCAGGTAGCTCCAACTGATCTCAAACACGCTGTGTAGCCGAGGCTATTCTGGAGCTTCTGATCTGCTGCCTCTGTGCCTTTCAAGTGCTGAGATTGCAGGCACGTAGCACCACTGCCCGGAAGAATATCCTGAATAGACTATTGCCTCAGTCATCAGTGAAGAGAGAGGCAAGTATGCTAGATGGGGGGACTGAGCAAATCAGAAGCCAGAAATAGAATGGTGTTTGGACAAGAGCTGTAAGTGGAGCAGAATGCCCAAGGGAGGGGAAGAGTAAAAGAAGAGGAGGTCCTAAGTGGTGGGGACTTGTCATGACACCTTGTTTGGGGGAGAGGGTGGGGAGTTAAAGCCTATTCTGCAGCCATTCAAACGGGCCTGAGAGGAGACAGTTGCTCTTTGGACAGTTCTCTCTGTATGAAGGGTCGACTCAGGAACAGCTGTTAGGAACATTGTGTTTATTCAGGTGAGGATGATGCCAATCCAGAACAAGAAAACAGCAAGAGGGGAGAGGAGGGGCTGAGAGAGGGGGCGGAAGCCGCCAGCAGGCTGTTTCATCCATCAGATGCAAGAGATATGAATGAGATGCTTCAGGGCTGAGCTGCTTCATTTCCTTTGCCCTCCTGCCAGTGTTAGAGTCGAATGCCAGCCCCGCCACCACATGTTGCAACATAACATCTATCTGTATGCCAGGACAATAATCAGGATGACAAAACAGTCCCAATGTGACTTCTGTGAAATGACAGAAGTCCGAAAGGAGGATTCTCCAGCTTAGGGGACAGGCTAGTCTCCTCTCTCCTCTTCTCTGCCCTTTCTTGTTCTGTGCTGTCGTGTAAGAGGCAATGTTGCTGGCGTACGAAAGGCTGATCCCAGTATAAATGCAGCCAGTCTTTTCAAAAGCTCTTTGGCCAAATGCTCTGAGCATTTTAGCTGTCCTCACAGACCTGGGTCAGAATATTCGAAATCTGGTATTTCGAACTAATAATGAGTAAGATGGAGAGAGATTTATGTCCTCACATGTTGTGTCAGCCAAACGTATGATAATAAAAATCTGGAAACGATCTTTATGTAAAAATTTGTACTTTGTTAAATGGGGACATGACCACATATTCATTAATACTGTTTTAAAAGAATTTTAAGGGAAAGGTGTGGGAAGGGAAGGAAGGAGGCATGGATAGAAACTTGTTTGCATACAAAAAATTCTTAATAAAAGAATTTTAAGGGAAACAGAAGAATGCTTATACAATAATGTTATAGAAAAAACAAGATGTAAAAGTAAATACTTTTATGATATCAAGTCTATTTTGTAAAAGCATAGAGCTAGATACAATAACATGTACTTAAAATCCCAGCACTCGGGAGGCTAAAACAGGAGATAAAAGAACTTGGGATACACTGCAAGACCCTTTATAAAAACACAAAGCAAAGCAAAAAACAGAAGAAACTGAAAGACACTGAATCAAGGAATTGGTAGGGTGTGATGAGTTGCTGTTCTTTCTATATCTGCTGTCAAATTGTAGTCTCCTCCTGTCATAGGCACAGGTGTCAACCTGACAGTTGAGGGTTTGAACTCTGGGCCATTTGTAGAGAATTAGTAGTTGAGTTAAGCCCAGAGCTAACCCGAAGGAGATTGTATTATGGCTATTTCTATTTATTTTAATTTTCATTTGCCATACATCTCTAAAATATAATCATTTCTTTTATGATGAGAAGAAAGGGTAGCTTTTCCCACTTTGTCCTCTATTTTTTAAATTGGTTTTAATGTGATAAAGCAAGGCCATTGGCACACTAAAGAGTGAAATGACAAATAGGAGTCAGTTGGATTCCAGAGTCAGTTGCTGAAATAAATGAAGCATCAACTTTGAGATGCCACAGGCGAAGGCTGAACATCTTGTGTCCAATTCTTGGGCCTTCTAACTAGTTATTAGGAAGACAGCAGCACAACTTGGGGAGCATGTACTTACCATGGTTCATCAGATTCTTAATAACTAGCCGTCGATAAAATAAACAGAGAAAAGACTACATTAGCTTTATCAATGGCATCCATGATTAGCAAGGATGTTGATAAGATTCTCCTAGTCATCGACCATACTGGAAGGACATTGAGGAAGGGTTGGACTCAGGAAATATTCAGGACACAGGATAGGCAGGGCTTGGTGGTGCTTGATGGTACGTGCTCAGAGAGGGAAGGCGAGGAATGTCAAATGAATAGAGATCATTTGGAATCTTGGGAGACAGGTGTGGCAGGGCTGGGTCCAGGGAAGTAACCTGTGTATTTGTTTGGCGGTTTCTGACTAGAAGGTGGTTCATTTCATCTAGACATTGGTTAGGGAAAATAAAAATGAATGTAAAAATAAATGCATTCAGGATGATGAAAGATAGGCTTATCCCTGTTCCAGAAGGGAGTACAAATGCAGAAAGGGAAAATTAACCCTGGAATTTCAGATATTGTTGAGAATTCTTGATTATGTCAATATAACAATACAGATGAAGTGGGGATGGGGGTTGTCATTAAAAGAAATTGGAAGCAATGATGTCTTTGTAGTAATGAGCATACTTCACACTACAGTTAGTTTCAACACATCTCCCTGAAAGGAACCAGATTCATTGGTGAAGTCCCTGGTTTCGGACTACCAGTAAAAATATCAGAGGAGAGGAAAGATCTTTTTTGCACCTGAAGAAAGGAAAGCTCTTAAGGAGTTTTCTGTCTCTCAAGAATAAATAAATATTAGTAATAAAAAAATACAAAGTAGAACATAGCTACTTACGACACAGAATAATTGGAAACTAGTAAGACCATATTTTAAAACATGAAACATGTCAAAGGACACAGGATTTAAATGGGAAGAGTGCCAACTAATCAAATGTGGGACAATATGAACCTCAAAATAAATGTTAATAATGTGTTCTAATCAATGAATAGAACACAAACTTGGTCTTTGCCAACCTAAAGAAATGAATGAACGAATAAGCAAGAAGATCCACATTACAGTGAATGTTAGCTAGTGAAAAGAAACAATGGAACCAGAACACAGTATTTGGTAATTGTAATAGCTGAATAATTAGGTTACTGTAATACTTGAAATTAGTAAGGCCATGCTTAAAAATACATTTTTTAGATACCATCTACCCAGTATTAGAGGTAGCCCAGCTACAATGGCTAAGATAGTGTAAGCGCTGGAGATGTGTTCTCAGTGGCAAATGACCAGAGAGTAGAAACACCGTCTGGATCCAGACTGCAATTGTCTGGTGAAGCGCTAGTGGTTAATACCAATCGCTTCCTTCTGCAGGCCTTCTTCAGAAAACCAAGAGATTGAACAGAAGGTCGGAAGTCAAGACGCGCCACCTAGTGGCAATAAGGTGGTTTTACCAATCTGTGAGCCCAGGTGACATTGAATTCAAAGTGCCTGACCAAATTCTGGGCAGCAGGGAGGGCTGGGAGCAGGGGTCGGAGAGTTTCCAGTGTTTTACATCTTCAGCAAGCCTGATAAAGTTTTACGTATCAAGACATTTTAATGATTGCGAAAGAGCACTTTCCATAAATTGGCAGACAGGCTCGTTTAATTCGGGCTGGTTTCTTTAGGCAAGGGAACTCAACACTTAAAGCTGTGAGTTCCTTCGCGTCACATCCTGGAAGCACAGAACATTCAGCTGTCGGTCACTTCAAGTCTCTGGCTCGTTCCTCCGCTTCAGAATTACTGTTCTGTCCCTCTATTATTACACAGTAACTGGCAGAGAGAGCCTTCACGACTATATCCTATTTTTCTACAAACTTTTAGTGGCCAGTTAAGTCACTCATTGATGGCTTTTTTATTACAATTGTGTACATTTTATTAAAGTGCAAACATTTAAGTTCAGATGGTAGGCAGGTCAATGACTGGAATATTTTTCTATAGACTTGAAATATTTGATTATTAAGATAATTTAATTTAGATTATTATAAAAGAAAGTACTTAGCTTGCCAGAAGTATTCCTGTTATTTATTGTGATGCTGAATATCACACCCAGGGCCTTTGAATGCCAGAAGCACTCTACAGTGAGCTTCACCCCCACTCCTTTGATGACAATTGACAGAGACTGTGGTTACTTCGGTGCTTTTAAAATGTATTTGTTTGCATTTTCATCAAATGTATACAATGCCAAAAATCTGGGTCTAAGTCCTTTTCACTCCAATATTTAACCAAGTAGTTTTAAGCAAAAAATTCTAAGAAGAATATTAGCAAGACAAAGAAAATGTTTGTACAAGTGATAAAAATTCTGTCCTATATGCAAGGTCAAAGAAAGCTTGGAAAATTCTTTCAAATCAAAACGTCATACCACTCAAGGTTAAACACAAAGGGTCCTCCAACAAGGGTAAGCATGGAAACAGATCTCCATGTAGCTTCACTGGGGTTTCCTGTCCAGTCAAAAAGTTATCACAGGGACTAAATTAAATCTAGTCATGAATTTACGTGTTGCAGATGGCTCCTATGGGCCTTGCTTTTGTATTTCTTCTTTTAATCTGAGTGGTTTTTTTGTTAGTAGCAGCAATGAAATTATTTTAACTAGTAAATACTTTTAAAATATAGAAAATACCATAGATCATCGCTTTCCCATCATATGCATTTAAATGATGTTGACATTTTGTTATCTTTGGCTTAGAATGCTTTTTTCTCTAAATAAACAAGAAATTATGAATATGCCTAAAGTCAAACTTCCATTTCTTTCTTTTCCCTCCCCAAGGCAAGCTATTCCTGTCAATGTGTCATTGCATGAATTGATGTTTTGATCATATATAATTAATATATGATATATACTTAATATAATATATAGCCTTGCTTGTAAAATATAGACATTTTGTGTTTGTGAAATTATATACACATTTTATCATGTTCAATGATTCTGTTGAGATTTACTTTCACTTTTACTTAAACTCTTGAAATACATCCCTGTGATCTATGTGCATATGATTTACTCTTTTTAACTACTTACTGTATGATATCAATTGCATAAGCAATCCTATAGCATATATTTATACTTTCCAACTTTTAGAACTTTCCAGTTCTAAAACTTTCCAATTTTAGAACAGAATAGCCATGCTGGGAAGGTCTTTGAAGGTCATCCCTCACTGCTGGGATGGATGGAACTAGGCAGTTTTAGAGCAGCCATGCTGGGATGGTCTCTGAAGGAACGCATCCTTCACCAATTTACCCCAACCCTCTGTTTATGAAAGGATATGGAGATTAGTTTTCCTTTACAGATAAGCTCTACCAAGAGGTGGGCACAAGATCAACTAGGTTGGGCCTCAATACGAACAAACCAATGAGATGTAGGGGACCAAAAGTCCCAATCAGGTTTGCAGAAACTGGAGCTGACCGATAAGGAAAGGCCACTTTTCCCAGGCTTGCACAGTTTCATAAACACCCCCGACCCTGCCACTTATCTTCAGCCGCTTTGCCCCTCACGTTTGGGCTTCCTTGCTCCTCATGGACTCCATGTCTGTGAGTTCTTTTTGGCTCTGTTGCCCCTCACTGGACTTCATGTCTGTGAGTTCCAGTCTTTTTCTCCTCTAATAAAATCTGCCTTTACACATGTTCTGGTCTCAGTCTTTGACTCCTGAACACAAGAACCTGAACGTAAATAGATAGAATAAAAAGTCCTTGTAGATTCTTCCTTATGCCCATATGGACAAGTTTCTCTGCAGAAAATTGATGCATCAAACAAGGACATCCTTCATTTCAGTGGGTTTTTCCTATTTCCTCCATAATGGTTCCATCAATAAGAGAAATTCGCATCCTTTCCTAAACTTAGTATTGTCAGATTTTCTAATTAGAAGGATGTCAGCTATCACCCTTTACTGCTTAAATATGCATTTGTTAATTAGGAGGCAGAACTTGCTTTCATATGTTTACACTATCCGGTTTTCTTTTTCTGGTAATACACCTGTTAATATACTTTGCCCATCTTTCTTATATTGTCATTTTCTCTTCCATTTGTCAAATTCCTTTTTTATAGATTTAAAAAATTCATTTAATTTTTTGCGTAGTATATGTTTGTGTATATATTCACGTGTATGTGCACATGTATGCATATGTGCATTTGTGGAGGCAGAGTTCATTATCGCATGTCTTCCTCACTCATTCTCCACCTTATTATTTGAGACAAGGTATCTCACTGGTTCAGCTAGTTCAGCCAGTAAGTTCCTGCCTTGCCCCCTCAGTGTTGTAGTTGCAGATAAACACCTGACTTCCCCTCTCCATGGGTTCTGGGGATCTTATTGCAAGGTCTCCCTGGGGATCTGCATATATTCAGGTTCTTGTGTTCAGGAGTAAAAGACTGAAACCAGAACACACATAGAGGATTAAGGCAGAGTTTATTAAAGGAGAGAAAGAATGGAACTTACAGACTCCAGACATGGAGTCCCATGAGGGGCAAGGGTACCCTGGAGAACTCGTGAATTCCATGCATGGAATCCATGAGATGCATAGAGCTGGAAAAAAGCTCATGGATTCCAGATGTGGAGTGCCATGAGGGACAGGCACCAAAGATGGTGGCCAGGGTCAGGTATATTTATACACTTAGGAAAGCCTAGGAAAAATCGCTTTTGGTTAGCTCAGTTTCTGCTCTAAAAATGCCTAAATCTGAACTCAGGTCCTCATGCTTGGCAGCAAGAATTTTGCTGATGGGAGGCATCTCTCCAGCCCTTATTACAGATTCTAACGCTTTACTTTTTCTGCACCTTACAAATATTTTCATTCACATATAATTTGGTCACTTGGTAGTGCATTTGAGAAACAATTGTGTGGGTGTGCATGTGTGTTTATATTTGTGAGTTTGAAGGTGTATGTGCACCTTTGGGAGGAAATAGCTTCTGTTAGGCAGTTTGCGAACAGATTAGCCATGCTGGGAAGGTCTTTGAAGTTAATCCCCACTGCTGGCATTATCTAGAAAGAACACACCCTGCCAGTCTGGAAGAACTGGTTCTATCCCCCCCCCCAGAGATAAGGTTGCCAACTTCCCCCAACCCTCTGTTTATGAAAGGATGTGGAGATGAGCTCTCCATTGCAGCTAAATTAAGTTCATCAAAAGAAACAGCTGGACTTTGAGGTCTGCCACAGGTCAACTGGGCTGGACCGCTGCTAGGCACTAAATAATCAGATGAGGGGAACCGAAAGCCTCAATCATGTTTATAGAAACTGGAGCTGACCGATAAGGAAAAGCCACTTTTCCCAGGTTCATAAATACTCCTGTGCCCACCAGCCACCTGACTCTCTTGCCTCTTACGGACTTCACGTCTATGAGTTCAGTTCTTTCTCTCCTCCAATAAATTCCACCTTAATCTTCTACATGTGTTCTCATCTCAATTTTCGATTTCCAAACACAGAACCTGGACATAAAACCCCGCAATACCTTGGGTGGTGTTTCTCCATTGGTGTTCATTGTGTTTGGAAACAGGGTTTCTCACTAGCCCGAATTAGCTAAGTAAGCTAAGCTAGCTGACTAGTGAACCCAGAGGTCTGCAGCTTTAAATTTCTTCCCACACTGTGATTACAAGTGTGTGTACCACCGCCACATTCAATTTTTTAAAATGGGGGTTCTAGAGAGGAAACTCAGATCCTGGTTACCAACTAACTTACCAGTTAGAGAAACAGAATTTTAAAATTCAAGGTAACTGAAACCATTACCTTCTTGAATTTGTTTTGTTTCTTGAAGGCCAAACAAGCAGCAACACTAAGACTGTACCTATATGCTATGCCCCACACTCTCTGGTTCAGTGTCCCTACTGATGCCTATGGGAGCAGAAGAAGTCAAGGTGAATTCTTAGAGGTCAAGTGTAACTTGTGTAAGAAATTGCCATTTGTACTAAGATTCTTGGAGGCAAGGGATTGACAGCCACAGTAGTGTTCCTATGCTTAAGGGGAACACAGGAAAGGGTTCTGGGAAATGCCACTGGGTCCTTGCACCTCATCGGAGAGGAGGACCCAGAGGAGAGTCTGGCATGCTCATTAAAGGATGCTCTGGAGATGGGAGGGGGAGGACACTGGGGGATGGTAAGGAAGGGGGGAGGGGGGCATAGGGTAGTGAGAGGTTGGAGGGAGGGAGGGGACCGGTGTACCTGTTAAAGTTGTATGAGTGGAAATAAAAATAATTTTAAAAAATAAATAAATAAAAATTATTCGGAAAAAAAAAAAAAGAAATTGCCATTTGGACAAGTGGTTACCCTGAGCACACAGAAGAGGTTCACACAAAATAAGGCTTTAGTGTCTACTTTGTCTTGTTCATGTTGGAGGGAGTAGAGATTGAACTAGGTAGGGTTTTTTCATACTATTCACAATTATTATCAATTACATTCTTCCTAAAAAAAATCTGCTCTCAAGACTGGAAGTGTATTTGCCTAGCATGTGTGGGTTTCCATTCCCAGCATCACTACCCAAAAAGAGGAAGGAGACAAGATAGAAGATCTTCTAGGAGGGAGGGGGGAGAGAGAACTTAAAAAATACATCCATGGTTTGATGGAAGAAAGGAGTTTTAATCTCCTAGACTATGGCACTATAATAAAAAAAATTAACAACAACAGAAAAGATATCAAGCTGTGAGTCACATTATCGGTGGAAATTGTCAGGATAGTTCTCATAGCAGTCTGCTAGTTATGTGGGCGACAGCTGGCATTTTGTAACACCTGATGCCTCACACTTGGCCATATGTTAAGAAATTTCTTTCCTGGAAGGATTAGATGGGCGGCCACTTTTCATGTGCACGATGAGATTGCTTCCAGCATGCTGGATGCCTGAACAATAGGTATTAATGCGGGTTCTGCTCCCACTAGCAAGACAAGGGAGCCGGTTCTTTTCTTTTTTCTTTAAATAACTATGAGAACAGGAAAAGTTACATTCCCCATAAAACTACTTAGCTGAATCAAGTGAAGCTTGAAATTTTTGCCTGAATGTAAGGTCATCCTCATTATGGAACTGTTTTGAAGCAAAATTAAGAAACATCACCATTGTCAATACTTAAGCATGTGTCCTCACTTACTTGTTTTGATGCTCTTTTCCTATGCATTCATTATAATGAAAAATGAGGTCATGGAACCCATCTGTTTCCCATTTTTTTCCCGTATAATTTTTGCTGTAGCATTTTACTGTGCCAGGACATATTCTTCCAAAACATCATTATAATAAAATGGCATTGTATTTTAATCCATACAAAGTACACATTTAAAAAAATTAATTTCACAATGCAAATAATATTCCTAATCACTTCCAAATTCCATATTAAGAAGTTTAATATTGTTGGGTGTAATTTCTATACTTAAGAGGATGAGGCAGGGGATTGCTACAAGTTTAAGTGTGCCCTAGTTCCATGCTAGCCTGGCTATATAATGACAACCTGCCTCAACAAAATAAGACAAAGCAAAGTCAAAGATTATTTAATGCATATATGTCAACTTATTTTCACTTGTGCTTTTGTTCTTGAGAAAATTTAGATTTATTATCCCTCCTTGGCACATAATACAGGCCAAGCTTACCACTGCTTTTCAAGACCTAATGGGATCCATTAGCTCCCATCTGTTGGAATGCCATCCAGCAGAAGTGTCCACCACACACTACATAACCATCAGTCTGAGCCATTTCGAGCACTCCATGGAATGAAAAGTAATTAAAAAACTGACTCATAAATTACTTGAAAATAACTTCTTGTTATTAATGCTTTCTTTCTCAAACCACCATATTACTGGAGGATCAATACAAGCTATTTTCTAAAAAAGTCTTTGAATAAAAAAAATAATAACATTTGGCATTGTTATTTCTAGAAGTTGTGGGTCAGTAAGAAGGCTCAGTGGGTAAAAGTGCTTATCCTGCAGAACCTGCGGAGCCCACATATAAAAAGGTGGATGTCTGGGATAAGTCTGCAATAAGTCCCACCACTTCTACTGCAGAGTAGAAGATGGGTGAAGGAGAGTTGACTGGAATCATGCCGACACCACATAGGGAGAACATACCTCAGAAATAAGGTAGGAGAGTAGAACCCACTTCCAAAAAGTCATTCTTTGACCACATGTGTATACTCCCTGAAACCAATTTATAAAAATTTATATAGCTCATGACAATAAGTTAGCAAACAATTAGGTAAATTTGCAGGTAGTTGAGTTTAAGTGGATTTGATTATCTCAGGGACAACAACACTGCTCTGTGATCACACTGCACAGGGCATTGCTATTTGAGTATTTATTTGCACCAGATATTGAAAGATTTGACTCTTTTTTTCCTATAAGCATCTTCCATTGTCAGTTTTATACTGTAATAGCAAGACTTTTATGGCATCTAAATTACAAGAGAACATTAAAAAAAGGATTAAATCTTTGAAATACATGGATATCAATTACAGTTGATAAATGACCTGACAAGTCCGGAAATGAGATTGCCTCGGATGGGAGTTCCTCTGTCTGTGCCGATGCATTTTTCAGTGACATCAGCAGATGCTAGGCAACCATATTCCCCAGAGCTCACCCAAATATCGCATAATTGTCCTCGACTGTCCCAGTTTGGGTCATTTAGAGAGAGAGAATAGATGGGTTCATCTACTAGTGGTTGTTCTCCATAATGTACCTACGTATGTCCTGGTCTAAATATGTCTCTTTTTAAAATCTGTAGAGACTACCTGTCCATCTTGTCCCAGGCCATACCACTGGAGTCCTTTCCACGGAAGTATGCTGGAAAACCTTGTTCTGGAAGTCTGAGGCGAGCTTGGATCTGGTAGGTCCCACCACCTCCTTCTGGATTTCTCTTCCACTCCCCTATAACTTGGTGGGTCTTCTGGAGTTCCACACTGGCTCATTGAGACACAGTCTGCTCTCTTCTAGGACCCCAATCTCCTGAGAGGAAGGAATTCCATCGCTGACAATTGATCCCCAACCCAAAGCACACCAGAATCACAGTGTGAGAGCGGAGGAATTTGAACAATACACAAACCTCCTTTCACACCCTCCACACTCCACAGGTCTGAGGAAGGTTTTGTCTTCAGGTTTAGTGATGTGATGTGAGCTGGTTTCTATGGATATATGTGCTTCTTATGGGCTCCCATCTGGACATTTCTTTTGAACTGACAAAGATAAAATTTCAGTGTCTTGATTCTCACACCAGAACCGGCCATTGCCTGACCCTGCTCAGATGGTGACTTTCTGTCCAACATCCCGAAAGAAACAGATGGCTGCGAATATGGCGGCATGGGGTTAGGTCTCACATAAAGAAAAGTCTTGTCACAGTAAATGAAGAAAGCAGGAAAAGTATACTCACAGTAAGAATAGAAGTATCCAAAATGAAAGCATCTATACAGAAAATAAGAAAGGTCCGGAATGCTAACTTGCAGGTCTTATTTATGTTCAGCATGGTGGAGTTATGGGTGAGATTTTTATCTCTAGATTGTGATTACTTTTCATAAGTAGGGGAAAATGAATTTGCCAGAACAGACAGAGACAGACATGCCTCCATTGTTCTCATGCATGTTTCCTACAACAGACTGAATCATGAAGAACTCTCCTGCTTACAAAGGTCCCAGTCTCCTGTGGTAAAGTCATTTTAGTGCTCTGGTAACCTCGCCGGCAGGAAGTCTTCCTTCTATCTGTCATTAAATCTCTTTCACTGTATTTTATTATTTATCTTTGGAGGAAGTCTTAGTTTGTTATTTTGCCAATGTTAACAGTGGCTAACCACGAAGGAAAAGCATCTTTATGTGGTGTGATTAATAATAACATGCTAGCTAAAGTATCAAAGAGTATACTCTTTGAAAGTAGGACAAGTCAGATAAACTTCCACTACAATGCATCATAATATGCTGGGATAAATATGAAAAGGGACCAAATTATTGTCTGTCAAATTATTGTCTTAGTGTCTGTCAGATTTCTTGAGCCTATGGATGGCTCCTAAGAAATTATTGTTTAATCAATCCATTGGATCTTGTGATTTTAAAATTATTTTACTAAGAATATGAATGACTTGGAAATCTTGATTTTGAAAAGTCTCTGTGTTAAAAAAAAAAGATCAGAAATAAAGAAAATGGTCTTCAGGTCCATTAAGACAATTTTTGCCTGAAGGATATCCAACTCCTTCAACATCTATGAAAGTACACAATTCTATGATTTTATGATTTGCCATATTATCAATAGCAAAAAATTAAAGCAAATTACTGTTTATATCCTTTATGGAACTTGTGTCATTTTACCAGGCCTCTGTTGTCAAAGGCCAACAGAGCTGACGAGGCACGAGTCAGTGGTCTCAAATAGCCGAACTTGCTCAAGATGACAGAATATATACTATTTTTACAATAGTGAGAAGAATGCACAAAAGCAGCTATAGGCTTTGAACAGTTGTTTCTATATTTCATAGTGATCCTTCACATGGCCAGAAATAAAATAGAATTGGAGTACAGGAGAAATCCTCCAGGGGCAGTGAGTTGACAAACAGCAGTTTGGGTTTTAAAAAAATCACAGAAATTGTTGGGGGAAAAGAAAGGAAAACAGGAGTAATTGTCTGGCCCCGTATTCTTCAGTGTCCCATTCCGAGGATGGAGGGGGCCAGCTTAGTCATTGGTGTGTGCACTTGGCGCTGTTTTAGTTTAAAGACTGGTCCAGACAGGTCATCAGTCCCTAGCCTGGAGGTTTTTGCAGCCTGTCTTGAGTAGGCGATGGGTGGCTTTAGGATCGCTAAGAAATTGAGATGACTCGGGATTTCTTCAGGTCATGATGGAGCCTGTGGAAATCCCAGTGGCAGTGTTTCCCCAAGCGTGACACCCAGGGTGTTGTAGATAGTGCTGTTTCCCCACCCACTATGCCGTGGCTATGAACACCATGGTGTGGCAGGTCCACACGCTTTCATGTGTCACCAGGGTTAGTTAGGGATACATACATATATATATATGTGTGTATATATATATATGGTCTACATAGGGGATTTAGTGGGTTGGCTTACATGATCGGAGGGTGGAAAGCTAGGAAAAATGGTAGTTCCTTATTCCTACAAGCTGGAAGCTTATGAACAAGACAAAGCTGCAGGCCCAGGCCCAAACTGAGTGCCCCATGGAAAGGTGCTGTTCACCTCCTAAAGCTGAAGGATTGAAATCCTGTGGTCCATAGGTGGCAGCAGCAAACACCCTAGTCACTCAAGCAGGACCTGGTGCATGCACATTTCTCTCCTGTTTTTTGCTTCTGTAGGCCCTCAGACTTGGGGGGGGGGTCCTACCCCATTGAAGGCAGATCTTCTGCTTAGTCTCAGGGGGCCAACAAAACGAGCACACCCAGAAATATCTTGAGCTATTTTTCCAGCTGACCCTCAAGCCAGTCAAGTTCAACCCTAGTTCATCTGCATAGTCACCTGTCACCATGGCTACCGAGGTACTTGGATAAGTGACTAATTCAAATCGAGATGTGCTATAGGTGAAAAATATACCAAAAAGTGAAAGTTAACTACTAAAGAGGGAAAAGGAATGTGAAATGTTCCCTTGATTTTTATGTACGTATTCCGTGCTGAAAAGATAATTTTATTTTCGCCTGTTTCTTTTTACTCTTTTCATGTGGTTCTTAAAATACATTCAATTACACCTGTGGCTTGCATTGAAGAATTCCCCTTTTTTTCTGTCAGATAGCTGCTGCTCTGCACAGACATCATTGGAAGGTTTCTAATCCCTCACAGTTTCACTCCCAAGGCTGCTAAGAGTTTTGCCAATAACCACTACAGGAGGCTCCAGCCTGGGTGGAAGGAGTGTAGGGACCAGGGGCCCCCGTGAAAGCTGGAGGAAGACTCATTATCACAGTGGGAGCAAATGATGGACATACGTACTCACAGTGTCCTCGTTAGTAGATTTACTTAAGCAAAGGCAGAGAGCAATGGAAAGATATAACAGGTAACTCTGTGAAGATGTACTGTGGCAACTGAAGTTTGTTCTGTAAGTTGTTTTGATGGTTTACTGAAGACTCTTTAAGTAAAGCCATGGACACAGAGTGGGGTCCTAACTCAAGAACAGAGTCTGCCCCCATAGGCCTGACCACCTAAATTTGGACCAACATGAAAGCTAGATGCAGAGTGTATTTGTAATCTCAATGATCCTCTGACAAGATGGTGGGTGGACACAGGAGAATCCCTAGAAGTTCAGGGGCAGCTAACCTGGCTTGCATCCAGTGGTGGACAACAAAGAAAGCCTGTCAATAGAAGGCAAGGATTGACAATTGAGGCTGGCCTCTGATCTCCACATTTATGCTGTGGCAAGCTTGTGTCTGTGCTCACACACAATCCTCACCAAACTGTTGACTGTATATTACATATTTGATTGTTTTGCTGAAAATTCTTAATTCTTCCATTTCCTAATAAATATAGCAGGGTTTCTTTTTCCTGTCACATCAGGCAATAGCTAGTGGAGAGTCATTCAAGGAAGGGAGACGTGAGTGTCTCTGTCCCACACTGTCCTTTCCTAAAGTTACCAAGCACTAGAGCATCATGTTCTTGCATGGCCTTTTTATTGAGTCGTGAAAACAGTTGATCACATCCTGAGCTGGCCTTTGGGTATTTCTGCCAGCCCCAGAAAACCTAAGTTTCATATCATGAAAGAATGTTCAAGAACTTTCTGCTTTTATAAGCTACAAGTCTTAAGATTATTTTTTTCTATTATGGTTAATAATGCAGGAAACTATAACAAGCATCAGCCTCAGCCATGCAGGATAAAGGCACTTTTTAAATATAGAATTGAGCTCATCAACAGATATTCTCCCATAAAAAGAAGTTTATTAATTTATTCACCCACTTGACAATTTGATGAGAGTCTCCTGGTGAGGTGTAAGGTGAATGTACACAGTAGGTGCTAATTTCATGAAACTGTGCAAGATAATTAGGAAGCTTCACGGAAGACCATTTATAGTACACACCTGAAAAGCTCAAAGTGTCATAGCTCACAAGTGGCAGATCAGGGACAAAGTAAGAGAAAAAGGTTAATTTTCTCTCCTCTTCAGAAAGATCAAGAGCATTGCCATCGCATACAGTTGTGTGCCTGGCAGGCTGGGTTTTCCTATGGGCTTCTTTCCCACTGTTGAGAAGCCAAGAGAGAGGCGGAATGAAAGAACCCTCACTTATGTTGGGTTGTCAGATTGTGTAATTGATGGTAGAAAATAACACGTGATGTTAGAAAAACACACAGCAAAAGGAAAATGTTCACAACTCCTTTTGCAGTTGAAATTATTCCTGGGGTTGAAAAGGGATTAGAAGAGGTAAAATTCTCTTCCATTCAAATACAAAGAATTTCCTTCATTTAGGGTGTGTGTGAAAAAAAAAAAAAGAATAACATGTGTGTAGCTGAGCAGACTCAGGTGGAGACCATGCTCAAGAGCATGTGTGAGTCCCTGCTTCTTGTTCAACCACTTGTAACTAGTCTATGAACACCAGGAGGTAAGAAATGTCATGTTTCTTGTTTTTTTTTTTTTTTTTTGAAGCCATTTAAATTTCTTTCTTTCTTTCTTTTTTTTTTTGTGAAAAGTCTCTTTTCGGTTCCAAGGCCCATTTTTTAAAAATCAGATTGTGCACCTTCTTGATGTTTAATTTTTCGAGTTCTTTGTACATGCTGGAGATTAATCCTCTGATAGATACATGGCAAAGATTTCCTCCTAGGCTGTGGTTGCCTTGTTGCTCCATCAACAGTTTCTTTTGCAGAACAGAAGCTTTTTCATTTCATGGGGTCCCACTGGTTGATGGCTGGCGTTATTTCCCGAAACACTTCTTTGGGGCTCTCGTTAGGGTAAGGCTGTGTGTTCCTGCCCCCTCTCTGAGGGTGGTGGTCTCAGTCAGCTTGAGTGGTCCTCAAAGCTACAGCAAGGATTTTACCACAATGCTTCATGGGGGCAAGGATCTCAGAGGATCCCTGCGAGGAAGCAGGGAAGCGGACAAGGAAGGGAAGAGAATCCATGACGCATGCGTCAGTCTGCAGCTCGTCACTGAGGGTCTCTGGGCCTCGGCTGTACAAGTGGAACATGGTTGTTCTAGCAAGAAGCCGGGAAACTTCACCCTTCACCCTCCTGTTCTCACCATCCCTTCGGTGTGACATTTCAGAACTTCCCCAAGTGGACATGCCCACCCACACCCCCATTTGTAGAAGTTACCAGAGGAGGAGGAGGGGGAGGCAATCATCAAGGGGTTATTGCAGTTACTCTACATTGTTGTTGACAAATTCACAACCAAACGGCTTAAAGAATCAAGGAGTTTTATTTTGATTTACGATTGTCTAGATACAGTTCCTTTTCCAGCTTGGCAGAAGAGTTCACACCAACACCAAGGGTTGAAAAACTGGCCACATTATATCCACAAGACTACTGAGAGGGACCAGCATGTCTGGCCAAGTATACAGGAGGCTGTCAACTCCTTACCAGGTTCCCTCGGTCTTATCTACCTGCCCAAAGACTAGCCACACCCACCATGAGCCTCCCCATCTATCAGACCACCTCCTGCAGGCTTGCACAGGGCTTAACTCAACACCAGTTCTTCACAAATGTGCCCAGAGCTTGAATACTCACCTGTGAAGTTGACACTTGTATCTATCACGGGGCATAGATAGATAGAGACCACTACAGAGGGACTGGGGTCAGAAAGGCAGCGGCAACAGCAGTGAGTTTGGAGAAAGGATGCACTGGGTGGGGAGTTAGTGGTGTAAACGGGCACATAAGAAGATGATTTCCCAAAAATAGCATGCCAAGGCACTGGCCGCATCGATTTCCTTTCATTCTACTATAATTTATTTAAAAATATTCTACAGGGCTGGAGAGATGGCTCAGGGATTAAGATTCTGTCTTGCATGCAGGAGGTCCTTAGTTTGGGTCCCAGGTCCACGGTAAAAACGCCAGGCAGAAATATGGGCAGCCTTAACTTCCAGCCTTGGTGGGCAGAGCCTGACAAATCTCAGAGCAAAGCAAAAGGAAGGTAGAAGCAATCCAGGATGATTCCTAAAATTATTCTTGGGCTTCTGCAGGGACATACCGAGCTTCCCCACCCCCTCATACACACACACACACACTCGAAAATAAAAAAAAGAATATAATTGCCAAAATACATAGTCAATTTTTCTAGAAGTACTTTTCCTTTCTACACACACATATATATGCACACACACACAAAATAATAAAAATGAAAATATTCTGCAATATTGGCTTTTCTTCTCTTTCATATTGTGTGTGTGTGTGTGTGTGTGTGTGTGTGTGTGTGTGTGTCTACATATAACAGAGGGCACTGTTTGTCCCTGTGGAGTCCCAAAGGATAACATCAGGAATCATCCTGGATTGCTTCTACCTCCTTTTTGTTTCACTTTGGGATTTTCCAGGCTCCACCTTGTAGAGACAGAAGTGTAGGCCACTGCTATCTCCTCTCAGAATTTTTATGTGAGATTTGGTATCTGAACTCAGGTCCTTCTGTTTCCAAGGCAGAGTCTTAACCCTTAAGTGCTCTCTTCCCACTCCTACCTTTCTCAGTCACCCAGGTTGCTCAGGAAGCTCACCGGACTATTGAGACCATTGTTTTATGTGAACATTTGTATTAACTTCTGGTGGATATGAGAAAGCTTGTTTTAGGCAAAAGTCATGACTTCTAGATATGCATACACATTAATGTAAGGTTTTAAAGCAGGGCTCCTTCCTAGTTTAAGAGCAAAAGGACTTTAGACCACATTGTCCTGCCTAAAAAAATCACAATTTATTTTAAACGCCTTCACATTATTGCTCATGCGATCCTTAGTTAGTTGAAAAGGAAGCTCTTTCTCATAATTTGTACCAAGTCTTTGACCCCTGTGCAGGCTAAGTGAACAAAAGCTTATGGGAAGTAAGACTTGGGGCTTTTGCCTTGATCATGGGGCTAGATGAAACGCCTCTTGTTTCACCCCATTTGTCTAAACCTTCATATTTTGTATGCTGTGTGTATGTTATACCACACAGCCCCCTTTTCAGATGTAGCCCGCACCCTGTGAGCTGTCTGCAGCCGTGGGCCTCCTTGAGCTTCCTGCTCCCCCCCCCCAGTGCTGGAATTAACAGGCATGAACCATCAAGCCCAGCGTGCATGTTGGTACTAGGCTCACATGGATATTGATTTATCTCATGTTTTCTGAAAACTTCCATCAGTGCACAAAGCCAACTGGATGTAATAAAACAGACCACCGAGCAGCAGGCCCCAAAGGAAGCAGCAGCAACCGATCAGCGAACCACAGTAAGAATGCTGACGAAATTTCCAGGAAAGCCAAGAAGTTGACGAGTGCAGTGTTGTCTGGTCATGGTGGTCCAGATCACAGCCTCTGCAGCCAGGGAACACAAGCTCGAACCACCGCTCACCAGCCATTAGCTCTGTAACCTTAAGCAGACTGCCAAGTATGCTTTTGGCTTTGATCCTCAGTTTTCTCATCTGAATAGTGGGACTAATGATTGAACTTGCATCACTAGTTCACTGTGAGGATTCAATGGACTAAGTGCTGCAGCTTGTACTTAGCACCAACCACTCAGTAAATGAGAGGCACTATCATTATGAGCTATGGCTCATAATTAAGTGGAATTAAACCTTTAATTTTAATTTTGTCAGAATTACAAATTGCCATGCGTCTTGAGAGGCAATACAGACAGAGCTCATGTTTCTGACTTCTTCCAGTGATAACTTGCCAAACGGCCCAATCATATTATGGTGAAGACATTGATATTAATACCATCAAAAGCACAGGGCAACCCTGCCTCCATCAGGACCCCGCCTGATGTTTCTTACAGCCAAACCCATTTCCATCCCACCCGGTCTCTGGAATTCTAGTGGCCACTAATCTGCTCTCCATGTCTACAATTTTGTTCTTTTAAAATGTCACAGAAACATGATCCTGTGTATGTAATTCTTTCCCTGGCGCTGTTCACCAGCATAATTCTCTGGAGATTCAGCAAAGCTGTGTGACAGACGGTGTGATCTTTGTGCTGTTGACATTGCTTCACAACCTTGCACAGGGCTGTGTGTCTAATTACCAGGCATCCCCCCCCCCCTCGCTTATGTTGGGCTCTGTAGCAGTTATTCTTCATTGTTGCTAATAAAATCACGACAAAAGAGCTTAGGGGAATGAGGGGTTTTATTTTCTCTTACAACAGTCCAGTTAATTGTTCTTTGTCCAGCTTTGCAGGAAAGCCTACACCAAAAAGGCTGATCCACATAACGCCTGAGAGAGGGACGATCCTTACTTGCTAGACCAGCATGTCTGGCCAAGTACGCGGAAGGAGGCCAACTTTCTCAACCAGTTCCCTCCATCTTATACATCTGCCCTGGGACTAGTCCCACCCATCATGGGCTGGGCCTTCTCCATCAACTAGACAGTTTCTTGCAGGTTCATTCTGGGCTTACCCACTGATTCTCTATGAATGTGTCCAGAGCTCAAACCCTTAACTGTCAGGTTGACACCTGTAACTAATTTGACAGACTTCCAGGAAAAAAGTTGCTGAAAACATTTCCTTACAGGCTTCTCATGGGAACAAACAGATTCATTTCTTTGGGAGAAGAGTCCAAGAGCACATACAATGGCTAGACTGCTTTGCATTTGTCCACTCAGGTTTCTGTGTAGCTGCTGAATTTTCAACTCTTGAACAGTTGGAAGTTGTCCGTTGGCAGTTGCCAGCGATCATGTCTCTCCACACGGGTTATGAGCATTTGGCGTCACTAGGTTTTAGCACAGCCATCCAGAGACAGATTTGGAGAGCTCTCACTGTGGTCTGAGTGTGTGCCCCAGGTTGGATAGGCACAAGGTTTTTTTTTGGTGTTCTTATTGTCTGTGTGTCCACCTCAGCCAAACCATTCTTCAAGGCTTTCTTGCCTTTTCTGTTTATTTGGTTTGTTTGCTTATTTATTTCTGTTAATGAGACTTGAGTCCAGACTCTTGAGCACAGAAGTGTGCAACTGAGCTCGCACTCAGGCCTCTCTTAGGACAGTTGGTCAGACTTATGGCTGGCAGTTAAAAGAATAGGCAGTAGCCTGTCTTTTCTTATTCTCGACAGGATATTTCACAAAGCATGTTTTTATGGAGTTATAATTTATATAACGTAAGATTTGGCGTTTCACGTAAACACACTGGTGGTGGTTAACAATCTTTCTGTCTGGAGACCAGCTGCTTCTGTTGCTGAACCCAAGGCCCAAAGAACTCGGGGGAGCAAGGGGCTTACCCCTGGGTGACAGTTTCTGGTTACACATCATCAGCTCGGCAGGATCACATTTACTCCAGAGCTGAGAGAAGGGCGTGTTTTCCAGCAAGCGAGTCTGCCCCAGTCCACTACTTCCCTCTCCACCTTATCCCGCAGCTAGGGAATGGTCCCATCCACTGTGGGGCTGGGTCTTCCCACATCAATTAGATAATCTACAGACTTGCTCAGAGGTTTGCCTTAACTAGACAATTCTTCATAGGTGTGTCTAAAGGCTTAGTCCTCAATTTTCACGTCGACAGCTGCATCTACCGAGTACAACCTCTAATTCTAGAATTCAACAAATCCTCAGAGGAAAACCTGTACTTGCTGGCAGTTAGTCCCAAATTCCTTTCCCTTGTTAAGCAGTAACCAACTTTGGGTTTCTGTGGATTTTCTTCTCTGTTTCTGTTTTCTCTCTGGCAACTATGGACTTTGAACTGCTCATACTCTGAGTTCTAGGCAAGGGCCCTACCACTGAGCTACGTCCAGATAGCTTTTATCTGGACTTTACAGTGTGGGATGGAATCAGTATGTCCTATATGCCTTTTGTGCATGACTTGTTCACCTAGCTGAATGTTTTTAAGGTTGTACATCTTGCAGCATGTATCAATATCCCATTCTTTTTAAAAGATGAATGGTCCATTGAATGAATATTAAAGCTTCACTTTTTAACAGCTGATAGGCATATGAGTTGTTTCTACTTTTCGGCAATTACAAACAATGCTGCTGTGAACATTCAGGAACGAGTGTGTGTTTGAGACCTTATCTGCCATTCTTGAATATATATCTTAAACTGCAATTGCTAGGCCATAGGACATCTCCATGTTTAACTTTTTGAAGAAAAAGTTTTCTCTAATGAATGAATTTTTGATATTATTTATTGTTATTTACATGATATTGTTATCAGATATTTATAGTAGTCTTGAATCTCTGTAATAAATTACTTGGTCATAGTACATAATTCATTTAATCTATTACTGAATGAAAATCATCAGCTAATATTTTGCTAAGGATTCTTCTGTGTTGTGAACTATATTAGTCTACCATCGTCTCTGCTATTGTGTGTTTCTGGGTTTGATGTAGGGTGATATTAGCTTCAGAAGATGAATTGAAAGGTGTCGTTCCTTTTTCTAATTTCTGGGAGAAATTATGAAAATTGTAGTTAATTCTTTTTTAAAAAATTGTCAAAATTCTCCAGTGAAATCATTGTGGTGTAGAGATTTCTTTGGAAGAATTTAAAATGCTATGCTACATTCCTTGCTAGTTTTTCTGCTAGCAATTTCAGATTGGATAAGTTGTAACTTGAATTTTTGAAAGAATCAGCTGGCTTCATTTAAATTATTAAATTTATGTATGTGGATAATACTGTACCTGTATTACCTCTTTGATTTCTGAAGGGTCTCTAGTAACTCTGCCTATTTGAGTCCTAATAGTGGTAGTGTGGGTCTTCTCTTCATTTTTGACAGTCTTCTAGATGTTTGTCCATTTTACTGATCATAGTACATAATCTTTAAAAAAAAAGCCAGCTTGTTTACCAACATTTGCTCTTGGCTTGTTTTTTGCTGATTTCCGATTTTATCTTTATCATTTTCTTCCTGTTTGCTTTGTATATGTGTTGTTTCCTGTTTTGGGTTCTCCCACTGGGAGCTTAGATTGATTAGTTAGATTAATTGATTTCAGACTTCTCTCTTCTAACACATGTGCTGGCTACTGGAACTTTTCTTTCAATGCTGTGTAGTCATGGCCCACAAAAGTCAATAAGATGAATTTTCATTTCCACTTAATTCAAACTATTTTTGCTCTTCCTTGAGATTTTCTTTTGTCTATGGATTATTAGACATGCATTTTTTTAGCTCCAAATATTTGTTTGGAGATATTCCTGTTGCTATTTCCTGTTGAGATCCTTCTGTCTTTGGTTACTAACTCAATTTCATTATAATCAGAAAACATTTTGTATGAGTCCAGTTATTCACAATTTGTGGTGGTCTGATTTGCATCCCAGAATAAAGTCCATGGTCCATGGTCCGTGGACACATGGAAAGTATATGCCTTTTGCTGTTGAGTAGTGTTCTGTGTGTCAGAGAGAACACGTTGGGTGATGCTATGTCTTCGCTGATTTCATCCTTACTTGTCCTTTCCATTATAGAGAGGATTCTTAAAAGAATCCCACCAGAGGATGGGGATTTGACAGTTGGTAGAGTGCTTGCCTAGCATGCATGAAGCCTCTATTCCATCCCTGGTACCACATACACCAGGCATGATTTCCTATATGGCAATCCCAGCCCTCGGGAAAGAGAGGCTGGATAGCAGGTTCAAGGCTAATGTGGGCTGTGCAACACATTGTCTCAAAAAAAAAAAAAAATCGATTTCAGCTTACCCACAGAGCATGCTTCTTTGCATGGCTTTCCAAGAGTTAGTTTGTTCTGCATTACATGTATGCAAGTTCTGATGGCATCATTTTTTTTTCCATCCAAGGAGGTGTGCTCACTTCAGTTCCTTTTATGTGCCTTTCCCCACAGTAATTTATTATGCATTTCCTCTGCAGACTTTCCCTATAGCCCCGTGTTATAATCTTCGCACCAATTGGCCTTTAAAGTTAGTAAAAGCAAGAGAGAAAGACTGATTGCAATTACCTGCATTTTTGCTTCCTGAGTCTTCTTTCCCCTTCCTTTCTTCGTTCTTTTCTGTGGAGAACTATTCGTTTAGGGTAGGTTAGCTGAAGACTTGTGCTCTCAATTTCCTTTTATGTGAGAATGTTTTGGACTTGGCCTTCATTCCTGAGGGACATTTTGGTTATTTACGGAATTATGGACTGTCAGATGGTTAGGGTACTTCAGTACCCCAAAAGGAAGCCGCACTGCTTCCTTCCGTCTGGTTCCAGATGACAAATTGGCTGCCGCCTGGGCTGCACGCTCCCAAAATTGATACATCACGTTTCTCTTGCTGCTCCCAAGATTTTCCTCTTTTTTTTGTAGTTATATGTGTGTATGAGGAGCATGTGTGTGCGTATACAAGCTTTTATATGTGCAGTGCACGTGGCGGGTTCACATGAGCGTTTGTGTGCAGAAGCCAGAGAGTGTTCTTACACCCTAGGTATTTAGTTATTTTATTTACTTACTTATTTAAGTATCTTTTATTTTTCCCTAGTTTTACAAGCAATTTGGGTACTTATCCCTTCTCCCCTCCCTCTCTTCCCCCTTCCCTGCTTCTCCCCTTTCATCAATCCATCCCCTCCCTCCCGCCCTTCTGCCTGTCGGCTTCTATGGTCTCCAGGGGTCTCTCTGCATTGTCCGTGCTAGTGGGGGATTCGGGCCTCTGTGGCACAGTTATTTTGAGGCAGCTCAGGCTGGACTCATCCTCACTATGTAGCTGAGGGTGGCCTTGAACTCCTGATCTTTGGGCCTCTGGCTCCCGAGTGCTGGGATTGCAGGCATGCACCACCACTGGTCACTCTGAGTCTATTAAACCCACAGCACACCATTAGGCTAGTCTGGCTGGGCAGCTGCTCTGGGGATTCCAGGCTCCTCTTTCCATGACTGGAATTGCAGGTGAACCATCATGGCTGTCAAAAATAGCTGTCAGGTATTCAGCTGTCCGATCTGGGATCTGAACTCTGGTCCTTTTGTTTGTGCAGCCAGTTCTTGAACCACTGCGCCATCTCCACAGCTCCTCAAGACTTGTTTCTTTTTTAATGTTAAGAAGCTTGACTTGAGATGTCTCAGTGTGAATTTCTTGGTGTTTATCCTGTGGGAAGTCTGTGGAAAATTCCAGCCATGATTTCTTTGAACTTTTTTCAGTACTGCCCTCTCTCTTTTCTGAGAACTTGATGTAGCAAATGGTAGGTCTTTGCTATAGTCTGGTAGGGCTACTCATAGAATTTTTGAGGTGGGGTTTCTGTCCTAATTAGGTAACATATATTTTTAAATTTTATTATAATATTCTATTCCCATCCATACAATAAAGATTAAATGACTTTCATACATATTCTAGCATGTATCCTTAAAAACACGTAACAATGCAGCATCATATGTCTTCATGGGTAATTTCCACTGCTCTAAAAATGGATGGTTTACTGATTCTTGCCACTTGCCCAGCTCTTCCAGTGAAGTCCACCTATGTCATCATGGAGGTTCAATGTGGATATTTGAATGATTATTTCTAATGTTTTCACTTGCTTTTCCATACCTTCCACTTCTTTACTGAGGTTCTCTCTCTCTCTTTCTGCTTTCTGCCTGTGTGCAATGACTCATTGAATGGGTTTTATGATGACCCATTTAAAGTTTATGTCTTTCACCCGGGTGTTGACTTCCACAGAAGGTCTTTTCCTTCAGTTTGAGATTGTGTTGTTTTCTGGGGTAGTGAGTTACTTTCAAACAGAACTGAACCTTTTGACATCATGTCATTAGCTCTCAGTGATGCTATATATTTGAGCCCTTCCCTAGCACTGCCTTAATGGAGAAGGGGGAAGCAGGGGCACACAGGCCCTGTTCACGGTCTACTGCCAGGAGGGGCCTGAGGCCAGGTCTCCCGCTTCTTCCACTGACATTTGGAGTGAGGTGCTTCTCATCACTGAGAGGATCCACCTCCCCACTAGGCCATGTATCACCTTCCTGACTGGGAGGCATAGGAACACTTTATGTTCTCCCCTGATGCGATGTTCAGTGACAATGGAAGGAGGGGGTGTGTGTGACCTCAGTAAGTGGCTTATTATTCTTGCTTGAGATTTTTTTGAAATTTTATTTTTTAATTTATTCTATATAAAATGCTATAAAGGATGCCTAAGCAGTGTTATATTTGTATAGCTACTTAAATGAATTATGTAGCAATTGTTTTGATCAAATGGCCTGGAGACACTTCCGGGTTTCCTGAGGCAGGAGAATCTCAAGTACAGAGCGAGGCCTGGGAAACTTCTGGGCCATCAAGTTCCTTTCCCTTACTCCATCACATCTTTTACATGTGAAGTGATTTCATTCTTTGTTGGTTGTCTGGTCCTCATACAGAATACCAACTTTTTGCGTGTGTATGTTGCACGTGCAGGTACATGTGGGTGAATGCATGCATGTGTGCACGTATGTGCACCGGCAGAGCCAGAGCCAGGATGCCTTCCTCAAGTATTTTCTGCCACATTATTGAAGACCGGGTGTCTTGCTGAATCTAGAGCTGGCCAGCAAATGCCCAGGATTCTTCTGTCTTCCCCTTCAGAAGGTAATAGACAAGTCCCAGCTCTCGGCGATTGAACTCAGGTCTACATGCTTACACAGCAAGCAATTTGTTGACTGAGCCATACATATCCCCAGTCCACAAGGTTTTGGAGAGCTGAGCTCTTATCTTGTGTTCTTGCCTTGTGACTCTGGGTGGCAGTGGGTAAGAGCCAAGATTCCTGGCAGAGACAACTTGGATTTGAAGCTGACGATTGCGCATGTATCTAAGTAGGGCCTTGTGCATGTTAGTTAGGTAAGCACTCTGCCAATGAGCCCCAGTCCTTGAAGACCAGCTCTCCTTTTGCTAAGTGACATCAGGCAAATTATGTCTTCTGTCTCACTCACTTTACCTAAAAACAGGGTTTCTGCCTCACAGAATATTTAATACAAGTAATTACTTGAAGGTTTTCCACTCTTCAGCTTGGTGAATGTTAAGACACGCAGTTGTCCCAGTAAGTACATTAAGAATGTAGGAGACCCTGTCTAACTCCTAGATCGTCCTGCTGCCATCTGTTTGCCAATAAAACGACCTATTTTTTGGCTCAAACGCCTTGCATCATGCCAGGTCACCGCGTCATCAGGCTGGCCCACCAACGCTTAGCGGAAGGGGAGGTTCCGGTCACCCACAGGTGCCAGAGTTCAGGGTTCTTCTCCGGTCCTCGGAGGGCAGTTCTCCTGGGGCCGGAAGCCAGGACTAGGGGCGCTCAGTGCCGCGTCTCTAAGGGGCGCTCCCGGAAGCTTCGGCGGCAGGCGCTTGGAAGCATCTCACCTCCTCTGGTCTTTCGCTTTGAAAATCGCCAAAAGAGGTGAGAATCCCGGACCCGCGAGCCCCAGGGCGCAGGGGCGGAGCGGCTGGGGACGGGGCGTGGCGATGGGCCGGGCCTCCGGGGGCGTGGCGTCAGGGGGCGTGGCCAGCACGCTCCTGGCTTGCGGTCGGCGGGCGCAGCCAGACCTCGCGCGGTCCCCGGGCTTGGCGCGGCGCGCTCCAGCCAGGTAAGATTCTGCGGGCTGGAGGGGCGGCTCGGGCCGCGGGGCTCCTGGCGCGGGTGGGGAGGGGGATCGGGACTCGGTTCCGCGCACACGGAGGTGGCTTCCACTTGTGGCATTGACCCTCATGGGACAGGGAAGGATGAAAATGCCTGGGCGTCGCGCGGAGTGCAGACTCTCCAAGCCGAGAGAGGATCCATCGTCGCCTTTGGTCCAGCAGAAGGGACGGGTGCGCGCCGCTGCGCGGCCCCGCTGCGGCCTCCCTATCTCCGGGGCTCCAGCTCTGAGTCCCTTTTCCCCCCAGAGTTTCTGGACCCGGTCGATCGCCATTGAGTTCACTTCCCGGCCGAGTGGCAAGCTTTTTCTTCCTCCTCTCTGCTTGTCTTGATTGAAAGTTGGCAGAACCCACAAAGATGGTTCACAGTTGCATGTCCGTGCCCAAGTGCCTCACCCCAGTGAGTGCACATTTTACCTCCCCTTTTTTTTTTTTTCGGGGGGTAGTGATGGTGGTAGTGTATGGATCTCGATAAACAGGCTTGGAGAATTTATTTAGAAAAAACTTTTTGGACCATGTCTCCGGACTGGGCACGTCTCCGCGGATCCTAAATTTCCTTCGGATCTTTTTCCTTTATGGATGAATATTGCTGTGTATCAGCAATCTCACCTCACGTTAATCTTTGGAAAATGGAATATTTGATTAGAAGAGTTGATGTGTTTTAAATTAGAACTACAGGATGGCGGGTGTTTAAGTGGACTTGAAACTCTTGAGAATAGGAATGGTTTGCGCATGTGCCCTCCGTTTTTCCAGTGAGTGTCCGTTTTCCTCTTAGGAAATTAGGAGAGTTTATTCCCCTGTAGATAATTCTGTCCTACAGAGCTAGGAAGGTAGGGAGGAAAAAAAAAATCAACATATCGGCAGGTCTCCTAGAAAAATTTAGGGATTTAACAGATTAGTTTGTGACGCTTAGTGACACGCAGGCCTGCCGAGAGTCAGATGGTATGGGGCACCACGACTTCTATGGAAAAAAGAGAAGTGCGGTTAGTTTTTCACAAATATTTGAAAGCATTGTTGTTTCGTTCAGTTACATTTCCAGTGTTTATGAGAGGCTTATCCTTTCACCATACTGCAATTAATCTTATCCATATTCCTACTCTTCATATCAATATGTCCACCGTGGAGGCTTTTACTGTAGTGTATCCATATTAATGATCTTCATTCTTCCCACACGGGCGTGTCTATTCTGGTTGGTGGAACTGCATAGTGCAAGTGTTGTAAACACATGCAAATCAGTGCAGTGCTCTAATTACCAATACCTTTGCCCCACATGGATCCTTGATCTAGAATTTTCCTGTCTTCCCAAACAGGGAAGCATGTAGAATATTAGCATTGCCAAACTTGATTCTGCACTCAGAGGATCTTCTGTAGTTGGGAACTCAAAGACAGAGGCTATGTTTTATCAAACCTTGGTAAAATTCAGTGACGACTAACCTTTCTTCCTGCAGTTAGTTGAAGGGGCGATTGGGCAATGACTGGCAGATTTTTATGCTTGGAGAATGACTGGCCTCCTTGCCTCCCATCAGGCATCCAGGGTGCTGGTAGCCTGGCCCGTGGTGCTCCAGCCGCACCTCTGGGTACAGGTTTTCCAGGCTTCCCTGGGTTGCGCCTCCCTTTCCTGCTCTGCTCCTTCAGCTCTTAGCTTCTATCATGTCTCTCGCTAGGTTCCCCTCCAGAAGAGTTACCTGAGATGCACAGAATCAGTCAGGGTGTCAATCCTCAGACTGGTGTGTGTGTGTGAGGGGGTCCCCAGTGGGTGCTCAATAAGTGCCTGTTGGTGACCCTGTCACTTGTCCAGAGCCCTCACTGTGTTCTCCTCTTGTCTAGTGTGCAGCAGGCAAAGTGGGGCATTCAGAGTTGAGTCCAGATCACCAGGCTTGGGGGCAGCTGTTTTGGTTGCATTAGTGCTTTGGGTTAGGCATTCAAGTCTATTAAAAAGCTTGTCGTTACTGTAAAATTATCCTGTTCCATGAAATTACTCCATTAGAAGAGTTTTGTTAGAAACAACGGCTCATGAATGTGAGTGTAGAAGTCGCCTGAACCACCACACTCGTCCCTTAGTCCCCACCTGAGCTTGTCGTTTTATCTTTAGCTGGTCCTACCGGCAGATTATAGCTACTAATTTCCTTTCAGCATTTGATTGTTCCAAGCTCAGATGACCACGGCAACTGTGGTAATAGATGTAGAAAATGACATTTTTCTTTTGTTTGGAGGAAGCGAGAGAGGAATTTTTTTGAAAGCACATTGCTATTGGGGAAACAAAGAAAGAACAAACAGATGTAAGTTTATGTGGGCCTAGAATCCAGGCTGGGGACATGACCCAGCCCTTAAAGTCCATATAAATCTGAATTTGAGCCCCAGTGCCCACATGAGAAACCTGGGCCCTGTGGCTCATTCCTGTGATCCCATTGCGAGGTGGAGGACACAGGATGATCGCTGCTAATCAGTGAAATCCATGTTCAGCGAGACAGTGAGAGACTCAGTTGGAAGATAGGTGTAGAGTGATTGTGGAAGAAGCCCTCAGACCTCCACATAGGTGTACACATGAACACACACTTGCACACACACACACACACACAACACACACACACACACACACACACACACTCACACACACCAATGCATTTTGTTTACTTTGCTTTTTTTTTTTTGTATCTGAACAGCTGTTCAAATTGTATTTCTCCCTTTCCAGAAATGAAGACTTACAATTTTATGATTCTTGGATGTTTACTGCTCGTCTTTGCTACTTGTTGAGGTTTTTTTTTTTTTTCTTTTTTTTTTTATAAGCATTATCTGTTGACTTCCGCCTGTGGGAGAGGATGAACTAGCTCATTTTCCATCCAACTCCCAATATGAACAGAGCCTCCCCGTCAGTCCTGCTGTAAGTAGAATATTAATGGCTAGATCAGTATTCACAACTAAATCAGGCACAACCTTTTGTTTTCCTTAAAGTTAGTAATTTTTTGATTTGATCCTTTTGTTCTGTGTTAATTCACCTAACAACTCATGACTACTTGCCTGAATTTTCCCCCAAATGCGTCAAATCTTCTGTCAGCTTCATTTTCCTTCAGGAACTGATGCTGAGCTGCCTGGTTCAATATAATCTGAAGAGGTTTGCCTTTTACATGTGGGGTGCAGCTGCCACCCCAAGGCTTTTCATCAGCATCCTGGGGATTACTGTCACCTCTTTCCCGTGTTGGATCTCCTGGTACCCAAATATGGAACATTGGTCTTTCTGAGACCGAGGATGCCTTTCTTGTCTATTTCCCTCTCACAAGTCAGAGTTGTGGCCAAGCATGGAATTCTAGAATGGAAAATTTGCGGCCAAATGCTCTACCCCTGAGCTTTACCCCTGATGATGGAATTTGGAAGGCATTATTTCAATGTCTTCTGTAGTAGGTATTACTGCTGGGAAATTCAGAACTGCTTTGATGCCTCAACCTTTACTTGCTTGTATCTTCTTCTCTCATGCTCCGTAATTGAGTTTCATGACACTGCTCCGGTGCGGGTTTGTGTACATCCAACATGCTTGGCTCTTTGAACTTGGACATTTATTTACCTCCTTCAGTATGGGAGATTTTCTTGAATGATTTTTATCCTAATTTTCTCCTATTTTCTCTAATGTTTCTTTCAGAAGCTTGCTGTGTTCAGATGTTAGAGATTTTGGGATCGGTCTTCTAATTTTTCTTACCTTTTATCATTCCTGTGTTTATGTTTCTTGGTCTTACTTTTAGAGAGATTTTTCTCAAAGTCATCATCGAAGTCTTCCACTGAGTTTTTGTCATTATTAATTATTATATTTCATTGGGTCTGAGTCTCATTGTGTAGCCCAGGCTAAGTTCAGGTCTGTGTTGTCTGTCATCTGGACGGCTTATCTATCAGGGAGGCTGGATTTTGTGTGTATAACCCTTCCATTGGAAAGATGCCGTTGGTGGCTGTCTATGTGGAGTCAGAGGCAGTTATGGGGATTTCTCTGGAGGCTGAGGTGCCTCACAGCTGCCTTCCCAGCAGCATGATCCCCTCTTCCTGTTCTTGTGCCCTTCTTGGAATGTGCACCAAGTTCCTGTTTCTGGCTGGCAGAGCCGAGATGACCGACTGAGCCTGTTCCTCCCCGCTTTTCCCGCTGAGTCATCCGTAGTCTCCCTCCGCAGTGACCTTGTAGTCTTCTCTCCCAGGAAGCTCATTGGACCAGCGTCCCTGTGTGACTCACACGGGAGTGCTCATGAGCATTAGCCGCTGTGGAAGCAAGGAGAGCATTGTTCCCCAAAACTTCATCTGCAGTCAGCCAGGCAGACCTCTCTACTCTTGAGACAGTAGGTGTGCCAGGGGGAGAAGGGGAGAGAGAGCGAGACAAAGAGACAGAGAGAGAGAGACAGAGATAGAGAAACACAGAAACAGAGAGAGATAGAGATACAGAGACAGAGAGAGACAGAGACACAGAAACAGGAAGAGAGAGACACAGAGAGACAGGGAGAGTGAAATAAGGACAGAGAGAGAGAACATAAGCAGTGGCCTTGGCTGTGATAGAGTCAGGATGGTCTTGATTCTGTCTCTGGTGGATGACAGACTCATCCAGGGGCTCTCAATAGGTATCACATGAATGAAAACTTGGCCTGGAAAAGCCTGTGGACACATATTTCTGCTACAGGGCTCCTTCCATTCTTATTGTTATTATTAGTGTGTGTGTATATTTTGAGACAAAGTCTCACTGTGTAGTCTAGCCTTACCTTGAATTGTGACCCTCTGACCTCAGCCTTCTGAGTGCTGGGTTACAGGTGTCCACCATGACATGTGATGATCCTTTTTCCTAAAGAGAATTTATTTTTGGAGACACGCTTTCCCTGTGTAGTCCAGGTGGGTCAGGAAGTCAGTCTGTGTAACTTTTGCTGACCTTGAATGCATGATCATTTTGTTTAGAGTGAATATTTGAAGCTGCTGCAGCTTGTTTTTCTCCCATTCAGTAGCTGCTCTTTTTCCTAGCTGCTCCCATGTTTTATATAAAGTATTTTGGTTTTCCCCAGTGGTTAGTAAATTGTCTCAGGAAAAGCACAAAACTGAATAAATACTTGAATAAATTTTCCCAGATAATTGTGGGCACTTTATAGTTGAAAAAGATTTGCTCATTGGTATGACGTCTGCTCATAAGACCTGAGTTCAATGCTCAGCAGCCCATATTACTTCCAGTCTCTATCTGTGCACCATGGTATGCATGAATCTATCTCTCTCTCATAAATAAGTAAACTAATTTTATATAAAAATATTTGGTCATAGTTCTCCAGCTAGGTCTCGTTGTCTAAATTCACCAGATTCATTCTTGATTTCATTTTATTTTGCTATGTAAATGAAGCATAGAAAATTTATGTATTTCCAAGGGTAATTTTTTTACATGTGTACGTGCGTGTACGTGCGTGTGTGTGTGTGTGTGTGTTTGTGTTCATGTGTGTACACATGTATATGAGACCTAAAGTTGATGTTGGGCGTCTTCTTCACTTTATCTTCACTCTCCACTTTATCATCAAGGTGGAATTGAACCCGCGGCTCTTCATCCAGTCTAGCTAGTGGCTTTACTCTATGAACCTCTGTCTCGGCTTCCCGAGTCCTGGGATTACAGACAGTCATAATTCCTGCCCAGCTTTTATGAGGCTTTTGGAGATCCGGATTATGGTCCTCGTGCTGTGTAGCAAACACTGTGTCCACTGATCTTCTCCCCAGATCTTTTCCTCATATGATTTAGAAACGTTCTTCAGTGTCGCATGTACTGTTTTTGTTAGTATTTCTGTTCCATGGATTTGTCCTTAGCGTAGGGATGTGACCGTCTTGGTTTTGGTGGGCAAGAAGAATGATCCTGGAGGAGGAAGGGAAGTATGTGTGGTTAAGTTGTCTAGTGTGGCATATTTTATATCACTACAGATGGAAGACCTTTCAGATTTCATCACCATGTATAGGCTTTCCTTTTGTAGCTGTCATTAAATTTTAAGACCAAGAGCTTTTGAAATGCTTAGCTGCATCAACTAAGAGACTTAGAATTGTGGTTTACTGTATCCAATCCTGTTCTCAAATTTTTCACATAGCCATGCCCCCTTTCCTTTTTGTCCGTATGGATTTCCAATCTGATGTGGTATGGAAGAAATGCAATTCTCTCTTTACTTGTACTTGTGTTTTTCTATGTTGTTATTTCTTCTGCGCTCATGTGCTTCCCAACATTTGGCTCAGCCCCAGCTTGCAGCACCTCCATGTGGCTTCTCCCAACATGTAATTGTATCTTTTTTCCCTTTTTTCACACAGGAGTGATTTCAAGGTTTTTTTTTTTTGTTGTTTGTTTGTTTTAGCCAGTATGATGTTAACATGCAATACAATTAGTTTCCGTCATTAGGATTATTTTTGTTTCATAGAAGGCAATTATTTTTTCTTATCTGTAAGCTTAAAAAATTCTTGATCTTTTAACCATGCAGAGAAACAGAGGTATGTTTTAACAGGGTTGCGAATTGTTGGGTGAGTGATAGCATGTGCATTTAGGTATATCCATTTTCTTTTAAAGGATTGTCAGTGTCTTGGTTGTATAGATAAGGCAGTTCCAGAGGCATTGCGCTGGAGCATTCTTGGCGATAAGATCCAGAATGATAGTAGGGAGACGTTTTGGGTCCCAAAGCTGTTGATGTACCCTCCCCCACCTTCCCACACACGATGGATCTCTGGGAACCACTGATGTTCTCAGGCACAGTGTGTTCTTTGGGCTCTTGTTATCTTACAGAGTTTCATATATTAATTGTTAAAAAATTGGGGGCTGGAGAAGTGGCTCAGGGGTTAAGCCTCTGCCTTGAAGGCGGAAGGTCCTGAGTTCGGATCCTAGACCCCATGTATAGATGCCAGGCGGAAGCGGGGGCGGCCTGCCTTTCCGGTCCTGGTAGAGGGGAGCCTGTGAATCCCGGGCAGAGTAAACAAGGAGGAGGCGGTCCATGGTGGTTCCCGAATCCGTCTGTGGTTCTACACACACATCCACGCATACACGCGCACACACATATACATGCGCACAATTGAATAAATAATAATAATAATAAAAAACAAAAACACCAAAAAAAATTACAAATGACATCAACTGCCAACACAGAAGAAATTTTCAGCCCCAGAGCTATCACAGGGAGAATCTTTATGAAGCCCCTTTAAGTCTTCTTTATGCTCATTTTACCTCCCAAAAATCTTCGCACTTTTCTAGAAAATGATTAGCCAGTGGAACATTATGTAAAAGTATTTATGTAACTCTAAAGACTGTCATCTTTATGCACCTGCAATGGCTTGGTGAGATTTTAATAGTCAGTGTTCTTAGGAGTAATATTATTTCATATGGGCATTTTCTTATAGGATGATTATCACTTTTAATGGTTGCATGATATTTTGTTGTGGTCATATACAGAAGTACTTTGAACAGTGAGCTGGATGTTTGGGTTATTTTCCTTTTTAAAATTAAAACAATTCAATTTATTGTTATTATTATTTCAACCCAGTGCCTTGCATATTTTAGGCATATGGTATGTCATTCAGTCACACTCCATTCCCTTTATGAGGAAGTGAATTGTTTTGTTGTACTCTCTTCTTTTACGGAAGTATTTTTCAAAATACCACCCTGTGATGAAGAATTTCTCATTTCTATTAACCATTGTCAAAAGAACACAGAAATAATCATTAAAAGTAACTCTCCTATATAAAGGATCTAAAATTTCCATTTTCCTTTTTTTTTTTTTTTGTCCTTTTATATTGACAGTGTCATCTGTGTGTGGGGCAGAGGTTTCTCTAGAACCTTCTAGACTGTCTGTTTAGGTTACAGGTCACATGTCAGTTAGAAGTGCCTGCCAGGCCCATTTGCAAAGGCTGCATTTTTCTCTGTCATTTTGTTCTGTTGGATATTTGGGAAAGTCTCCAAACATCAGGCACAGCAGGTGGAGATCATGACGCTCTGACCTCTGACCTGGACCAGGGTTTCTGAAGCTTCCGTGAGCTGGACGGCACCATCCAGCCCTTCCACTCACTCCCCATTCCTCCACAGTGTGAGTGAGCAGTTAACACGAGCAGGAGGCCATGAACATCAGATAAGTTTACAGGAACATCCATTTCTCAATAGAATGAGGCCGGAGTGCACCCTCTGTAGATGTGTAGATTTCTCCCTTGACATCTTTCTGGATATAAGCCTCGACTGCATGTCTAAGTCAACTATTAACTCGAGTTTATCTTCCCATGCTTCCTTCAGCTTTCTATCTATAAACAAAGCATAAGGACACATAATTAGTAGCCCACTTCAGAGGGATTTGTGGCCTGATGCTTGTAAAGAACTTTGAGCTTTTCTGAGCATGTTTTATACACATGCATGAGCAATGAGATGGCTTGCTTTGTCTGGCAAAGGGCATCTCTGTTGTCCCCATTTTATAGATGGGAAAAGTAAGCCTCAGAGATGGTGTCTTGCTGAGAAAGAGAGTAAATGTAATAATGGTGTACATGGAGTTTTTCTCAGAGTTGTCAGAACAGGTGAATATAGAGTTCTCTTTCTCTCTTTTTCTCTCTAGCACATTTAAACTGCTTTAATTAAATGCAACATTTTTGGGGACTATGCTTCCCTTTTCTTTTTAAAAGATGAATCATGCTTGAAAAATCCACTGGTTTTCTCAAGAAGCATTAGCTGTGTGGGCAAGTGATGGGTAACTGATTTTCAAAGTGATTTCAGAGCTCTTCACACATAGGTATTAAACAGAGTCAGTGGGAGCATAGGTAAATTGTTTTCATTTCTTTTTTTCTCTACATAAACAATTCTTCTAGTGTTTCATATATGAATATAATGAATTTATGATATTTTCACATCTTAATCTCCAATCCCATCCCCCCTCCTCCCTCTTCTCTAAGGGAAATATTAAAGAAAAAAATCAGTAGTTAGAAGAGAACTGAAAGAAGAAATTTAGGACATTTCTTAGGATACATTTCTTAGGATATCATGTTTTGAAAGAAATGACATGCAAGAAGCGTTGCCAGACAGAAGCAAGTTGAGAGAGGAGAAAGATTTATTTTGGCTCCTGTTCGAGAGGTGTCTCAGTCCGTCAGAGCAGGGGAAGCATGGCGGGCAGTGCTGTCCATGGTGACTGGAGTGGGAGGAAGCAGCTTGTTCATGTGACGGCAGAAAGGCACTAGACCAGCACCAGGAGAGGACTGACCTTCAAAGTCAGCCCCTACCCAGTGACCTAATTTCATCCTTCAGGCCCCACCTCCTAAAGGCTCTACAATCTTCAAAATAGTGTGAGGAACTGGGAACTGAACAGTCAAAACGTGAGCTTGTGGGGGACATTTCAGATTTAAGCTGAACAGGTACTTAATGGATTCTTAGTTTATTATGAATCTTAAAAGCCAGGCTGCCTATTTCAAGTCTGTGCCACATGTCAGGGACTTCTTGAAATCCATCAGTCTGCACACGGAGATGTATGTTCCAGCGATCACGAAAGAGATTCAGATGTTATCATAAAGTTTTAGCTGAAGATAGTCACAATACGTGCATTGAAGCATGCATGCCATCTGAATCTTAGCTGTTGCCAGAAATAATTCAGAAATTCCATTTTATGCATTTTCCTTCGATAGTTTCTGAAGGTTCTTCATCAGTAAACTTGAATAATGGTTGACTTAGATTAAACAAATCGATTCATCAGTGGTACTGAAGATGGAGTAAATAGGACCACCTAGCTCTTCAATCTAGAAAGACAGGTGAAGAGACAGGTGACCAGTACTTATCTTGGCCTTTTAGAAACAGAACGGAACAACTCAGGAAAGGCACAGTGCACACAGTGAACATTTCAAAAGTTTATCTGGTGCATACGACATGCTGGGCTCTATGCTAAGATCCTCCCGTGGGATAGTCCTCTAGATAACTCTGTGAAAGGAGTAAGATTATTTTTGGCATCCTACAGGTGAAGAGACTGAAGTTCAGGGAGGTTCTGTAACACTTTGTAACACATCAGTGCAGGCTGAACTTTGAGCTCTGTCTTGTGTGTGCTGTTGAACGTGCTCCTCACTGAGTTGTGTTCCTCACTGCCCTGAGCTGTGCTCCGTGACAAGCTGTCCTCCTCTTTTCTTGCTGTTGACTTTTCCCTTTGGCACACAGAGTTGAACAGCCCAGGGGCAAGTACAAAAATCTGTCTCAAATAAAACAGTCAGTTTCTCTGGGTGTTGCCCCGAGTCCTTAACTTTGTAGCTCCTAAGATGTCTTTGTAGCAGCAAGTGGAAATATTCAGTGAGCCACACTTGTAGTTTTTAACCTACAAGACTCAGTGGTAAAATGCTCACCTGCAAGGTCCTAGGTTCAATCTCTGGCACTGTAGACAAAGACTTTTAGTAACTTCATTGAAAAATGACAAAACAAAACAATAGTTGATGTTAATTTTAATAATATATGCTAACCAAGTATGTAAACACTAAATTTTACTATCTAGTCATCTAATAATTACTGAGAAGATATTACAATCAGGAGCAAGATAATAATAGGTATGGCCCAATACAATATTGTCTAATATGATACAACACGATGTCTTTTTTATTGCAAAGGACAAAGTTCTCTCAAACAATAAACTTGTGATTGATGGGAAGTTATTTTACACTGCTTCACGTTTAAATTCAAATTTGTTAAAATTTTAGAACTTGGGCTGGAGAGGTGGCTCAAGGGTTAAGCCTCCGCCTTGCAGGTGGAAGGTCCTGAGTTCGGATCCCAGATCCCACGTATAGACGCCAGGCAGAAGCGGGGGTGGCCTGCGTTTCTGATCCTGGTAGGGCGGAGCCTGTGAATCCCCGGGCGGAGGAGGTGGAGGTGTCCATGGTGGTTCCCGAATTCGCCCGTGGTTCTACACATACACATACACACACACACACGCACACGCACACGCACAATTGAATAAGTAATAAAAATTAAAAAAAAAAAGATTTAAAAAAAAAATTTTAGAACTTGAGCATTTAGGGGCTGGAGAGATAGATGGCTCAGAGGTTAAGCCTCTGCCTCAAAAGCACAAGGACCTGAGTTCAGATCCCAGATCCCATGTAAAAAGATGTGGCAGAGGCAGCAGCCGGCACTTTTCGGCTGTGGAAGGTGGAGCCTGGGAAGCACCAGAGTAAAGCTAAAAGGAAGTAGAGCAATCCAGGATGATTCCTGACGTCACCATTGGACCTCCACAGGCACACACAGTGCCCTCTCTTACACTGCACACACACACACCACACACACACACACACACACACCACACACACACCACACACACACACACACACACACCACACACACACACACACACACACACGTGAAAAAAAGTAAAAAACATTAAAAAAGAAATGTTACTTATTGTTGCCATTATTAAAAATCAAATTGAACATTTAGTTCTTTGGAGGTAAAACTCAATTATTTCAAGTGTTCAGTAGCTATTTGTGGTGATGACCTTGTTGAAAATAATGTAGATACATAGAACAGCTACCCTGACTCCAAAAGTCCCAGAAATCTCAGCTACTCCATCCCTCCTCCTCCCCTCCCCTCCTCCTACTCCCATCTTCCTGTCCTGCCTGCGCTCAAGGCTACCATGCACATTGTAACATTCCCAAGGTCGTTTACCTCGCAGATGAGATCTGCTTGTTTTCTGCGGTAGTTTTTAGGAAGATTGAAGTAGTATTTTTAGAGTGAGATTTCTTTTTTCTTCTAATGAACCCAAAGGCATGTTTTCGGGAGTGGGGCAGTGGTCGAAGTGTATGTTTTTTCCTAGCATTCTTTTCTTTCTGTGCTCAGTGGGATCCCCGGGCCCTCTGCCAGTGGCCAAGAGTTTGGAAACCATCCCAGTCAGCCTCGCCTACTCAGCAGGGTGCACAGGGCCATAGTTACACAGTACTCCCAGTGCGCAAGGCATTTCTTTTTAAAAAACATTTTATTTATTTACTTTGTGTATGTGTGTGTGTGTGTGTGTGTGAGAGAGAGAGAGATAGAGAGAGAGAGAGAGCGAGAGAGCACTATGTGTCCCTGTGGAGGACCAAGGGTGACTTTGGGAATCATCCTGGATAGTTGCCACCTCCTTCTTGCTTCGCTCTGGGATTTCCCAAGCTCCGCCCACCAGAACCAGAAGTGCAAGCCTGGTGTTTTTCTTGTGGGATCTGGGATCCGAACCCAGGACCTTCTGCTTTCAAGACAGAGTCTTAACCCCCAAGCCATCTCTCCAGCCCATCAAGGCTTGCTTTTTTTTTTTTTTTTTTAAAGAGAATTGCTCCCTAGCTTTAACTTCCGGAGTTTGCTTCCAGAGTTGCTTCTGGAGTTGTTCTAATGACCTGTAACCCAGGGCTGATTGGTCCCAGTGCAGACATGGCTCTTTCCCAGAGTCCCTGTGCTCCTTTCATGTGGTGGTGCGGCCTTTCTAAGGGCACTGATTGTGGCTATTATTCTTAACACTTGTCACTTTGTGTGAGGCCGTGTGCGGGCCACTTAGGCGCTGTATTTCCTTCAGTCCTGCCTCTCCAGGAGGCAGGCACGGGTTCACTTCATAATGGAAAAATGGAGGCCCTGAGAAATGATATAATTTACCAGAGGTTGAACAGATACTGTCAAAGGGAACTCTGAACACCAGTCCCTTGTCTTCAGAACTCCTCTGTGCTGTGAGTACCGGAACTGAGCCGGGACCTTGGGACCTACAGTAGACTTCCTTTCCTAGGGATGCCGCTGTCTGGAGTTCATGTGATGTGGGCAGGCTTGATGGAACCTGGGTGGTCATGTGACTCATCTCTGGTCAGTCCTGTGGACTCTCTGCATCTGGCCCTGTGATTGGCTCAGGGGCTGGCATGCGATCCAGGCAGATCTCCAGCTCCTTTTCTACTGGCTTTTAGGATGGTGTAAGTCAACTCCAGAGGGACTCCCTAGAGCAGTGATGACACTCAGGTTAGTTGTGCCCCAAGCATCCAGGACCCCTCTTTGGTGAGAGCCCGTATGTACCTGTGGTTCGCTTCATTTGAATTCTTTGCATTTGAAAAGAAAATACTAGGTAAATGGAGAAAACGAATCTTTTGCCATGGCTTCGCGTCGCCGTTCTCTCTTGGCGTGGAAAGCAGCCCTCTTGGCTCTTGCTCACTCCTTGGTGCCTGGAGGCTTTTGGTTTCTTCAGACTATTCATCCTATTAGCTGGCTGTTTCCCTTGTAGCTCTTTAATTCCTTCCACACCCAACTCCTCCCCAATGCTCCCCATTCCATGGAGTAGCCCACACACGTGGATCTGGGTGGATTGGAGTCTGAACCGTGACTGGTGCGTTAGAAAAATCTGTCCTTCATAGACATCAGGGAAATTACTTGCCAACCTACTCTTTGAATGCCAGTCAAAGACTACTGAGCATTGAGCTCATCTGGCCCCGGTACCCTGTGGGCTCTCACTAGCTCAGGCACAGCCTTGCTTCATCCCGGGTGGCCTGGCTCCGGGTCTTTCTGATGTGCTGTTTGCCTGGGATCTCTCACCCATGATTCCGTGCTTCCATCCTTCTGCTGGCTTCCTTCCCACTTCTCTCCGGTGGCCTTCCAAGGGCATTGTTCCACGGTGAATCAACTCTCCCACATAGAGCAAGAACACGCCCTGCCCCAGTAGCTCCCTAGGAGGCTTCCCTTGGTACTCCAGTGTTTGCTTTCCGCCCTCATGCAAAACCCGTAGAGTTCAAGCCATTCTTGCCAGTACCCTCCTGGCCTCTCCTTCCACAAGCTCTCAGTTGATTGATGGCCCCCGAAGGTCTCTCCTAACTCTGCTCTCTTTGCATTGATATAGAGAGCTAATTTGATGTTTGCAATGGTGTATAGCTAGTTGCCTTGTGAGAATTGCTAATGGGAGTGGTTGGTTGTGGCAAAAGGGGGATTTCATAGAAGACATAGCCTGTGTTCGAGAAAAATGAATAGGATTGCAGCAGATAGATCAAAAGGGAATAGATGTCTGGCAGAGAAGGACTTGGTCAGAAGCCTGGAGATGGGAGAAGGCTTGCTCTGATGGCTTGCCTGAATGCTGGGGAACTGTCGGGGAACCACTGTAGGAAGGGGAGACAGGCTCGGAGTTGGTAGCGTGTGATCGCATTTATTTAAGATGGAGAGGAGAACCAGGTGGAGGACGCAGGAGAAAGAATAGCTTTTATATCAAAGGGACAAGGGCAAGGCTGTGTCTGAAGGAGGGACAAGTGAGAACTTTGGGGATGGAGCGTTGGCTCAGTGGTTACAGTGTTTGCTGAGCCAGCTCCATGACCCGAGTTCAGATCCCCAGAGCCCACATGAAAGCCGAATGCAAAATGGTCTAAGCATCCGCCATCCCTGTGGGAAACGGGAGGTGGAGACCTGAGAATCAGAGGCTCCTGGGCCAGCTTGCCTGGTTCACACCGCAGCAGTGTGAACCTCATCCTGAGTGCAATGGAAAGATGAAAAACGACTCCTGAGTCCCTCCCTACACACACACCTCTGCTGGCAATTTGTAAAAGGTAACAATGAACACAGTTTTAAAGTGTTCCTAGTAAGGCTAAGATGGCCGAGGAGGAAGTGGAAGAGGAGACGGAGGAGTGTGTGGGACACGTGGCCCACGAGGGAGTAGATAGATGGGGAACAAGGCAGGAAGCCTGCTGCCCAAGCGCTAGGGGAGATGGTGAAAGACTCACAGGTATTCTAGGGTGCTGGTTGGTGGCAGCTGTGTGCTAGACAGGAGTCAAAGCCCCTGGCCTTTAACTTACCTCTTACACGGAAGAATGATACCTAACTTCTGGACGGAAATACTGGCATATATTATATAAGCTTATATGTTTCTCAAACTGTTTTATAGAAGAGTGCAACCTTGGGTGATCGTTAATAAGGTTCAAAGGAAATTGAATGAGTTCTGTGATCACATAAAGTTGGGAAACACCATATTCCATGTGATTCATAGAGTGTATTCACATATTAAAGGTGCTGAGAAATACACACAAGAAACTAGTTTGATATTGTTTAACTCAGCTTTATTCTTTCTCCCTCCTTCTCTTCCTCCCTCCCTCCCTCCTTCTCTTCCTCCCTCCCTCCTCTTCCTCCGTCCCTCCCCTCCCTCCCTCCCTCCCTCCTTCTCTTCCTCCCTCCCTCCCTCCTTCCCTCTCTCCCTCCTTCTCTCCCTCCCTCCCTCCCTCCCTCCTTCTCTTCCTCCCTCCCTCCCTCCTTCCCTCTCTCCCTCCTTCTCTTCCTCCCTCCCTCCCTCCCTTCCTCCCTCCTTCTCTTCCTCCCTCCCTCCCTCCCTCCCTCCTTCCCTTTCTTCCTTCCTTCCTCCCTCCCTTTCCCTTCCTCCTTCCCTTCCTTCATTTCTCCCTCCTTCCTTCCCTTCCTCCATCCCTTCCTTTCTTCCTTCTTTCCTTGCGCAAGTATGCAGGAAGCATATGCTATTGCTAGCTGCTGTCCTCCAGTGGAGAGTGCAGGCCTCTGTGACACTGTGGTCTGGTGTGAGTCTGTGCTGTCACCTGACATCTCCAGCGTTCCGAGGAGCTCCATGCCCTGGGTGAAGGTTGTTTAAACAGTCCTGTTTGTACATCGGAATGGGGTGATGTGGAGTGATCGTCTGCCTGTCCCTGTCTTCGAGCTTGCGTCTCGTCACAGAATATTTCCCATCCCTCCTGCTCCACATGGACAGCAGACAGCAAGAATCACCCAGTTTGTTAGTTTCCTAAAAGAGCCACAGCTAAGACTTCAGGTTCTGGATTCAGTGCTTGCTCCAGAGAGAGGAGGGGACATTTAAAAAAAAATTATTTATTTTGCGTGCGTGCGCGTGTGCATGTACGTGTGTGTGTGTGTGTGTGTGTGTGTGTGTGTGTGTGTGTGTGTGTGTCAAAGGGCACTGTGTGACCCTGTGGAGGACCAAGGATGACTTCCGGAATCATCCTGGATTGCTTCTACCTCCTCTTTGTTTAGCTCTGGGATTTCCCAGGCCCCGCCCACCAGGGCCAGAAGTTCAGGCCACTGCCTTTTCCGCCCGGTGTTTTTACATGCGACCTGGAATCCAAACTCATGACCTTCTGCTTGTGAGGCAGAGTTGTAATCCCTGAGCCATCTCTCCAGCCCCAGGAGGGCAGATTTAAACCGCCTGAGGATGCACAAACAGCTTGAAGTAAATTGGACAGGTCGTGTGAGGCCCTGTGTACCAAGCCAGTTTGATCAGTATACCAGCAGGGCTGGCTTAGGGGATCTCCTCTGTAGTCCCCGCCCACCATCATTGCTATTAGCCTTGAGTGGCTATATATGATCCATGTGCCACAGCAAGTAATTTTATGCATTTTTTAAAAATTTCACAACAGCTCTGTGAAGCAGTAATTATTACCTTGCTTTATGAATGAGGAATGAAACTCATAGTGAGTAAGTCCTTGTCTACTCAGCTCCTAAGGAGCGGGCCACACCTCCATTCTAGGCTGTTTTGAGTCTGAACTTTATTTAATATTGCGTGTGTGTGCGTGTGTGTGTGTGTGTGTGTGTGTGTGTGTGTGTGTGTGCGTGTGCGTGCGTGTGTGCGTGCGTGTCTGTGTGTGTGTATGTAAGAGGCACTTGAGTGTATGCTCCTGTAAAGGTCCAAGGATGACATCAGGAATCATCCTGAGTTGTTCTACCTTATTGCTTTGTTTTGGGGTTTCTCAGACTCCATCTTCTAGGCCAGGAATTACAAGACACCACCCTATCTATCCATGGGAGTCTGGGGATCTGAATTCAGGTCCTTTTGCTTTTGCAGCAAAGACTTTAACCCCTGGGTCATCCCCCCCCCCCCAGCTCTGAGCCTGAACTCTTCACTCCATTTTCTATGAGGCAAAATGTTTTCTCGGCTTCAAGATACCCTTGTCAGAGTCAGCTTGTCTTTCCCCCCCTTCTTTTCAGTGGGCTCCTTTGTAAAACTCTGATCCAGTCAGATGGTGGTGCAGTGTCAACCTTCCCAACACTCGGAAGGTTGAGGCAGGAGGATTGTCGCAGGTTTGAGGCCAGCATGGGTTGTATAGCGAGTTCCGTTTCAGCCACAGCTACATAGTAATCTCGTCTCAGAAACAAAACAAAGCAACGGCAATGAAACAAAGCAAAGAAGCACCCCAAATAACTTCTGACCCAGGAAGGATGTGATTCAGCCGCTGAGCAAGCAAGTCAGGGAACTCTCACCTGTATTTGGTGAGTCCTGCGTGTGTTTGGGAGCTGAGGGGCTAGGGGTGAACACACAAGCTTGGAGCACATCCCTCCCTTCTCCCCTTTTCCCCTCCCTCCCTCCCTTCCTCCCTCCCTCCTTCATCCTTCCTCCCTTCCTCTTTTCCCCCTTCCTCCCTTCTTCCCTTCCTCCCTTCTTCCTCCCTTCCTCTCTTCCTCCTTCCTCCCTTCCTCCCTTCCTTCCTTCTTTTCTTTACGCGTGACTTAACTCAGGGCCAAGGCTCTACCACTGAGCTCCATCCTCAGTCCCACGGAACCGCTACAGAGCAAAGACCTCTTCAGGAGAGTGATGTCTCCACAGGCCACACCCAGTATTTTGTAATGGTGGTTACTAAAGCTGGTCAATTTGGTTTCTTGGATTTCGATGTGGTTTGCAAATTGGGCAGATCTGGGACAAAGCTAGGAAGGGGATGTGAATTAATGAGCTGCTTTCCCAGTGGGGCTCTTCCAGCAGTGTGAGTTGACTGTCTTTTTGGTTGATACAAAGCACCAGTGTCCCCAGGGACTGCAAGGCCTAACATGCTCGGGCTGCTGGCCTGTAGCTGCAGCTCAGTGGGCCCCTGGACAGGCCATGCAGTTCAGAATTCCAGCTGAGCCATGAGTTTTGTTTTTTGTGCTTTTTAAATCAACATAATCCAACTTTTAAAGCAAAGCAAATGTGCCTGATAAACGGAAATTTGGACGGTGTTTTGGTTAAGGACAGGTACTCCTTTGGCATTACCTTACCAAGTAAGTGTTTTTATCAGCTATGTGGGGGTAGGTGTGTCTGTGTGCCAGGTGAACATGGTTGCGAGAAGAGATGACTGCGTTGAAGAGATTCAGTGCCCCATAGAAGTTCAGTGACAGTCTTGGAAGAGTTTTGTTCCGTGGACTCAAACCCACTAATTTAAAATACTAGTGTCTATTTGCATTTGTACTGTGACCTGGCAGTGACTCTTTTGCCAGCCAGTTTGCATCAGAGTTTCTTGATTTGCCAGTGTCATGGTGTGAAATGTGTCCCCCACAGTCTCATGTGTTTGGGAAGGTCATGGCACTTTTGAGAGGTGGAGCCTTGCTGGAGGAAGGCAGTCACGGGGGATAGGGCTTCAGGTGGATTAATCCCACCTACTTCCAGGAGGAGCCTGTCTTTGTAGTAAGCAGTCTGGTAGCTCTTACTTCTCAGATGGTGTGATGTAGCCTGTCTCCAGCTTCTGCCACCTAGCCATGTCACCTTTGCCGTGAAAGACTCTATCTCCCCTCGGGAACCCTAAGCTGAATAAATCTCCCTTTCTCCCTTAAGTTGATTGATTTTGAGTGTTTTCTCATGGCGACAGATAAAAGTAACCGCTACAGCCAGAAATTATACTGAAAAGCATACCTCTGGGGGTCTTAGAATTCTTACATCTAGTAATCTGCTATATCCTCGTTCACTGTTAGCAGGGAGTCCACGAAGTAGAGAAGCAGGACTTAGAGCACATGAAGTTGGAGGTGCAGGTCTCAGCTATCGTGAGGCTGGGGCAGGAGGACCTAAAGTTTAGGATTTGCCAGGGCTACAGAGTGAGTTCAAGGCCAGCCCGATACCTACTGAGATCCCGGCTTAAACCCAAGATGTGTAAGAGAAACAAGGGGCTGAGGACAAGGTTCAGATGTTGAAAAGCTTGCTGGGTAAGCAGAAGGACCTAAGTTGAGATCCATAGCTCCCATATAAAATCTTGGATACCTTAAATTCCAGCCCCAGAAAGTGGAGCCCAGGGATCCCTAGAGCAAGCCAGATAGCCAAAATAGCTGTAATGGCATGCTCTGGGTTTAATTTGAGACCCATTTCAAAAGAATAAACTGGGAGAATGATCAAAGAAGATTTCCAATATCACTTTCGGCCCTCCATGCATAGTCACATGCATGTGTATGGGCACACTTGTGTGCCCACACACATGCAAACGCAAACAATATACATACATATGTATCACACACACACATACACACAGTGTAACTGAGTGGTAGACTGCTTGCCTAGCATGAAGTTTAAGCCCCAACATCACAGAAGCAAATAAACAAGCAAACAGATATTAGGTGATGTTGGAATCTTGACTTGTGAATATGTCCAGTTGTGAAGCCATAGGTCTTTGAGACTATAGGTATTTTCTGTTGGGACATTTAGCTGGGCACACTGTAACAGACCTGGCCCATCAAAAACACAAACGCTAGCCTTCTAAAAATATCACAGATATGCTTTTTAAGTTACTCTATATTATGAATAATGTCAGAGTTACTTTCTTATCACTTATGTTAGAGAGAAAAATCTTAAATTACATTTCATTCAATTTTTCCCAAGAGTGAACTTAGACTATAAAAAAGATCTAGAATAATGATCACATTACTTATGATTTATTTGTGATGCTTTGTTGCTATTTTCTGAATTTTCGGAAAATCACTCATCTTCCTTATTTGACCTAGAACTCTACTAAGCCATTAGCGAGCGTTAATATGAAAAGTAGGAATTTTTTTGTCATTTCCACCCACACCCTGTTAGAAATGAAGCTTAGTTTCAATCCTTTTTGACCCCATAGACATGGAATTCAGTAACAGGAACTTTTCCTTCTGATAAATGTGTTTTATGAGACATATAATTATCTTTCTCATTCTCTGGATTTGGAGAAATTCCAAATTCAACAATTGCAGCAAGTGTTGGAGAGTTCTGGTTCTCAGAATACAGCAGAATTGTTTCATGCATGAATGTGTGTTAAGGGAATTTTAACTGTGGGCTGGTAAAGAAGAGAAAGAGAAGACAATTGGTTGTGTGTAGGGGGTTCCAGCCCCCACTCCTGCAGGTGTTGAGTGGACACCCTCTGGGGGCTTCCACAGATCTGTTGAACTCCCCTAGGAGCTTCTTAAGGTGTCCCATGGGAGTGGTCAAAGACAAATGCTTTTCACATAGAGTGCCTCAAAGTCTGGGTCTGCTGCTGTAGTGCTAACTTAAAAACCACACTCTGTTCTTTTCTGGGCTGCACTGTTAGCAAAAATGGCCTCATGATTTCCCCAGTATCTACTTGCCTTGGGTGGTATGATAGATACAGTTGTCAACTTGACAATTAAGGCTGTGCCTTGGACACATCTGTTAAGACTTGATAGTTAAGGCAAGCCCTAAGCAAACCTGCAGGAGATGATTGATGTAGGAGGACCCAGCCATTCCCTGGGCAGGTGGATAAGATGGAGGGATCTTGTTCATTAAGTTGGCATTCTTCAGCATACTTTGATAGGCTTTCAGTCTGGCAAGTGAGCTTACCCCTCTGTCAACAAAGGATATGGTGTGGCCAGTTCCCTTGACTCCTAGTATTGGTATGAGCTTTCTTGTCAAGCTGGAAAATCATAAGCCATACTAAAGCCTCCTTGTTTCCATAAGTCATTTTTTAATGAATTTATCAGCAACATGCAAGCCAACTGCAACTTCGGGCAGAGGTGTGAATGTGTCCTGTTCTTGGGCCATAGTGTCTCTCACTGCTCTTGGAACCTCGAGGACCATATGAATAAACTTAATGAGTCCCAGTGTGGAGCTCATGTTTGTTCTGCTGCTGGGCCACAGGTGCTAGAAGTATTCCTGAGGTTGGGATGCACACCCAAGCCAGACTGCTCACACATCCTATAGAACCACAGGAAATAATGCATTTGTATTGCTTGATGCTAATGCTCCTTAATAGTGGGTTTTGTTGATAGATTTTCCAATGGCTTCTGGACATTTCTGTGATGCTATGTTAGACTTTCCTTCTATTTTCTTCCTGCCTTTTTGGTTTCTGTCTCTTCCTTTTATGTTTAATTCCCATAGTATATCATTTGCATGTTGAACATAGATTTCTTTTTCTTAAGTTTCTCTTATTGAGAATAAATTCAGTTAGCGTAAGCCCATCATTTTCATAATTTCAGAACTTTCAGAAGATCAGTGTTCCTCTCTATTGCAGTTGCCTTTCCTTTTGCTGCTGCGAGACAACACTCATGCTCAGGCAGAAAGGGAGACGTATTTGGCTTACTGTTCCAGAAAGCATACGGTTCATTGTGGTGGAAAGGGCATGGTAGGCAGCAGAAGCTGGAGGAAGATCAGGGTGCCAGAACCTCATCATCGAGGCAAAGAGAGCCGAAAGCAACTACAAGAGCAGACCGCTGGAGTGAAGCAGAATGGGGCTCAATCTTAAGCCAGCTGGTTGGGCCCTTCCTCCGGCAAGGTTCCACCTCCTAAAGGTGCCCTGACCTTCCCAAACATTACCTAAGGTTGTAAATGCATGAGCTGTGGGGGACGCATTCAAACTGTGGCTTTCCGCCCCATGGCTCCCATAGACTCATGGTTACTTCATCATGGAAACTGCACACAGCCCACCTTTAAAAGACCCCATAGACTACATCAGTCCCCAAACATTCCAAAGTCCAAAGCGACCTATAAATCAAAAGACAGATACATACTGCCAACATACAATGGCACAGAATAAATATTCCCATTCTAAAAGGAGGAGTGGAGGCATATCCAGGAAAGATTGGTCTATAACAAGACTGGAAAACATGAGGACAAACTCTTAAGTCCTGTAGCTCTAAGTTCAGCATATTGGACTCTTGTGAAGTAAACTCAGCCCCAAAGAGCTTTGTTTCCACACCTCCAGTGCACCTGCTGCAGAAAGCATCACTCTCCTGGGCTGGCTCCTCCCACGGTATACAGCTTTCCTTGACAGATGTCCCACATTGACTCTGTCATCTCTGACATTCTCATATCTTAATGGCAATCCAGGCCTCAATTGCCTGGCTTCAGCCACTCTCTGAAACCAAGGAGAGAGAATCAAATCCTTTGTAATTTTGCATCATTAATCCAAAACTAGTACCACATAGACAGCATCGCCAAATTATGCTATAACCTTGGGTTAGTGATTGGCCCCCTTGGTCATAGTTGATTCAGCGTCTTCATGCTGACGTAGGAGAGAAACTCCTTTTGGCTGTTACTTTACAGGAGGAAGAGCAGAACATTCCTTTGGAGCTCTGACCTTTCCTCTATTTCCAACAGAATTTACATTCCTATGGATAGAAGTCTTCCCTGAGGATCTTGCTCTCAGGGTTCAGCCTCTTCTATTGCCCAAATGTAGGGCAGACTTTCATTCACTAATGGCACTAACCTCTTTAGTAATAACTGCCATTTGCTGTGTACATTTATGTTTGCCCTTACATTTTTCCTCATCAAACTTCACAATTTTTATTTTTTTCCTCCTGGTTTCTTGCTCCTTTCATCATCACTCTGAGTAAGAATGCTACAAACTATCTATGCCATACTGTCAAGACTATATTGTCTTGAAACTTCCTTCACCAAACACTTCAATTCGAGTTCCAGTAAGCTTTCAGGATGAGGGCAAAACTTGGCTAAACTGTCTGCCAAAGTATCACTCCCATTTTTCCCTAGTCCAATTCCAAAAAGTCTCTGTACCCCCTCAGGACCATCATAAGCTAGTCTTCCACTGTCTGTGTCTTTCTCAGCATTATCGTTTTCAAAGCTCTCACTAGAATATCCCTTTAAGTTTTGTCTCCACAATGTAAAGGCAAAAGTCCAAAGTTCCAGAGTGCTCCATATATCTTCCAACGAATAGTTCCAAAGGTACACTCGACAAATCACAGCAATGGTCATACTTCTTGGAACCAAATTCTCTCAGTTTCACAGCAACAATTCACTTTCTGGTACCAGATTTAGTCTCACAGCAGTACCCTATTTCTAGATTCCAGTTTCTATTGTAGTGACCCTTTTTGCTGTCGTGAGACAACACACATGCAACCAGCTTAAGGGAGAAAGAGGAGATTTATTTGGTTTACAGTTCCAGAAGGGTCTGGTCCATTGCAATAGAAAAGATATGGTGGGCATGGTGAGTATATAACATCAGATCACTGTGGAGGCAGAGAGCTTAAGCAGCAGCTGCAGAGCGGAATGCTAGCTGAAACAGAGCGGAGATATCCACCAGCCCCCGGTGACATGTCTTCCTCGAGCAAAGCTCCACCTCCTAAGGTGTTGTGACCTTCCCAAATACTAACATTAACTAAGAATTCAAACACATGAGACTGTTGAGGGACAATAATATTCAAACTATGATACCGTCCTCAAAGAAATCCCCTCCCTTCAAATTCCCCCGCTTCCCATCTAAACCGTTGTCTGTCTGCTTTTTCCCTCATGGATTTGTTCATTCTAGACACAGATGAAGTCAGCATAGCATGTACCTGTTGTGTTTGGCTTCTTTTACGTTATGTAGTGTTTTTGAGATTCCTATTCATTGCACCATTTATCAGTATTTAAATATTTCCTGTGGTGGAACAATAGTCCAATGCATAGATTTGGAACATTTTCTTTGTCCGTTCACCAGTTGGTAGCTATTCAAAGTGTTTCTACTTTTTGTCTGCTGTAGTAGTATTGTTATGATTCACACAGATTTTCATGTGACTAGTATTTCCAGTTCTCCTAAGTAGACACTAAGAGGGGCAGTATCAAGTCCTATGATGACCATATTTGACTGGATGAATTGACAGCTGTTTTTTACAGTGTCTGCACCATTTTTCTTTTCCTTCAGCAAGGAAAAGCTCTGCTTTATGTTTCTTGTTTTTTAAGTTTTATTAGACATCATCATATTTTTGTTTTTTATTTTTAATTTTTTATTTATTCAATTGAGCGTGTGTGTGTGTGTGTGTGTGTGTGTGTGTGTGTGTGTGTGTGTGTGTAGAACCACCGGTGAATTTGGGAACCACCTCCACCTCCTCCTTGTTTACTCTGTCCCGGGATTCACAGGCTCTACCCACCAGAACCTCAGCCCCCCCTCCTCCCCGCTTCCGCCCGGCGTCTATATGTGGGGTCTAGGATCCAAACTCCGGACCTTCTGCCTGCAGGGCAGAGGCTTAATCCCCAAGCCACCTCTCCAGCCCCTAGACATTATCATATTTTTGAAGTGGCATTTTGTGGTTTTGCTTTGCAGTTCCTCAATGATAATGATGTTGAACACCTTCTCATGTAATTTTTGGTCATTCCTATGTGTTTTTTGGAGAAATGTGTTCAAGTCCTTGGACAAGATTTTGTTTGCTTGTTTGTAGCCAGGGTCTTGTCTTGCTGCCTAGGGTATGCTTAAGGTCTTGGGCTCCAGCAGTCTTCTTGCCTTGATCTCCCATGTAGCTGGGACTCTCTGTCTCTGTCTGTCTCTCTTTTTACTGCTAAACATCAAACCTTAGACCTTTCGTGTGCTAGACTACCACCATGCTGTATCACCAGCTCGTTTCTTCTTTTCATGTACGTGTGTAATGGAGTGCATGAATGTGTGTTTGCATGTGGGTGTATGTGTGTGCATGTGTATGTGAGTGTGTGAAAGTGATAAGGGGAATTATGGGAATTATCCTTGATTGTTCTTCTACTTTATTGTTTTGAGGTTGGATCTCTGATTAAATCTAGAGGATGCCATTAGGACTAGTCTGGCTAGCCAGCCAGCTTGCTCTGGGGATTCCTAGGTTCTGCCTCCTAGCGCTGAAATTATAAGTGGACAGATCCCACTGGGGATATGAACTCTGGTCCTTCTGCAGTCCTCAATGCAGCAATGGTCCTTATGCTGCAGCAAGCTCTTTATCTGTTGACCTATTTCCCCAGCTCAATGGCAAGCTTTAACGATGTCAGGGTTTAGACTTAAACTTTTTGTGTTAAGGGGCCATCATTGAAGGTCAGGACTTAAGGCCTGCACTGTGTTAATGCAACTGTCAGAGGTGAAGGCTATTGACCTTCTGTTAATAAATTATTGCATTTCTGTGTTTTTAAAATCTTCAGTGTGTGTGTGTGTGTGCATGTGTATGTGTGCGTGTGTGTGTGTGTGTGTGTGTGTGTGTGTGTGTGTACGTGTGTGTTTGTCAGAGGGCACTGTGTGTCCCTGTGGAGGACCAAGGGTGACTTCAGGAATCATCCTGGATTTCTTCTACTTCATTTTTGCTTTGTTCTGGATTTCCCAGGCTCCGCACACCAGGGCTTGAAGTAAGATTACCATCGTTTCTGCTTAGCATTTTTACATGGGATCTTCTGCTTGTGAGGTAGAGTCTTAACCCCTGAGCCATGTCTCCAGCCCTGAAATCTAGACTTTAAAGAAAGACATGACACTAGGAGGAGGACTGTTTGGGAAGGCAGACTGGAGCAGTGGGAAGGGGCGAGAGAGTGGGGTGAAGTGAATGTGTATTATGTGCAATTAATGTACACATGCAAATAAAAATGAATACAAACCAGTTAAGATACTGATAATAGCATGAACAAAGTGGGGGAGGTGATAGTTGTCCATTGGCTTGTTTGCCCTTGGATGTTGTCTCAGTGGGAAAGCTTGCTCTAGTAATTTCTGACCTGGGCATGTCTGGGTCTCATAGTCAACACACTGGTGTCTGGCAGCCTTGTCTCTCTGTCGTGGGACACAGTGGTAGTGAAAGGAGATTGCGGGAGGGGGGAGGTCATAGGGGAGGGAGACGGGTCGACACAAGTTCGAGAGCCACCCAGGCGATACGGCGGCCCCATGCTCGCTCGTGGATGTCTCTTCCAGAGCCTGGCGTGCGGCGCACTTTAGTTAGCATGCTTTGTTGATACGTGAGTGGTTGGATAAGCCAAAGGCTATAAAGGAATTGTTCGGGATGCTTGTCTTTCAGTGGAAGCAGTTTTCTGCTTTGGGAGCATGTGTATTTGGATCGTAACGGAACATTGGCCATGGGAAGTGTTTAAATGAATCTGAGCTGTTCCTACCGTTTGTGTTTGTATCACATGGTGTTGCTCAGTGCTGGACCCTTGTCCCAAGAATGTCTTGTCCTGCCATCTTCTCTGGGTGATAACTTATTCTGACGACAGTCCAGGCAATGAATGTTCCTTTATCACCTGTCTCTTTTCCCTCCCCTCCCCTCCCCTCTCCTCCCCTCCTTCCCTTCCTCTTCCCCCTCTTCTCCTTCCTTTGTTCCTTCCTCCCCTCCCTCCCTGCTCCCTCCCTTCCCCCCTCCCTCCCTGCTCCCTCCCTGTCTCCTTTCCCCCTCCCCCCTCCCTTTCTCTCTCTCTCTAGTAAGGCTGGCTTGTATCTCATCATATCACCTAGGTTGCTCTTGAACTTATGTCAGTCCTCCTGCCTCCACCCCCCCCCACGCTGGGATTATAGGCACGTGCCACAATGCCAGCTCCCACGCATCACCTTTGCCAATGATGATCTTTTGTTTTCTGTCTCCAGGAAGGGTTGAGGCTTGTCACCTTCTGTAGTCCAGCATAAGGAAGAGATGGTTAGTTTCTGTCACATCTGCCTCTTTTACTACACCATGAGGATCTAAGATTGTGTCTAGTGTTTATTTCCAGAGCTTGAGAACATGTCTAGCACTCTGCACGTGTTTAGAGTACAGTTACTGAGTATGTGAATCAATTCAGAATAAAGATATGTTGAAAGCCAACTTACTACAAAACGGTCTTCCCTTATGTCTATCTGTGTGTAAGAAAGCTGTGAATTTTCTCATTTCCTGCTACGGTGGTCCTTTAAGGTTGGTGCCATTGTCTTCGTCCCCAGGGACGAGGAAGTAGTCTCTGAGGAGTTAGATAACATTCATAAAGTTACAGGAACCTAGACGAGAGTCAGGTTAACTATCCCCAATTCTGGTTCTTTCCACTGTTATGCTACTTAGAGGAAAGTTTGGGGTCAATAGCTGGGGGGTGGGAATGAGAGGATGGTATCAGGAAAGACATCTGCAAGATCATGTTTCAGAACTGGCGCTACATGAGGGACAAATGGAAATGTTGGTCTAGGTGCCAGGTCAGGTCACATATTAGGCTTATTTTGCATGATTTGTGTAAAACCAAATATTCAGACTCGGACATAATGTTTTTGCGAAATTGGTGTGAGATATAACTGAGGTGTGTGTGTATGTGTGTGTGTGTGTGTATATGTAGACGTGCACTTAAACTATTCAGTAGTAACTATATAAATATCATTTTCTTGTTTTAGCAGATTTGATGACCAAAGTTTCACACAGCAGTGGAAAAATTGGTCATTGATTTGTTTTATGGAGTATGACTATATGGGCCGCACATGATATTGAGATTTGGCTCAGATAACATCTGACAGGGAGAATGGCGTATTCTGAGGATCTTTGTACATTAGAGGATGCTTATGGGACTCCATTTGCTAGGGGAGAGGTAGCCAAAGGGTGATGGGAAACGGAGGTTATTAAAGTGCAAACTTTCATTCCGGCCTCTGAAATGCTGCGGAGACTCTGTGAAGCCACTGTTGTTGTGTGAATGCTCGGGTGGCCCGGCCCCAGCATCCTGTTTCTTTCTGTTTCGTGCCATGTGCGCAGCATACTTCTTTTTTCTCTGTGAGAGTGCATTTTTGATCCTAGAATTAAATCCAAGTATAAAAACCGTTGTGGTTAAATTTTATTCCCTATATATGAGTCTGATTGACATCAGGCAGGTTTTAAGAACTGTACAAGGCTGTGGTTGTGAAGATCTCAACATCTACTTTTACTCATAGTCTATAGCCACCTGCACATTCTGCTATTCTCTCATTTTGAAAGATGAAGGCGATGGTTTACTCTGTAGTGACCACAGGTTGGCAATTATTTGGGCCCAGCAATAGTTCTGAGCCCTTCCACACAGTCCGCTTTTATAGCCCCTCACAAGCTGCAATGCCCCCATTGTTTTAAGTCAGACGCTTCCTCATGGTACAAGACGATGTCTTACTTTTGTGATGACATGCATGATGACATGCATGATGACATGCATACCCTATGGGTGGTGCATGCCATACATCATAGATGTGCAATAAATAGCAGAGCATGTGTTTATATCAGTGTCCAAACTATTCCTGTGAACAAACTGACTCGTGCACTGCCAAGGGGAAAAGATGGACAGGTGAAGAAGTAACGGATGGACAAAGGTGGTTGGCAGGGATTAAGATGGACAGAGAGAACAGGGAGGTCAAGAATGCTCAATCTATGCCCAAATTACCTCCCTCTGTGTCAGCAATCTCCCCAATACTCGAGGCAAATGAGCGATGACTTTTATAACTTTTAAAATTCTTTTAGACTGTCATACACGAATACAATGGGTTTACGTTTTTTTTCACCCTTTACTGCCACATCCCATTCTCCTTCCTTTCCCTACAACCCTCTCTCCCTGACAGCCTTCCTCCTACTTTCATGTCTTTTTGCATGTGTGTCTCACGCAGTTTCGTTTGTGCTGCCTTTGGTGGCATGTACCCGAACACTCGCTGGAGCAGGAGTCCCATATCGTGGGTGTACCACTGAAGTGAGCATCTCCTCCCCTTCCCCATCAACATTAACTCTCACTAACCTCTCGGGAGAGCTTCGGCCCTCGTGAGATTTTTCTCCTTCATGGTAAAGTGTTCATGTGCCAAATCTTATGCAAGTTTTGTGGAAGTGCACACAGCAGTATTGAGTTAGTTCATGGACGCAATGGCCCTGTCCTACCCAGAAGGTACTGTCTGGTGGCACCCGTGTCCCCCTTCAGATACTTATATTCTTTTTTTTTTTTTATTTCAGCTCATACAAACTTATTAGGTACTCCAGTTCCCTCCCTTCCTCCTCCTCCCCCCCCCGTACCCCCTGCTTCCCCTCCCCACCCCTCTCCCTCCCCATCCCCCAGTGCCTCCCGCCCCAATTCCCAGAGAGTCCTTTCTTGTGCATGTCTGATTTTCCTCTGGGCCCTCCTCTCCGATGACGTACAAGGACCCAGTGGCCTTTCCCTGAACCCTTTCCCGTGTTCTCCTTAGGTATAGGAACACTGCTGTGGCTGCCAATCCTTTACCTCCAAGGCTCTTGGTGCCTTTAGCAGATGCTAGACTTTGTGAGGTCAACATTGTGTTGGACAATGCGCAGGGCATGCAAAGTCCAATTATGATTGCTTCAGCCCTAACTAGTATAGAGTATCTTATATATCATTGCTCCTCCCATCCTTTTGCTCTTACACTCTTACCGCCCCCTCTTCCGCAAATTTCCCTGAGCTTCAAGATGGGGAGAGACTAAGCTGGCCTAGTTCTAGGTGGTTGATACAGATACTTATATTCTTACACACCCACGAGCCACTATTTTCTCACATTCATAGCTTCTGTACATAACAGAACAGCGGGACAGTCATGGGCAGCCAGTCTCTTCTTCACAGAAAACAGTAGAGGCTGGGCATAGAATGACTGGGTTCATCTCTGGTTCTCTTCCTCGTATGGGAGGCTCCTGGATCCTCGTGATTTTGAAAGCTAGACATCACTGGAACTCCACACGTGAATGCTTTCTCTGCTTGGTGTGGTTGTCGTTTAGTGTGATGGCGGCGGAGCTGGCTTTGGTGGTGAAAGTAGAAGGGGTAAGCAGGGGGAAGGGGGGAGTGAAGCTCGAGGGAGTTTCCACAGAGGCAGAAGCCCTGAGGGAGCAGGCAGGGGCTACCTGTGTGGCCGGCCTTCAGGGTCAAGGCTCAGAAGTCACATGGACCCACTTCTGCTGAGCTGTGTTAGTTGAATGAGCCTCGGTCAGAGGCAAGCGGAGGAAACATAGGCCCTCAGTGGGAGAGATGTCAGTGAATTTACAGCTATTTTAAGGAACTAAATTATGTATAATGCAAGTCAGATAATGTCAATGATAGACAACAAACACAAGGATACATTAAAAGTCTACTTCATCATTAAGAGGACATCACTGGACATTTGAAAACTACTTAGAAATATGACCTCTCTTCTCTCTCTCTCTCTCTTCCCTTTCTCTGCATGTGCGTACTTTGAGATAGGATCTTTACTTCAGGTTGGACTTGAATTCCCTTAGCTGATGATGACCCAGAACTCCTGATTCTCCTGCCTCTGTTCATATTTTATTTTTATTCTAATTTATTTATTTCATACTGAGTACTTATCCCTGCTTCCCTCCATACCCTCTCCCTCCCAAACCTGCCCTTCCTTTCTTCAATCCATCCCATTCCCTATCACCCTCCTGCCTGTCTGCTTCTATGGACCCTAGGGTTCCCTCTGGCTTGTCTATTCTTGTGGAGGTTCAGGCCTCTGTGGCACACCAAGTTGCCTCTCCTCGTGCCACCCCAGTGATAGGGGCGTTTCCTTTCACTCCTCCAGCTTTAGTCCCTAAGGTTTCCCCTGTGTGTTCTTATCTCTCTTCAGTTCCTCACAGTCTATGGGGACATGTTGGTATATCAGCCATTGTGCAGGTCTGGTAAGGACAAGTCTCACAGCAGTGAGTTCCTGGATGCAGCATCCTTGCCTTGAATGGGATGCCATGCCCAACAGTGGACCTTCCCATCTTTAGGTTCTTGCAATCTCATCACTCTCTTTTCCTCGAGGTCCCCCAAGCCTTAGGGTGGGGTTGCCTCTATTCTTGAATGCTGGATCACAGGCATGTACCATCACACCTGTTTTATGTGGCCCTGGGGATCGAACCCAGGGCTTTGCACATGCTTCATAAGCATTCTACCAATTGAGTTGCATCCGCAGTCCTCATGGTGTTTTCTTGAATATAATAGTTTATAATTTTTCTCTGTTACAGGTGACTGGTGAGATATTTTCTATTGAATTACTATTTTTATCACCTGATTTATTTATTTATTTGCCTCTTATAAAATAAGTCAAGTATGTAACAGGTGGTATTTCAGCTTTGGGAATTAATAACTGAGATCTACTACATAACCTAAAAAGAAGGACGGCTATTTCTCTAGTCAAACTTGCCTCGTTGTAGTGCACAGTGTCATTCCAGCTATTACTGACCTTTCCGCTCTTTCCTGAGGCCGTAGTTTGGGTGAGTTAGGGTTCACTCGGTCTGCCTTCCTGCTGCACTTGGGCACTTTTGTTAGTTTCGTTCGTACTTTTTCTTGTTCTACACTGTACATTTGAAAACCAAATTTCACTTTAATGGGATTTGGATAGGGAACAGCTAGGTAGAGGGAGGAAAGCAGTTGATGTGGGGACAGATGCTGGAGTGGGCTCTGTTGTTATGTTTGGTGGCTAGAAACCACCCGGGGCTGTTTGTCAAAGAGGCCCGTCACATACTAACAGGAGACCCACTTCTCCAAGGGATCCCCAGAGCCATTGCCGCGAGGAAGGGACTGATCGTAGGCCATCCTGGAACGCGGGAGCCTGCTTGTCCTTTTCTCCTTTTATTTATCTTCCTTGCTTCTTCGTTTCCCCTCTTTCTTTTCTTGCTCCTTTCCCCCTTTTTCTAATTCTCCTTCTTCCTTATTTGGAGTAGGCAAGCATTCCACCAATGGAACTGTATCCTGTTTTCACAGTGTTTTTGGAATATAATTGTTCTCTGTTACAGGTAATGATGGGTGAGAGGTGCAAAGCCCTGTTATTGCTTCTCTCCCTCTGTGCTGTGTTGAGACTGGCTCAGGATGGCCCTACACTGACTTTGAACTTGTAATCTTCCTGTCTTGCCCTTATTGCTGGGATTACATGTGTCAGTCACCTTGGAGGACTTCATGTTATGCTTTTAAACACATTTTATAGACTTTATAATAGGGAAGACATGAAACATAAACAGGACAATATAACAAACCCAGTGTGTCTACTGGTTAGTGTTAACTATCACAACTCATGAACAGTGTTATTTTTGTCAATATTTCACATGGCCCTCACAGATTTGAAGAAAATCACTGACATTGTCTGTGAGTTTTTTTAAATGATATTTCTAAAAGATAGAAACTCTTAAAAATATAATTATAGTATCATTGTTGCCTCTTTCATCCAATTCCAAATAACCTTCTAGTGTCTTGAGGCCAGACAAATCTCACCAAGTGTTGTGGTTTACATTGGGTTGTTCGTGTGTTTGGGGATTGGGCGGTAAGAGCTTTGAGAAGTGGGACCTGGGAGGGGGTCCTCGTGTCTCTGGGAGTAGGGATTAAGGAGTTCTTGTAGTTCTCTAGAGAGGATGGTTCTAGAAGCTGAAATCCAGCTCTTCCTCGCTCAGCTCTCTGGCTTCTCATTGGAAACATCTTGTGTTCTTGCCACACTCCAGATGACTCAGCCGGGAGGCCCCTTACCAGAACCTCTTGCCAAGCCATGAGCTGTGTGATCCGTCATTTCTTTATGAGCTTAGTTGCCACAGGCATTTGATTATGGTGAGGCGAAGCTGCAAAACACACCAACAGACTTCAATATCATCCATATTACTGGTATTCAAGTTGACATGACAAGAACACACACTTGAGTATTTTCAGTGAAAATGAATGCACCTAAAATTCACAGAAAATAGTAAAACAATACAAAAAAGAACCACGGTATGATTCAGATTTACTCTGAAAAACAAAGTAGAAATATGTTGATTTTTATCTAATGTGTAGCCCTGTATGGATTATTGCTACTAATTCTTAAAATGAGGAACGAAGTTTTCTTTTCTTGACATCATTTTTCTGACACAAATATGTGATAAAAATTACTTCCTCTATTTTATATTTGGATTTTTTTGACATTGTCCTTAAGAGAAAGTTTTTTGTTTTTTAAGTATTAGAGAGTTTCCTCAGTTTTCACAAAGCCTTTCCTGTTAGGTAGAAAGAAGTTAAAACACTATAATGAAGAAACGATGGCATGCAATTTCTAAAATAAGAGGAGGCCCAGAAGATGGCTCAGGAGGTAAAGCACTTGCTGTACAGACCTGATGACCTCAGTTTGAATCTCTGACTCTCACATAAAAAGCTGGGCACAGTGGCGTAAGTGTCTGTATTCACCCCTGCCTGTGGGAAATGGGAGGCAGAGATCTGAGAATCTCCTAGCACTTGCTGGCTAGCACAGCAGCAATAGAAAGACTGGGTCTCAAACTATGTGGAAAGATGAAGAACACACTTGAAGGGTTGCCTTCTGATCCCCATAGAAACACACCTAAACTCATACATATACCTACATGTTATTCACCCACCACTATATGCAAAATAAAATGATAGGGTAGAGCAATATTCCTCACCAACAAAGCAGGTGAGCTGGCCCAGGCTGGTGGGGCAGCTCTGCTCCATGATGTCCTTCGAAGATCAGCTTCCTTCTTGTTCCTGCATGTAAGTGCAATGCCTGCCAAGCACAGGGGGCTTTGAGTCGGCCATGTGTCCCATCTAGTAAAATGGAGGAAACACCTCGTCTCCACAGTTAATGACTTATCTTTTATTTTGAAGATGGCCCAGAGGCAGCTTAGATCATTTCCACGCACTTCCTTGTGGTCTTTATTTAGTCATATGGTTACGTCTAACTGACTACAAGGACATTTGCAAAACATGATCACCAAGAAGAAAGAAAAAGAAAAAAAAAAAAACAGCGTGATGTGTGTGACAGGAATTGTGGGAGCAAAAAGTTGTCTGCCATGTAATTTCTTAACATTTCATTGTAAATCCTTTTGTGTTCTGTTTTGATAACCCCAATTAAAAAAAAACACCTTAGTCAGTTTGCTAACTATAAGATCCCCAGGGATTTTCCAGTAAAATGAAATGGGGTTGGAGCAGTTCCGTATCCATTATTTTCACAGACTTGAAACTTTTCATCTGTGAAGCCCTGCTGTTACCCTGGCAACTACCCCATTGACTGGTGTGTCTCTCATTTATCCAGAAATGATGAAGCAAAGATGTAGGACTCAGGGATCTGAGAAGATATTTGATTGCTGCCCAAGTGGTCAGTAGATTAATGAATAAGTCTGTTTTCTTTCCCAAATCAGTGAACTGTGAATCCCATGTGTAATAAATAGGCCTGCTGATTCTTGAAAGTGTTGCGTGTAGTTTCTTTTCTAAAACTCTCTATTTCTCTCTCACTCTCTCTTTTTCTCTCTTTCTCTCTCTCTTCTTCCTTTGCCAAGAGGAGGCCCCCATCTCTAGTCACAGGAAAAGACTATAGGAAACATCTGCAGTGTCAGAGTCAAGCAAGCCTCTTTTAAAGGCACACATGTTAAATTCATGCATCTATCTTTATTGTATGGGCCACAGAACTATGCCTAGACAGCGCATCTCAGTGCATTTTAGATTCCTGGCCCAGCACCTTAATCACACAGGATATGATTATAGAATGGGATATGTGAACTGACCTCCAGGTTTTGCGTTTTGAGCCAGAGGCCTTCTATAGCCTCTTTAGATGATGTTGAGTAGAATGATGCTTGGATTTCTAACCATGTCCACCTTCGATGGGTCCATAGATAAATATCAAAACTTTGTAGCTTTCATTAACTGACTGAAAAGAGAACTGTTTAAGATTTCAGAAAACTATTAATTTTATTTACTAATCTTAAGACATCACCAAGCATTAAGTTGAATTGTATAAGAGTTTGTAGGTTAACTATTGCTGGATACTGACAATATCCCATATACAAATATATAGTTCTACCTTGCAAGGTGAGAATTACAGCAACCCGAAGTCATTCTTTTCGCAGTCCTATAAGGACTTCATCCTCTCTCTGCCCTGTTGACTGGGCCCTTTGCTTTCTCATGAGCTGGGTCCAGTCCCACCCCACCCCTGCACTTGGAAACTGTCAATCACCTTTGCTTTCTCTTGCCCTTTGGGTGCAGTCTGGATCAGCATGTCTGTTCCTCAGCTGAAGAGTGTGATGAAGGATCACAATGACTAGGATGGGCTGCCCTCATGACCATATTGATTTATTAGCAAGGGTCTGAATCTAACTTATTATCTATTTTTTTATAACTTTATGGCTTCAAAAAAAATTTCAAAACGGGAAGACACGTCACAAAAAGTTGTGCAGAAAACAAAATTCCCAAACCATAAATGGAAATGCAACATTCCACAAACACACAAAGACAGAAATACAAAGGAACCCCACACTGTCTAAAACTCTAACCATATCCACAACTTCTGGCTGTGGAGTTCATAGTGACACACAAATCTTCCAACACGGAATCAACTATGCACAATGTCATTCTCTACCAAATCCTTGACCATCTCTGCTTCGGTCCCACCAATGTACCCAATCCTACTCTGACTCCCACACCACAGAATTTGTCAGCTGACCATTATGGGCCTGAGTAACTATAATAAACTAAGCATGTAGAAGCTCCATAGTTGCACAGAAATTTCAAGTCAAATGCTCTAGACAAGAGTTTAATGCCAGAATCTACCTATGAGAGAGAACGTGTAGTGTTGTCTTTCCTACCTTGCTTAATATTATATTTTCTAATTCCATCTATTTACCAGCAGATTCTATAATCTCATTCTTCTTATAGCTGCTCAGTATTCCATTGTGTATATGTACCACAGTTTCATTACCCACTCCTCTGTTGATAGGCATGTTGATTGATTCCATTTTCTTGCTATTGTAAATAGACCTGCAACGAACATGGAGGAACAAGCATCTTTGTGGTAAGATGTAGAGTTCTGTGGGAGTATTCCCAGAAGTGGTATAGTTGGGCCATGTGGTAGTTCCGTTTTTAGCTTTCTGAGGAGCCTCCATATTGATTTCCAAAGTGACTGTTGTAGTTGTTACCCCTACCAGTTGTGAATAAGTGTTCCCTTTTCTCCACATCCGTGCCAACATTCATTGTTGTTTATGTTTTTGACCTTAGCCAATCTAATTGGGGTGAGGTGGTATCACAGGGAAGTTTTAATTTGCGTTTCTCTGATGCTCCGGGAATTTGAGCATCTTTAAAGATTTTTTTTTTTTTTTTGACATTTGAATTTCTTTTTGTGATTCTTTTTAGCTCCAGGGTCCATTTTTCAATTTTTTTGTTTGTTTTCTTGGTGTCTAATTTTTTGAGGTCATTGTATACTCTGGAGATTAATCCTTTGTCATATTCATAGCAAGATGTTTTCATAGCTAGCAAAGATGTTTTCCCATTCTGTGTGTTATCTTTTTGCACAATTGAGAGTTTCTTTTGCAGAACAGAAGCTTTTTAATTTTGTGAAGTCCCACTTGTTGGTTATTGATCTTAGTTCCTGGTTGTTTGGGGTTCTGTTTGGAAAATCTTTATCTAGGTCTACCAACTCAAGTATATTCCCCACTGTTTCTTCTAAAAGTTTCACAGTTTTGGGTTTAATGCTGGAATTAATTTTTGTGCAAGGTGAGAGGCAACGATCAACTTTCATCCTTTTATATATGGATATCCAATTTTCCCAGCACCACTTGTTAAAGATACTGTCCTTTCTCCAGTGTATGTTTTGGCACCTTTGCCAAAAATCAAGTGGCTGTTGGTGAGTGGGTCCTCCTCCATTCTTTTCATGCGGTAACTTTCATGATAAACAAAGTTGTTCTAAGCTCTGTTGGCTAAAATTGCTGGGCCGCAAAACAGAAATATTTGTTTGGCCCTCAGGTTTGCAACCCTGTACAGAGAAACTACGTTTTGGTGGTTTGCAGTTCTCACTGATGTTTTGTTCTTTCCATTATCTGCTTCAGAATATTAGCGCTCAGATCTGATATGTGAGCCTTTCAAGCTTTTAACAGTAGCCAAGCTAAAGGGCAAAGTTATGTTTAGCTCCAGTGAGACACAGAGGAAGGGGGCTTGAGCTGTGGTTTAGAATTTTATATAAAGAAGATCTTTGTAGTTAGGCAGAATGACACATGCCTATGTGAGTACTCTGAGGGCAGAGGCAGCGAATGCCTAAGTTCCAGGCCAGCCTGGGCTACAGAGAGAGAGGCATATTTGTAACCATGAGTTGCAACGTCTGGGAGAGAGATCTGGAGCACTTTGAAGTTCTGCTTTGTCTCTTCTAATTTCCAACGTGAACCTCCCTGTTCCTTGTTCAGAGAGGACATTGCCTGTGAGTTTCAGAGACTGAGACGTTCCTGAGACTCGAGGGATGCTTTGAAAGTTATAAGTCATTTCCATTGCCATTTGGAGGGCAAATTCAATGGCTCTTTTTAGCAATCTTCCTAAACGAGACACCCAAAGTGAGTTTCATTAAGCCCTTTCCCTTCCATTCTCCCTTCCTTCCCATGAGCGTAGTGAGTGGCATAGGCACTGCCGTGGGATTGCAGGAACTAATACGTGGTTCTTGCTCTTGGTGGATGAGCGCAGGTGCTTACTGAGAAAGTGGTTGAGAGAATGGAATGATTCAGTACGTCTGAAATGCTTAGTAGTTGAAACAGTTCCCACACACAACAAAGGAGCTGAAGCTTGCTTGCCGCATGCGGTGGTACCGCCTGTAATTCCAGCGAGTCAGAAGGCCGAGTTGGGAATATCTCTTTTACAACCCATTTTGGGGAATATATGTATATGTGTATGCATACATGTACCTATGTATGTTCATATGTGTGGACACGTGTGTATATGTATATGTGTGACTTCCACATAGAGGTCTGAAATTGATACCAGAAATCATCCTTGATTGCACTTCTAACTTATTCTGTCTCTCTAATCAAACCCAGAGCTCTCTGATAGGGTTAGTTAGACTAGACAGCTAATTCTAGGGATTTCCTCTCTCTAGCTTTGAGATTGGAATTACAAGTGGGCTGCCACACCCACATAGCATTTTATATTGGATCTGGGATTCTGAACTCCATTTCTTTTGTTTGTCTGGCAAGTGGGCAAATGTTCTAACTGTGGAGCCGTCTCCCAAGCCCTGAAATATGTCCTGAGCCCAGGAGTTCAAGACCAACTAGGGCAACACAGAAAGAACATGAATAAAAAAGTGCAAATTAAATAATCATGATTACAATTTTAATGTATTTTTCAACATATAGCTCACTCATCCTTATGAATTTCACTGTTGTCATCAAAGGACACGGGGTTGACCTGTCAGGGCAGGCTGTCTACTTCTAGGGATCGACGTTCATCTATCCCCTTCCCGGCTGTGGTCTGGTTTCCACAGTATTGTGGTAGCTAGGTATTTTATAGTCTGTAGATGGGGAGTTTTGAAGGCTGTCTTACAGATTTGTTGAAGGTAAGATTACCTTTTGGGTTTCGTTGCTCCAATTTAGGGGGGAGACAAATAGACAACATACACCTTTACGCTGTTCTCTGATTACCAGAAGTGACCATTCTTATTTTGCAAATGGTTTAATTATTGTTGCATCTTCTTAAAGTCTTGTACTGAGCTCCCACACGAGGCTGCCACAGATCCGACCCAACCAAACCTAATTGGAGCCACTTATGCTGCTGCAGAGCCAGAGCTGGCAGGAAGCAGACAGATCATTGAGCAGACCTGTTGCCCCGGGAACAGGAGAGTCCGACTTACCTGAGAAAGTGTAAGTCTCCGGCTTCCAGCCTTACACTGTGATTGATGCAAGGAAAGTCTGCTTTCAGAGTTTTAATTCCGTCCTTCAACAGACCTACATTCTTTCCTACATTCTTAAACCATCACTCTGCTGTTGTGCAGTGGGAGTTCTCAGTCTGTATTACAGAATGGACACTGCGCCATTCACGCATTCACAGGCAAAATAGAACAGTTGGATATATCTATATCAATGTCGTCTCTTGATAACCTGAGAAGCATGTTGCTGCTTGGGTTTCCCGCCGAGGTGTTATCTGTTTACTTCCTCCCAGGGCCACTACTGCCGAGGACAGAGCTGGCTTGCACAAGCACTCCCCCACCCACACGGAAACACACTTCCTGCCCTGCCCCAATATTTATAGTAGCAGTAAGATTACTACGTATGCTTTATCTTATTATGATGCTGTGGGTCTTATTTAGAGCTGAACTTAGGACCTATTGTGGCCAGTTTTCCTTTTCTGCACGTTATCCTTCCTTCCCTGGACTTAATTTTATTTTTTAAGAAGGTTTAGTGTAATTCTTTTATTATGAACCCTTCACCATACTTTCCTCTTCTAGTAGAATTCTAGGTAGGAACCTTCTAGCTTGATCCTTTTGGGGAGGTTTCTACCTTCTATTCATTATCATTCATCTTGGGATTTCCCTTCACTATGATGGGTAGCGGTCTCTTTGTCTCTTTCTCGAGCTAGCATCTTCTTTTTTCAGACTCTCTCTCTCTGTCTGCCTCTCTTTCTGTCTTTCTCTCTCTCTTGTGTGTATGTATGATGCCTTATCTTATTTTGGTAGCACACATCGGAAGGATAAATAGGAGATAAAATTTTCAAAGCCTAGCAGATATGAAAAGTGCATCTATGATCCTATATCATTATTGATACCTCAGCTGAGTATAGAATTTGAGTTAGATAGAAATTAGCTAAAGTAGATTTCCTTCTGATTTTCCCCTCCTTTTTCTTGATTGTAAGTTTTCCACGTGGCAGAAGTCCTCTATCTTTGACATTTCCTTGTCATTGGTGATGACTGACATTCTGAATTCTGATCTTTTCTGCTATGCTTATCTTTGAAGTTTTGTAAGTCGTGTCTTGATGGGGATAGAACCATTAGTTTGGAAAACTTTCTTAAATTTTTACTTTATTTTTTCATTGTTTTCTACCGGAGCTTCTATTTTTCACAATACAGGTCTTTCTAAATGAGTCCTCCAGTTTACCAATATTTTCCCCATTCTTCATTTGTTTGACTTTTTGTTTTATTTCTTTGGATATTTCTTCAGCTTTGTATTGTAACTCTTCTCTTTTTTTTTTTTTTTAATTTTTTTTATTATTATTTATTATTCAACTGTGCGCATGTGCGTGTGTATGTGTGTGCGCGTCTGTGTCTCTGGGTGTTGTGTGTGTGTCTGTGTATATGTAGAACCACGGACGAATTCGCGAACCACCATGGACGCCTCCACCTCCTTCTGCCCCGGGATTCACAGGCTCCGTCCTACCAGGACCAGAAGCGCAGGCCGCCCCCGCTTCCGCCTGGCGTCTATACGTGGGATCTGGGATCCGAACTCGGGACCTTCCGCCTGCAAGGCGGAGGCTTAACCCCTGAGCCACCGCTCCAGCCCGTAACTCTTCTCTTTTGAGCTTTTTATTTCTGCACTCTTAATTTCTGGTAGCCCTTCTTGTTTTTGGTTATCTATTCTGTATTTTGGCCACATCCTGACCTTGTGTCATTTGTGTTGAGTGTTAAAATCTTTCTAATTCTCTTGTGATCCCATGTCTTGTAGGGCTCCGGAAGGTCAGTAGGCAGTTTTGTGCATGGGGTGAGGCCTTGCTGGCCTTGGAACTCTTGTAGGGTGACCGCTCTCCCCTTCTAGCAGGCCGTGTCCATCTGCAGTAGAGTAGCTGAGCCTGATCCCTGTTTAGTGTCTGGAGCAACATGGGATTCGAGATGTGTCAACTTTCAGTTCCAGGCACTGGACACTTTCACTTCGCCTCTCCTTTGCAGAGCGGTGCTCCTTGCCTTAGCGCCTAGTTTCTCCGAAGATAGAGATCCTCTGGTTTGGACCTTCAGAATATAAAACTTTAGCTTCCTCCTGGGACTGAGAAGGGCTGGTCATCTAGCCATATAACATAGACAATAGGAAACCTGTTTTGTTTCTTAAATTTTGTTCCTTAAATTTAAAAATTTAAAAATCTTGCTCTTGTGTGTATATGGTGTGTGCGTTTGGGAATACATGAACAGTGCACGTGTGAGGGTGGAAGACAACTTTGCGGAGCAGTCTTTCTCCTGGTGCCTTTATGTGGGAAGTAGTACTGAACTCAGGGCGTCGGACATGTTCAGTAAATGCGTTTACCTACTGAGTCATCTTATCTGCCTTTGTTTTGTTTTTTTGAACAGACAAATTTTGGGGAGGGCCGGGTAGCTGAGTCAGTTAGTAAAGGGCTTATTGTGCAAATAGGAGAACCTGGATTCAGATCCTTAGCACCCGTATGAAAGTCAGGCACAGTGGCACACATCTGTAGGAGAATCCCTAAAGCTCATTGGCCAGCCAGCCTAGCAGAGTCATTGAGCTCAGGATTCAGTGAAAGATACCGGCTCAAAAAATTAAGTAGGAAATTGAAGAGGATAGCAAATGTTGACTTTTTGACTGCACACGCACATGCACACACTCACACTCACACACATACATGCATCTCCAGGTTCTTGTCCGTTCCCACTCCCATTAGACCTCCCATGCACTTGTTTGCCTGTGGCCAGCGTTTTGTTTTGTGTGCCTTTTCCTGCTTCTTACTTCTGAGTATTAATTTCTTTCTCGTTTTACTTTTGTTTGTCTATTTGTTATTGTGTGCACATATATGTATGACTTGTGTGTGTGTGTGTGTGTGTGTGTGTGTGTGTGTGTGAATGAATATGTATGCCATGACATATGTGCTGTGGTGCATATGTGAAAGTCAGGAGATAATTTTGTGGAGTCGATTTTCTCCATCCATCTTTTTTTAATTTTAATTTTCCCCTAGTTTTACAAGCATACAGAGTAATTATCCCTGTCTCACCTCTTTCTTTCCTCCCTCCCTCCTTTCCCTTTCTTCATCAATCCATCCCATTCCATCCCACCTTCCTGTCTGTCTGCTTTTTGGGTCTCTCTGGATCATCTGCTCTAGTGGCAGACCCAGTGGCCATTTCCTTTCTCCATCCACCTTTTGAGTTCTGGGGCTCTTCAGATGCCTTTCCCTTGTGAACCAGTTCATTGGATTCTGAGTGCTAATTTCTTAATAACAATAGCAATGGCTGTTTTAAGTGGAATATCTGAAAAAAAGTATGTGAATCCAGCTCTTCATCTCGAGCTGGGAGTCTTCGTACAGTTGTCCTTTCATTGTGTCCTGTGGAGGTTAGTGGTTTTCTCTGGCCAGGATTTCCAGTGACCAATGGATATAGCAGCAGTAGTGATCATTCATTATCATGGGGGACATTGGGGGGAACCTTTCACTTGGAACCAGGAACTGTATTTTTTTTTCCAGTTTTGGTTTGTGTTACTGTGCATAAAGTCCCTGATTTTTCTAAATCTTAGCTTCTTCATTTGTAAAACCTAAAGTTGGTTAGAAGACCTGTAAGATTCTTTTCAACTCAGCTGTGATTCTGTATAACATTTTTTTAACTTTACAACTAATTTATTAAAATGTACTTGCAAAAGTATGAACAACAAATCAGAATACAGTTTATTGTACTAACAAGTCAAAGGAAAAGAAAATATTACATCTCCCCATGATGAAGTCTTATCATTTTATTTTTTTGCATAAAACTTTTTTTTAGAGGGTTAAGGCAGGATTTATAGAGAAGAGAAAGCATGGAACTCAAGGACTCCAGACATGGAGTGCCATGAGAGGCAGGTACTCCAGAGAACTCATGGACTCCAGGCATGGAATCCACGAGGGGCATGGGAGTTGGAAAAGAACTCATGGACTCCAGACGTGGAATGCCATGAGGGGCTAGCACCCTTTTTGCACAGAACTTTTAATAAATCAGGCAAGGTGACGTCCCTCACCCCGGAAGACATTAAAGAAGAAATATTTCTCATACTGAGACCTTGCGCTTCTGTAATTGCAATGTAACCACTCTTTGGCGGTTCTGATGGAGTGTTCTAAAACCCTCATTCTGGGTTGGAGAGATGGCTCAGGGGTTAAAGCCTTTGCCTCTAAAGCAAAATGATCCCTACATCCCACATAAAAATATTAAGGGAGAAATAGCCATTGTTTGTAATTCTGGTTCTGGAAGGCGTAGCTTGGGACTCCTCCAGAAGAAGACAATAAAAAGCTCTAATAATCCTGGATGACTACCAGTGTCACCTTTGGGCCACTACAGACACACACACTCAGAGTGCCCTTTTGTACACACACACACACACACACACACACACACACACACACACACACTCATTCACATATACTCACAAAATCCATCTTCCATTTGGTGATTGCAGTCTTGCTCATTGGACTGAGAACTACATATGCTTGTTTTTTAGGGTTTGGCTTCTTTTTCCCTGGTAGATTTTTCTTAAATAGTCATTTTTACCTTGCTTTGAATATGTGTTTCAGAAAGCGAGTACCATAATTTCTAAAGAAGTGGAATTTGCATACCAGTAGCATCTCTGAAAAACAAAATAGAGCACTGCAGTTCTTTTTAATTTTTTTTTATTCAGTTTGTGTGTGTGCGTGCGTGTGTGTGTGTGTGTGTGTGTGTGTGTATGTGTGTGTGTGTGTGTGTGTGTAGAACCACGGATGAATTCAGGAACCACCATGGACGCCTCCACCTCCTCCTTGTTTACTCTGTCCCGGGATTCATAGGCTCCGCCCTACGAGGACCAGACACGCAGGCCGCCCCCACTTCCACCTGGCGTCTATACGTGGGGTCTAGGATCTGAACTCAGGACTTTCCTCCTGCAAGGCAGAGGCTTAACCCCTGAGCCACCTCTCCAGCCCCGAACACTACAGTTCTAGAAGCAGATTTTATTTTTTTGAGACAGTATCTTTGTACAGTCTAAGTTAGTCTCAAACTCTCTATCCTCAACCACTTCGTCCTGGGATTTACAGGTATATGCCACTATGCCCAGTCCAAATGTGCAGTAAAAAGAACCAATACAGATGCGGAAGGAAGAGCTTTTCTTTGGTGGCTTAGTGAGGATGGCACTTGAGTTAATGGGTCCAGGTGGCAACTGTCTGTCAAGAGACTCGTTTACAAGCCCCGAGAGCAGTGAGAAGAGGCACAGTCCCCTTCCTTGAAGATAGTGGTTCATAGTTTTAAAATCACAGTGTCCAGGACTCACTCCAGACCAAGTAAATATTAAAAAATGTAAGTGGGGCCTTGGGCACCTATGCTGTTTATAAATCTCTTTATGTGATTCTGATGTGCACCTTAGGAGCTTAATGGTAAGGTTAGAAATTAAGTTGTGCATACTAATTGCTGTAGACATGGAAGAATATGATTAACTCAGTGATAAATGAGATTATAGGTACAGTAATTGGACGGCTTTAATTAATCGGTGTCCTCTGAAAGGTCTACACCAAGGAGGTGATTCTTGGGTTGATGGCGTTTCCACAGGTGGAGGAGAAGGAGAGAGGAGAGCTCTCCTGGCTAGGGGTTGAATATTTGGAGGGACATTCTGGGCATTGTATGGATTACTTTGGCGGTTGTTTGGAGTGACCGAGAAAGCGTGGGAGTAAAAATTGGATGTCAGGCTGCAATGGGATTGTGAACAATCTTCATAGTCAGACTAAGTTTTGGCTTTATCCTGCAGGTGTTGGGGAGATCCTGAGGATTTCTGATGAGTGGAATGGCATGATGAATCTTTGAACGGAGAAACGGGAATAAGGGTATGTAGTTAGAATAGGGTGTTGAGTAAGGAAGAGGTGCTGGGAAGGTGCTGCCATTTCCAGATGTGGTGGTCATTCGGGACAGGATGTACTTACAGGAGTGTGCAGAGGTTACTGGGTGGGAGGAGCAATGGAGAAGCTGCTCGGTAGCTAACCCAGTGTCCAGTTTCTGGCTGCACAGTGAGTTGCCAGCCAGCGTTCTTCATAAGACTCCTTCTGCTTCTGTAATTTGATTTGCATTTGGTGGAGGCAAGGGAAAGAAAGCTCCCCTTAATTCAGCCTGTCATGGGAAGAATCTGCAGGCCTCTTCTGAGTATCTTTGGGTTCCCGAGTGGTTACATTTGATTGAATTTTAGAAGACCCCTTCTTTGTGTGCACAGTCTGGAGACAGAGACTTGACACGGAAGGCTGCAGACCTTGATATCTGTGTGGATTACTCTGTGGAGAGTTAGCGCCCACGGGGTGGATTTCCTTCATCTTGTTGCCTATGTGAAGGCTGTTAGTGTAGACATTTGAGTACATCCCTGTGGTAACCTCATGGTACCTCATGACGCCAGCAGATACTGGATCGAGATGACACCCTATGAATCATATCCACCACTATGGTCATTCACAGTTCAAGAGTCTACCATCTTGTGTGATCATCTAGTTTGTGTACCAAGATCTTGTAGCAGTTTAGATGCCAACCTAAACAGGCAATGGGATATACTTTGCCGTCTGAGATTTGTTCCTTGCAGTCAACTATTAGAATGTGTTAGATAGCTGAGGGATACTGGCTAGAGATAAAGGCATGAATCACCATGGTGGGAAATGTTGAGTAGATTTCCTTAGGAAATGACAGGGCCAAGTGGTGTGGGAGAAGAGGGTGAGTTATTTGCCTTGGGCATTCCCGATCCAGGCACACAAAGGAAAACTCATGGGCTCCAACCAGGGTGAGAAAGTAAAGCCTCTGGTTGTAATTTGAAATGACAATATCCTTGGGAAATTGAAATGTCAACTTTTCACTGTTTCTTCCCTTTAGAATCCCCGGACCTTCAATGGCAGGAGGAGGTGCAATCAGAAGACCGAGATGAATTTTAACACTATTCTAGAAGAGATTCTTATTAAAAGGTCACAGCAGAAAAAGAAGACATCGCCCTTGAACTACAAAGAGAGAGTTTTTGTACTTACAAAGTCTATGTTGGCCTACTATGAGGGTCGAGCAGAGGTAGGAGACGGTCAACTTATTAATACTGAGACAGTCATAACGATTTACTTTGCTGCTTTTTTGTGTGATGTTATCTTAACAAAATGTTCAGCTTTCTAGAATTATGGATAGCACTGGGCAAATGAACTTAAAGCTGTGTATCCTTTGGACCTGAAAGGTGAAATTAGTATGTGAGAGAAATCATTGACAAGTCTGTCACTATAGTATATGTAGTTGGAATTCTGTTATTGCAGTGTATGTAAATTGACATTTTATTTCAGTCTCCTGGACTACTCTGGAATAGATTAGTTACATAAGGTACATATTTCTTTCCCATACGCTAACATATTGTATGTCAACGTCTTCTCTCTCCACTTATTGTGAACACCTCTTCATTTTTAAGTGCAAGTTACTTTGAACTGACTTTGGTGGGCCCGTTATTGAAATTGACATACAGAAGAATTTTTCAAACATTTCTTAATGCTCTTTAGTAGGAGCAGGGAGATGTAGTTCATTAAAAAGCGTGAGCAGTGCGCACCTGCTGCAGGGTGGGCTGTAGGCAGCCAGCTCCTGGTTTTTCACAAGGAGAATGCATAAGGACTCATCTTGGACACAGTTTTTGGTCCTTGCATAGTGGGCATGACATTCGTTGGTACTGCCATGGTTGTTTTTGCTAGAAATAATTGGGTTCTAGAGAATGGCTGAGACTGTGCTTTCTTTAGTTGACCACATGATCCTGTGCCTGGGTTACTGTGGATCACAAAACTCTGTTGGTTCTGTTGACGTATCATGTGACCTATACTATTCCTAAGGTTCTTGCTGCTTAAACTCATCCTACCTTATCTCTAAGTCCCCCCAAATGCTAAAAACCGAGACTTCAAAAACTCTTACTTGTAAAGCCAGATCTGAAATGAGACCATTTTCAGTCTTTGGCCTATTCAGTATGAATGTCTATGTATGTGTGCTGGGAACTATGACTGCAGCTAGTGAAGTGAGGCTGTCTCAGACCCTGCTGGGAATGTTCTGTAACATGTGGTACATAGGCCACATTTCCCTCGTTATCTGAAAATTTCAGAAATCCAAAAAGTTGCAGATAAAAATCATCACAAGAAGGGTTATTTTAAAATCTGAAGCAGATTTTGAGGGAAACGTTGGTGAGTTTTTGCTGTACAGTGACGATTCGTTAGACTGTAAGTCTCTGAAAAGAATAGAAATACAAGCAGTGAAGGTGATTAATCAGTAGCACTTCAGCACTTACATTGCTGCCTTAGAAACAGGGACTGATAGCTAATAGGAAATCGTCCTTTAGTATTTATGATATGGTGTCTGAGAGTTGGTTCTCCTCACCATGGTCCCTTTGTACTTGACCTGTGTGTAGCCTCCTGCACGTTTGAGTCGTTTGCACATTACTTATACCACCGAAGACAATATAGATGTTCTGTGAATAGTTTCCATTCTGTATTATTAGGGAATAATGACATGAAAAAAGGCTGTACTTGTTCAATGTTTTCTCCCCCAGACATTTTCCTTTTGGAGTTGGTTGGCTCTGTGCATGCAGGGCCTGCAGGCATGAAAGGTTGACTGCAAAGTCCAAGCAGAATAGAAGGACCCAGCCACTCACTGTCTGGCCGGGAGCCACTTCAGCCACCATGAGAACCAGAAAGGATAGAATGAAGTGGTTGTTCAGTATTCGGGACTCCACTTCTAATTTGGATTCTATCTCCTTTCTGGCTGCTGCTGACTGACCCTGTGATCCCCGCCATTAGTGTACCTCCTTCCCCAGCCTGCACTGCGGGGCATTTTGATCTCTCCTGCTTTCTTTTTTCCCCCCATTTTTAAAATTTATTTTTCTAGTTTTACAAGCGTATTGAGTACCCATCCCTGCTTCCCTCCATCCCCTTCCCTTCCAAACCCATCCTTCCCTTCTTTAATCCATTCCATTCCCTATCACCCTCCTGCCTGTCTGTTTCTATGGAAACAGGGTTCCCTCTGGTTTGTCTACTCTTGTGGGGGTTCAGACCTCTGTGGCATCCCAAATTGCCCCTCTTCGGGCCACCCCCATTGATAGGGTGTTTCCCTTCACACATACAGCTCTAATTCCCAAGGTTTCCACTATATGTTCTTATCTCTCTTGAGTTCCTCGATATGGTATGTCAGTCATTATGCAGGTCTGGTAAGGACAAGTCTCAATGCAGTAAGTTGCTTTCTTCTTTCCTGACCAAGTATTTAGTGACCTACTGCTTGAAATGGTCACAGGTTTGTTGCTTCTCACAATAAGGAACATATAGTTGCCGGGGCTGATGATGCCAAGTATGGGTGGGATCTCTAGGACCTAAATAAATAAGCCAATAGTTGGCTATATTATATCATTAGGAGTTTTAGGATAGGAATCAGAATTTTTAAAATAACATCACCTCACACAATATTGGGCTGATTTCCCTGCAAAAACTCTCAGGCTGGTCATAGCTCACCATGCTGTTTCTTCCCTGTTGGGGTGGGTGTGCTTGGTTTGTTTGTCATGGATGAATCTTCTGCTTTTTCTCTCTCTAGTCTTAGAGAGATTCATGATTCAAAAGGTATGGTGAGATGGGAAGCCTATAGCACTAACAGGTCAATTATAAACAATGTTGTTAAAAAATAAGATTCTAGAAGCAGGCTATGAAAATCACAGAACCCACTGGATTGATGTCACAGTTCATCTGCATTGCTGCTGATAAAATCATGACAAACCAGCCTAAGGAAATGAGGGGTTTATTTTCTCTTATGATTCCTGGTTATAGTTGTTTGTCTAGCTTAGCAGGAGAGCATACATAAACACCAGGGCTGAGGGAATTGGCCACACCATCTCTATGTAATGGCTGAGAGAGGGACGATCCTTACTTGCCAGACCAGCATGACTGGCCAAGTGTACATAAGGATGCCAACTTTCTCAACAGCTCCCTATATTTTATTCACCTGCCCAGGGACTAGCCCCACTCACCATGGGCTGAACCTTCCCCACCCAGTAGACAATCTGCTTCAGGTTTGCTTTGGGTTTAACTCAACCACTGATTCTCTACAAATGCGCCCAGAGTTCAAACCCTCAACCATCAAGTTGACACCTGTGCCTAACTATGACAATAAATAACCCTGTAGATATTGAAATTGTCTATTATTCTGTTTCCAAAAGAAAACTAGTGAGGGTACTGTTAATGTAGAGGCCAGCCAGGTTCTCACTTCCTTCCCAGCAGCCCAGTGCTTGCTTATACTTTGTTCGGACTCTGAGTTAATTATAATGACTAAGGTCACACCTCTTGTCTTTATTCTCTGCACCAGTTCCTCCAACATGGTGGTCATGGCTTTTATTGGAAATCTTCCTGCTAAGTTCAGTGTTTCAAAACGTACTGACAGATTGTTTTAGCTAGATCTTTAGAAATCCCATTTAGCTATTTTCTGCAAGTCGGATACTGTAAAACCTGTGTTTTAATTTCTGCCCTAGGCTGTTCTTCAACTTTTTCCTCTGGTAGCTAATTTGTTCATGCTTGTGCATGTTCTAATGAACTGAAAAAAAAAAGAGATCTTCCTGATAGTTTGTATTTTTTTGGTCTTCCTCATAATAACAGAGTGTGGGTATTGTTAAGCCATACTGCTTGCAATAGAGGAGCAACTTGGCATGCGGGATCGGCCCCTGTCGTTCCCAGCGTAGGCTGCGCCTGTTGGAAGCCAGGGACGTACAGGGGTGGAGCTTACTTGAGAAAAATGCCTACTGGATAGTGATGAAAACATTTTGAGATTCCGAGTAGAAGAAACTTCAAGCAATATGTGAATGTGTGACAGTATTAGCTGAGAACTCAGGAAATTTTAGGATTGGACTGTGTTGTTCTTTGGTTGGCTGTCTGTCTGTAATGCGGTATGAACCCTCAATAAAGTTGAACAGAGTCAAAGAGTCGGTACTGTGTCGGGGCCCCGTCCCACCTCCTGCCTTCTGGTTCACTGTGAGGCCCCCTGCCTCAGCATTTCCTCACCCTTGTCGCAGTGCGAGGATTCAAAGCAAAGCCACCAGAGCAGTGGGGGCTCAGGGCTCGGTGCAGGCATCCTCCAGCCTCATCCATCCTGGGATGATACAGGATGCACACAGTTCCCTCTCACTGAACGAGGGTAACTATAAAATGTCTGGGAGGGAGACTTATGACAAACCGTGTGCCCGGGGTGTCTGCTGGGGGGGACTAGTCACAAAGGCTCCCTCTTTTTAGTACCTGCCAGAATTGCAGGTGTCAGAAGGAAGCAGGTGCTCAGCATAAGTCATACTTGTGGTTCGGCAGAGGTACCGTGAGTCACTCTGCTCTGTGTTGGGAAAATCCAACTTGCCAGACACCTGCCAGTCGTCCACCTTGTAAGCAGGCTTTTCTGAGCGTAGCACTCTGGGGCTGCCATGTTAATTCCTTCGTGTACGTTGGTTATGAAAATGCTACGACGTGTGTGGCACTAACTCCATGCTGGGCACAGCGCTGAGTGCTTTACATGCCCAAGCTGTCCTAGGTTTCATTTCAAAATGAGGAACTGAAGCAGAGAGGAGTTAAAATCTTGCACAACACGTGTTGCCTGTGCTTGCAAGAAGTTGCAGGACCCTTCCCTCAAAGCCTGTCTCTGAAGGGACCTTGCTACTCCAGGACATGTCAGGGGCCAGGGGACCCACACCAGCTCTCCATAACACAGACCAGAATTTTATTTGAAAACTGTGGAGGCTGTTTAAATTTATTATTTTCACTTACAACTTTTCTGAACTTTTCTGGTAAAGGAAAGAGGATTTACACTTGACAGGGTGTGTGATCTCTGATCCTCACCCAGGCTGTTCTGACATAACATTTTTCAATTTATATATGGACTTTCAAGTTGCTGTGATTAATAATGTTTCTTTATGTACTTAGCCTCATTTTTATCAGCTTTTCAAACTCCTACCATGCATATGATCTGTTACTAAGTTCAGAGACATTGGACCAAAGTTTATATATAGATATGTAAAAATATAACACATATGCTTGCATAAGTGTGCTGTGTGTATGTGTCTGCATATGAATATGTATTGTGCAGAATTGACTTTCTTGGATGGGGGCTGAGAAGCTCTATCATCTGCCCTTTGCAGCTGGAAATTTGTGAAAGCCAGAGATGCAAGTTAATCCAAGCTTGATGGCAGAACCAAGAGAGCCAGTGATGTATGGGAAGATGAGATGCCCCAGAGCTTGCTGGCCAAGTAAACTATTTCAAATGCTGTTCTCTTCGGAAAACACTCCGATAGACAGACTGAGAAACCAGGGCACTCTGTGGCCCATTCAAGATGACAACTAAATTTAAGTACTATTGTGAATCCCTTCTTCTTCTATAGCCTTCTTAGGTGGATTACTGCCTTACCTAATTCGTTTCAGCTGAACCTCTCATCTGTTCTACTTTCAAAGAAATATTGAAGACTCACAGCTTCTCTAGGACCCAGCAGAAATGCCTTAGCTCGAAATCCAAAGTATCTGATTCAGTTTTTTCTTCCTTTCCCTTCCCTCCCCATATCTCTTTCTTGCACATTGCTGTTCTGAATTGCATCATTGCTATGTGTGCAGTCTTCTTGAAGTGGCACATTGCTTTGCCTGCCTACCAGGATCCATCTGTACACACGCTAGCTAATCCGTCAAACATTTGTCTACTTTCTGGTCAATACCTACTCCTCTTTCAGACATAGGTCGCCCAACTCTGTCTCAGCAGAGTTCCCCCTTTCTGCCCCTCCGTGACCTGTACTCATTTTTAATATGGAGTCTTGATTATCTAATGTAATTTACATATCTTTGCTGCCTATTGGTCTGTACTAGTTACTCTTGTATTGCTGTGAGAGAGAACACTCAAAGTCAGGCAACATAAGGAAGAAAGGGAATTTATTCAGCTTATGGTTCTGGAAGGGAGAAACAGTCCTTTTAACGCAGAAAAAGCATGGGTGGCCAGCAAAAGCTGGAGACAGACTAGTCACGGCAGACATCTTGGAGGCAGAGAGCTGTAAAACTGCCAACGCAAGAGCAGGTCTCTCCTAGAAGTAGGGTGGGACTAATCCACCTCATGCCCAATCCCTGTGACTACCTTCCTCCAGCGAAGCTCCACTCTCAAAGATGCCATGACCTTCCCAAACATGTGAGATTGTGGGGGGACACGTTTCAAACCATCCTTAAGCTTCTGTGCTGTTGTGATATAGGATTTTAGGCTTTGTTGCCAACTCCAGCTCCTGAAACTGATTCAATGCAAGATGAATTTGTGTTAGCCCTAGTGCCTGAGACAGGGCTAGAGAGTTAAATGTAAAAGAAGCATCTTTTGTCCTTTGTAACAAACACATTACAACTTCCACAGCATTTATGTTAATGAGATGATTTTGAAGCCCTTAAGAGGGGGTGTTGGTTACCAGGGGAACCAACTGGTAGGATTAGAGGGCTGCAACTTTCAGCCCTACCCTCTGCCTGAGAGTCAGGAAGGAGAACAGGAAAGGGACGGGAGGCTGAGTTACAACCATGTCTGTGTTATGAACCCCCCACCCCGACCCCGTGAAGCCTTAACAAAGGTTCGGGTTTCCAGTCTGGTGGATAAGAGCGAGTGTGCCAGGGGATAAGAGTGAGTGTGCAAGGGGATGCCCTAATATTACCCAGAAGCCATGGAGACAGGAGCTCATGGGCTTGGGACCCCTCTGGATCTTGCCCTGTGAATCTCTTACTTCATCTGGTCATTCATGTATGATAAGGTCAACAGTAGCAAATGAGCTTTTCCTGAGGAGTTACAGCAAATTCTCAGATTTGAGGAAAGGGTTGTGGGAAATTCTGGTCTGTAGTTGTTAGATAGACATCGTGGGTTACCTGGGGATGCATACACTCCCTTTTGAGTCTTTCTGAGATTGGTCTTTGAGATTTGGCTCTTATTCGTGGGTTGTGTGTTGGTGTTAAAACTAAGCTAAATTGTAGGACATTCAATAGGCATGTGCTGAGTCAGTCTGTCCTGGTTCAATCCTGACTCTTTGCTTGTTAGTACTATAAGAGGTGATGTCAGAGGTTTAAGAGAATAAAGAAAACTGGACTTTTGCTCCTTGAAGGAAGATGACAGAGATCATAGCTCATCTGTCTTCCTGTTTCCGAGGGCTTTGTGCAGAATGTATATATACTCAATACACTGGCTGAATTTTAGGACTGGTGGGAAGGCCTGCACCATGAGAATCAGGCAGGGCGGGGTCACCCACGACAGCCAGGCGCTTGAGGTTTAATCTTTTTTGAGGTTCACGGATAGGAAAGTGAGGGTAATCAGTTGTGAGTGTGATGTCACAGTCTCCTAAGCACCTTGGAAGTCTCCTCATGTCTCTGTAGTCTTCTGGGCCACATGAGAGTTGTTTTCTTGATCAGTCCTGGCAATCTAGAAACTCCTAGTGATGCAGGGATAGGAATTACCTAGTCTTTTCCTTTGAGGACTAGGTTGATTCCCAAGTGGGAACCATAGGTTTGTCAGCCTTTTAAATCCTTTCCTGAAGGTTTGTATCTTCTAATGCATCCTTAGACTGTGGGATCGGTGGGCACATGATCCCCTTTACTGAAGGGAGTGTTTGTTTACTGAAGGGATCACTCTTTAGAGATATGGTTCTAGATGTCATAGTTCCCTCTTACCCCAAAGTTTCAGTTCAAGACTCTTAGAGGATGCCTGATACTAGAGATAGTACCAACACCTCTTATATCGTGCTTGCCCTGTATATACACACCTCTGATAAAGCTTAACCTCTGGATTATACATAGGAAGAGATTAATAGCATTTAATGATAAAATAAGGGATTACAACAGTGTACTGTAACACATTTGCTGGGATCATTACTCTTGTGCTCAGGGTTAAAGATCATAGTAGAAAATAAGAAGGGTCATTGGAGAACAAGCAGTAGAATACCACAGTCGCTGGTCTGACTCCAGAGGCAGCTGCTAATCTCCCTCTAGGTGCGTGGTATTATAGTGTGATCACTAAGGCAGGATTGTTCACGACGGAGTGGGAATTCCTCGAGTGTCATCAGAGCATTGAAAATGATGTGAAATTGATAACTTACAAATTGTTTATTTGTGGAATTTCTGTTTGTAGGTTGATTGTAGGTATCCAAACCTCAGAACGCAAGACTGCGACTAAGTGAGAATTTCTATATTCCATAGACAGGATAGTGGTTCATGCGTGATACGATTTTTCTGATTGTTTAAGGTAAACTCATTTTCTTCTTGGCACGTGAGCACCCTTGTTTCTGAAGCAAGGAAGTATGGAGGTGGTGGTGTCCCCTCAACTTCCCATGCCTGTCTTAACCTCATCCCTCCTCTCTTCCTTCTCACCTGTTTAATTCCTCTACTTCCTGAGATCACCTTCCTTACCAGTTGATCACTTAAGAAGACCAGGATGGACAGTGAGATGGCTCAGTCGGCAAAGCAGCTGTGCACGAGCCTAGTGACTTGAGTTTGACCCCTAGAGCTCACAGGATGGACAGCACAGACTAGCAAAAGTTTCCACAAGATGATGTACATCCTTATGTTTCCAAATTACCTATCTTCATTGAGTAACAGTACATTTTTCCTCTAAGAAGTTGGAAACCTACTTAATATAGATACGGGAAGGGAAAACTATTCCCTCTAGGCACCCCTAAAGTTAACTCTTATCTAATTCCAAGCTCAAGGATAGCACAAAGAAGTCACTTCAGCATGGTGACAAGGCTGAGCGAAGATCCGTTACTGCTGATTGTCATACTTCTCACCTATTATTTTGTCTCAGAACAGTTGCTGGACAGGTAGGGCTTTGTGTAGAGAATGATGAAGTGTCTGTCACTGCTAATAAATACTGCAATTAATGACTATTCTAGGTCCTGAAAAGCATGCTTGGATCTGGTAGTAGTTGTTTTGTTCATTGATTATTTGTATTATGGACATTTGCGGAAGAGGGGGCGGTAAGATTGTAAGAGCAAAAGGATGGGAGGAGCAACGATTTGCAAGATTCTCAACAATAGTTGGGGCCAAAGCAATCGTAATGGGACTTTGCATGCCCTGCGCAATGTCCAGCGCACTGTTGCCCTCATAAAGTCTAGCATCTGTTAAGGGCACCGAGACCCCTGGAGGCAAGGGATTGACAGCCATAGTAGTGATCTTATGCTTAAGGGGAACAAGAGAAAGGGCTTATGGAAATGCCACTGGGTCCTTATATGTCATCGGAGAGGAGGACCCAATGGAGAGTTAGGCGTATACAATAAAGGACTCTCTGGGAATTGGGGGGAGGCACTGGGGGAAGGGGAGGGGGAGGAGGGGGGAGGGAGGGAACTGGTAAAAAATTTTAAAATGTATAATTAAATTTTTAATAAAAAAAAAAGAAAATGGCTATAAGAAAAAAAAACTATTTTTTTTGGTTCAGAAATACGATTTTCTGGTTTATTTATAAGACTTGCTTATAGCCTTGATTAGTGACATCAGCATGTCATTTCTATCAGAGTTTCACTTAGCTAATTTTCATAACACTTAGCTCTCAGCGACTTTTGGTGAGAACCAAGAGTCAGACATCAAAGTTTTATTTAATTCTTTCCAGTGAATATGTTCAAAAGGCTGTGCTATAGGGACCAAAGGCAATTATGGAAAAATTAGCTTCCAGAAAGCTTGGGAAAGTTGAAATAAACAGTGTCTCTTCCTACTTGAAAGAAAGTGACTTGTCTTAATTTCACGTATATGCAACTCCTTGAAGACATTTCTTGCAGAGAACTCTGATGTCATGATTTATATAACCAGAATTTTATGTCTCTGTCACACCATGAACTCCTGAGCTGGCGATTCTCAGAAATGTCTGAAGCTACTTCCTTATGCCTTCTGATTATTGATTTCTTCTAAGTGTTTGTTGGTAATGGTGGGGAAGGAGGCTCTTATCCTGGGAGACAGTTTAAAAAGAGATAAACCTCGGGAATGAAAGACGTTTTGGTGGCTAAAATATAGACTTCGAACGTTTTCTCCTGGGCTTTCAAGGTTGGGGAGGGGTTGACAAAGGCTTTGAACTGACCTTCTAAGAGTGGGAATGTAAGCGATGGCAGAGAGAACCACATCATGCAAAGGTACAGAAGGCATATGCAAAGGCCCTGGGGAGTAAGTTATGAAACTGGGGCTGGTACTCGTGCTTGTGTAGCTGTTTTGTTCCTAGACCAGCAAAGAATTATATAATTATTACTTAGTACAGTGGTGTAATCGATTTGTTAGTGGTGAAGAATAAGCAGACAGTTTTAGAACTCTGAAGAGACTCTGGAAAATGACCTCTAGACTTAGAAACGGAGTCTATTCACCCTGTAGCCCGCTGCTAGGCGAGGCCCCAGACTCACAGCAGGATGCCCCTGGATCAGGCTTTTCGGATTGCACCACCGCAGTTCTTCGAAAAGATGTGTGTGGGTTTGCACTAAGTGGGCGAGGGTGCTCCACAGCATCAGATAGTGTGCTGCTGAGCAGTTACAGTAGCTGCCACTGACCTCAGCACGGAGCCTGATGGTAGAGTGTGTGAAGCGTGTGATACGTGAGGCCGGGAGTTTGGATCCAGTGCAGGGGTGGGAGTGTGTGAATGGTGGACTCCAGCCAGTGCCGGCTCAGCCCCCTCGGCTATGCAACACTTGACGAATCCTAGCACTGAAGCTTGGCTCCTTGGAGCTGCACAGTTCCCCCAAGGCCCAGTTCAAGTCATTGTCCCAGGACACCTTGACATTCCCCTTGGAAGCTGTTCATCCTTCTCAAGTTCTGACAGCTTCGTGTTGCTCTAGCTCCTGTGTTCCCTAACATGGTAATCTCTCCGAGACCTGAGATTACTTCGTAGCTTGAACATAGCGTCCAGTTGCTTTCGACCCATGAACTCAAAGTCTTTACTGGCCACTGGTGTCACGGCACAGTGGCAGGGACTGTCCATTTCGTTTACTTCACCCCCCTTTTTTGAGGGGTTCCATTATTTAGATTTAAAAAGGAAGTATTTTTTGCTTGCTGTTTACTAGTTTGAATTTCTCCTGCAGAGTAGAATGTGGGTAATTTCAGAACTTGAGACTACATTTCAAGCCATTTCTTTCTTTTTTTTTTTTTTTCTATTTGGAAAATTTTTTCTTTACTTTTTTAGTGTGTGTGTGTGTGTGTGTGTGTGTGTGTGTATGTGTGTGTGTGTGTGTATGTGTGTGATCAGAGGGCACTGTGTGTCTCTGTAGAAGATGAAAGGTGACTGCTAGAATCATCCTGGATTGCTTCTACTCCTTTTTGCTTCACTGTGGGATTTCCCAGGCTCTGCCCACCAGGGTCAGGAGTGCAAGCCCCCACCCTTTTTTCCTGGAGTTTACTATGTGGGACCTGGGATCCGAACTCAAGTCCTTCCACTTGGGAGTCAGAGTCTTAACACTTGAGCATATCTTCAACCCTTGATCAATTTCCAAAACACTTTTGGACACATAGACAACGGCACGCAGAAGAAATTTAGAAGCATCTGTGTCTTCTCAGTAGTCAACTCAAAAGAATGAATTCCTTTAACTGTCCTAGGAGAATCCTCACACATTAACTCTGGAACTGGAAAGTATTCTGCACTTCCAAGATAAGCATTAAAGTTTAATGATGATTAAGAAAACAGTATTATAGTTTTCCTAGCAAGCTTTTCACTTACCTTTATAATTAAAAAAATTTTTTTAAATTTGTTTTTATGATAGGGCTCATAAAGACCAGGCTAGCTTTAAACTCACTGTGTAACTTAAGCTGGTCTTAAATTCCTGATCTTCCTAAGTACTGGGATTATAGGCATATGTTACAGTGCCTGGAGTAACTTTTTAAAAAGTTCTTTTAGGATTTTTCATACATGAATGTAAAGAATTTATGATATTTTCACACCTCAATTCCTAATCCCTCCCCATCCTTTTTCCGTTATAACCCTTTTTCTTCCCTGCCAGTCTCTCTCCTAATTTCATATCTTTTTGCATGTGTGGCCCATGGAATTCCATCTGGGTCATCTTTGATGGCCTGAGTACTTTCTGGAAGCGGCTTAATGTTTTCAAATTTTCAACTCAGAATACTGTCTTTAGAGGGGACCTGTCAGAGGAGAAGGATTGTAAGGGGAAGAGGAGGTGAGGGGGCACGGTTGGGAGGATTAAAGGGTGAAAATAGCATAAACTTACTATATTCATATATGTAACACTAAAAGAATAAAAATTACATAGAAAGGAACACTACCGCTAAGATTTCAGTGGTTCTATAATAAATTCTTGAAAAGAAAAATTGCTCAATATGCGTACAATATAGCTCAAGTGATTTAGAATCTTCCATGAACTCTCCAGTGTCTTTGAGATTGTGGGGAAGGCATTTCCCCCCTATATTATAGTTATATGAGAAACATACAAACATCATGTGCATCTTGCTGCATCTTGATTTTATTGCCATTGTAAAAGAATCATGAACAGCTTTATTTGCTTAGGAGACTGGATCACATACATCTTGAGCATTTCAGAGGGTCATGGATGTAACTTCCTGGGGGGAGCATTCACATTCTTCTAGTTGTACCATGGGGTTCGGTTCATTTGCTGCAGTATGGCCACATCTGTACAGTGCAGGCTAGTCAGTTGGTACAGGATATGAGCGGCAGGGTCTTTGGAGATGAATGGTTCTGGCTGTGCCCAGCTCGCAGCTGGAGTAGGTTGAGGTGCTGCCTTCATGGGCTCACGGGACGCACTTCGCCCTACCTCTTGGACCCTGGGATGAAGGCAGCCTGGCTTCCCGAGCTGGGTCCTTATTTCCCACCCTGTGTGCATGGTTGTTCTGAACAACATCTAGGTTTTAGGTCTCGTATGGTGCCACTGCTACTAAGGGGGGAGCAGTGCTTGAGATTTCCTGGAGGTGTGAGGATTTGCAGACATACTTGTCCACGTGATTCCATCTTTTCAGTTTCCTTAAAGTAGTCCTGCTGGTTACCTCTACATTTGTCTGTACTGTGTTATACAAGCCAAGAGTCCAGGGGACAGTCAAGGCAATACCCCCCCCCCCATTTAACTGCATGCCTGGAGGTGTCTTATCTCTCTGGCTAATGCTCTGACTGTTAAACCACACCACACATGGGGACTTCCTCACACAGCCTCGCTGACCACCTTGGTGCATGAGCTTCCTTCCTTCTTACCTCCTTCTCTCTGTTAGCTGCTGCTTGTTCATTCGCGTTTGTTTGCTTTGCTGTATGTGGGAGGTGATGGAGACTCTGTGACCAAAAAGAATAGCTTTCACAGTCCATTTGCATTCCTCTTAATTGAAGTGCCATTTAGACATTTTCCCCTCTATGCTTCTGATTTTTATTTCCTGTCTATATTCTATAAGATACATATTCTAAGTCAAGCCACTCTCTATTTTGTGGATTATCTGTCTCTTTTTTTCTCCCACGTTTTATTTTTTTCCTAATCATTCAAGTTCAATAGGTACCCCCATCCTCTCCCTCCCTCCTCCCCTCACCAGTCATCCCCCTTTGCACTCTGCCCACTTCCCTCCTTTTACCCCCTTTTCTCCCTCCCTCTTTCCCAGTGCCTCCTCCTCCCTCCCTCCCATCCTCTGGACCATCCTTTTGAGTGAATCCAAACCTCCCTTTGAGTCTTCCACCGTAGTGAGGTTCAGGACTCAGTGGCATAGCCTGGAGCCACTTCTTGGGTTCCCCGTTAGTATGGGAACTCTATTATGACTGTTAATCCCTTGCTTCTAAGGATCTTACTGCCTGGAGCCTTCTCCCTGTGATCCATGCTTGACTTTAGGGGGTCGTTGACTTGTCAACCATTGTTCAGGTCATGCAAAGTCCAGTTCTGGCTGCTGCAGCCTTAACTTGTGTAGAGTATCTTGCATATCGTTGGTCCTCTTACAATCTTGCCGCCCCCTCTTCCGCAAGGTTTCCTGTCCTAAGAGAAACAATTCCATTTACTATAGGTCTCTTATTTATTGATTTATTCTTAAGCGTTTCATATATGTACACAGAGATCTTCTCATACTTTAATGATCTTCTCATACTTTAATCTCCCCTAATCCTTTTCCCATTACAACCGTTCTTCTTCCCTGTAAGTCTCCCTCCTATTTTCATGTTTTTTTTGCATGTGTGGCCCCCTGAGTTTCATCTGGTTTGCTTTGGATGGTGTTTGCCTGAGCACTTACTGGACATGAATCATATGTCATATGAGTATAGCATTGAGCAAAGCACCGTCCTTTCTGTCAGCATTAACCCTCATTAGTCTCTCAGGGAGATGTGGGGCCTCTTGAGATCTTTCCCCGTCCATGGTGAAATGTTGATAGGACAAATCCCATGTAGGCCTTGTCATAATTAGGCACAGTTGTCAACTTGACAGTTGAAGGTTTGCGCTTTGGGCACATTGTAGAGAATTAGTGGTTGAGTTAAGCCCAGAGCAAACCTGCAAGAGATTGTCTAGCTGATGGGGAAGGGCCAATCCATGGTAGGTGGGACTAGGCCCTGAACAGGAGAGAACAGGAGAATAAAATACTGAGAGCTAGTTGAGGAAGTCGGCATCCTTTTGTATACTTGGCCAGACATGCTGGTCTGGCAAATAAGGATCATCCCTCTCTCAACCATTATGTAGAGATGGTGTGGCCAGTTTCCTTAGCCCTGGTGTTTGTGCGTGGTGCTTTCCTGTCAAGCTGGACAGAGAACTGTAACCAGACCATTGTAAGGAAATAAACCCTTTGTTCCCTTAAGCCATTTAATGGTGATTTATCAGCAACCATGCAGGCGAACTGCAACCAAATTTGGTTCTGGGAGTGAGGTGTTGCTGATAAATCTGACTATGTGGATTTTGTGCCTTTTGAATGGTTTTGCTGGACAAAATTTGAGATGTTTGAAGATTTTGACTTTGTGGCTTACAAATACCATTCTGCAGAGTTTGGTGGGCCATTTGGAAAATCATGGTGCTGAGTTATGGATTGTTTGGGCCCAGTTTGTGAGGAAGAGAACAAGGACTTTGGTAAAGCTGAATTTAGAGACGATGGGCTGCTTTGCTTGATAGAGGAGAGCTGTGTTGGCAGCCTTGAAGATTTGGATGAGGAAATGGCAGGCAGCCAAATAACTGCCATTGTGGGAGAAATGAGCATCAATGAAGGAAGACCTAGTGACTTGCACTGGGAGGGTGGAAAACATGAATATCACTGTGTGGCGAGTTCATGGTTTGAAAACCCAGATTCCTTTAGGGTCTGAAAGCCCAAGTTAAAGCTGTTTCTTGCCCTATAGAGGTTTGGCTGCCTAGAAAGGCTTTCCAGTGTCAGGACACAAAACTTGGTACAGCTGTGGCTCTAGTGGACCAAGCTAACTTTCAACCTCGTTTTGAAATCTGGCCACATCCCCCAGGTGGTACTGGTTTTGGTATTTGATTATGGGGTTCATGAAGAATTGTAAAAGCTTGGCACCAAATGGCAGGGCACCAAGTGACAGACGTAGAGTTCCTGCAAAGAAAGGTGACGCTTATAGCTACAGAGGTGAACCCAGAGTATTGGAGATGCCAGAACTGTGGGGTGTATGCTGAGGATGGCCATGAGTGGAGATTCAGCCTTGTTCAAAGGAACTCTGCTTCTACAACTTCAAGCTGCAAACAGTGACTGAGAATTTCTAGAATCTTTGAGCCACCTTGACTACGTGATGAGCAACAGAAGATGGACATTGAAGTACAGGATGTGGTATTTGATTTGCTGGACTTTGATCTTAATTTAAATGTCTTCTTATTATGTTAAGATACTTCTGTTTTAATGTTTTATCTGTGTTAAAGTATTTAACTTATTTTGACTCGATAGACTTCTACAATTAAAGATTTGAGATATTTAAAGAAATACTTTCAGTTCCAACATTTTAATAACTGAAATTTTAATGAGAGAACATTTTAAATTTGTCTATGAAATGTATTTATATTTTTAAGATAACTTTTAACACCTATGGGGACAAGGATTGATTGAAGGTTATAGTTTAAAAGTGCTATGTTTTTGTCAAGTTGACAAGGGGTGGAGTGTCATAGTTAGGCACAGGTGTCAACTTGACTGTTGAAGGTTTGAGCTCAAGGCATATTTGTAGAGAACTAGTGGTTGAGTTAAGCCCAGAGCAAACCTGCAAGAGATTGTCTAGCTGATAGGGAAGGCCCAGTTCATGGTGGGTGGGACTAGGCCCTGAACAGGTGAATAAAATACTGAGAGCTAGTTGAAGAAGTCGGCATCCTTGAGTATACTTGGCCAGACATGCTGGTCTGGCAAATAAAGATTGTCTCTTTCTCAGCTGTTATGTGGTGATGATATGGCCAGTTCCCTCGGCCCTGGTGTTTGTGCAGTGCTCTCCTTTCAAGCTGGACAGAGAACTGTAACCAGACTATCCTAAAGAAATAAACCCCTTGTTTCCTTAAGCAGCTTGATGGTGATTTATCAGCAACCATCAGGTGAACTGCAATAGGCCTTGTGAACTAGATCTCCTAATATCTTTTTTTTTCTCTTATGGTGGCAAATGCACATAGCCTAAAACTTACTATTGTGACTGCTTAAAAGTACAAGTCTGTGACAGTAGGTACCCTCCTGATGTTGTACAAAAGTCACCATGCTCCAGAACGATTTCATCCATCCAAACAGACACTGTATTAAATCATCAGTTCCTCACTTCTCCCAGCTCGTGACAGCCATTAACCTGCTTCCTGTCTAAGGTTTTGATTTTTCTGGATGGGTTACATAAGGAGAGTTACACACGTGTCATTGTTGTGCCTGGCTTCTTTCACCTATCATGATGCTGGCAGGATTCCTTTGTATTACAGCACTTATCTGTACTTATTCCTTTTTCTGGTTGTATAATACTTTATTTATTGATTGTTCATGCTGACAGATATTACTAGGATTTCTGCTATTTTTTGACTTATTGAAGCAGCTGCTATGAATATTCATATGCAAATTTTTGTATGGTTTCATTTCTCTTTGTTATAGGACTTGAATTCTCTGCCTTTGTGTATAGCTGTGCTTAATCTTTATATTGATTTGAGTTTTGATCCTGTCTTGACCCTTAACTGGCCTCGATCTCCCTTCCTCTGGGTGCCAGCAGAGCATTAGAGGTGCGCACCATCATATCTATGTTCAGCTTATTTGAGGGATTCAGACTGCATTTCAAAGTCCCTGTGTCATTTTATGTTTGCATCAGCAGTGTGCTTGGCTTGGATTTCTCCAAGTCTCCGTAGCCCTGGTCATTTCTGCTGTGGACTGTGGGCCATACTAGTGGGTAGCATCTCATTGTGATTGTGCCTTGATTTCTCTTAGGCTATTACTTGTTTTTATTATTTTATTTTTTAGTTTTACAAGCATATTGAGTACTTATCCCTCCTCTCCATTCCCTCTCTCTCCCATACCCCTCCCTTCCCTTTATTAATCTATTCCACTCCTTCCCATCCTCCTGCCTGGCCACTTCTATGGATGGACCCTGGGGTTCCCTCTGGCTTGTCTACTCTTGTGGGGGTTCAGGCCTCTTGTGGCACAAGTTGTCTCTCATCAAGCCACCCCTCTGATAGGAGCATTTCCCTTCACTCATCCAACTTTAATCCCCAAAATTTCCACTGTATGTTCTTATCTTTCCTGAGTTCCTCTATAGTCTATGGGGGGCATGTTGGTATGTCGGTCATTATGCAGGTTTGGTAAGGACAAGTCTCACAGCAGTGAGTTCCTAGATGCAGCAGTCCTGACTTGAATGGAATGTCTTGTCCAAAAGTGAACCTTCTTCGCATCTTTAGGTTCTTACAATGACCGCCCCCCCTTCCTCAAGGAGGTTATTGCTCTTGAGCGTCTTTTACAAATGAATGTAGGCCAGCTGCAGAACCTGTCTGGCAGGACCTTATCTTTCTTTGGGTCAGAGGACAGGACAGTGCTTTTAAGTATTTAATAACTGGGGGAAGGGGAGAAATACTTACTTTTCGAGATTGCGTTTCCATGATGGAAATTCTCCCGTTATGTCAGACATCAGACCAGGCTGGGAACCACAGCGTGAGCTGGTTGCCTGTGCCACAGTGATGGGAAGTCAGCTGGGGGCTGCCTGGTTGTGCGTGCAGGGCCCTGCAAAACCACGCAGGGTGCCAGTCACATGTTAGTCTAAGGAGAAAATGATTTCATGTTCATTGTCTGCCTCTCATCTTTATGCACAGTCTTCTGAGGCAGGTTGTGCCATCTTATTTTAAGAGTAATCCAACGCTAAAGGAACGTAATTATCTGGCTTAGTGCGCCACAGCTAATCAGTGTCAAAGCGCCAGAACTTACTCCTTTCTGCCAACTGTTATCAAGTGGGGGATCTCAGTGTCCACCCCCAGACTCAGGGATTTGCCAGGAAGATTCATAAGATTCAGTTCATCTTTGTGCTCAGAACTGTCATTTATTACGTTGAATAGGAAACGAGATGAAGCAAAATGAAGAAAAGGAAAAGGCTCAGGGAATGGAGTCTGCAAGCGGTATGTGATGCGGGTTTCCAAGAGTCCTCCCCAGGGGAGCTGCCCCCCAGGAGCTTACACCCAGCTCCAATTCCAGACTTAGGCAGGTGTTCACCATAAACCAGTGTGTGTGTGTGTGTGTGTGTGTGTGTGTGTGTGTGTGAGAGAGAGAGAGAGAGAGAGAGAGAGAGAGAGGTGGGTGCATTCGTGCATGTGAATACAGGGATCAACATGCCACCGTGCACATGTCGAGGTCAGAGGACAGCCTCAGTTACTTGCTGTCACTCTCTACTTACTTGAGACAGGCCACTGATGCCAGACCCTCTGGCCTGTGAGCTTCCAGGGATACCGCTATCACTGCCTCCCATCTCGCCATAGAGTCACTGGGACTACAGGCACGTACACGGTGCCTTTGGCTTTTGTGTGGGTTCCAGGTGTTTAAGCTCAGGTCCTCACGCTTGACATGTGCTTTTACCTGCTTTTTTTTTTTTTCTTTAAGATATTTTGACCTGAACTGGGGAGATGGCTCAGCATTTAAAGTCTTTGCCTCTCAAACAAGAGGACCTGAGTTTGGATCCTCAGATCCCGTGTGAAAACACCAGCAGAAAAGGTACAGGCCTGGGATTCCGACCCTGGAGGGCGGAGCCTGGGAAACTCCAGAGCAAAGCAATAAGGAGGTAGAGCAATCCAGGATGCTTCTTGATGCTACCCTCGGGCCTCCACAGGCACACACACTCAAGGGCCTTCTGGTACACGTACACACACGCGCACGCATACATGTGAAAAAAATATTTGATCTGGTGAGTCACTCAAAATTGGGAATGCCAGTGAGCCAGGTGCCAGCTTTTTGAAAAACAGCAGCTTTAGCCCACTGTGTCAGCTGTTTTCTGAACACGGGCCGGATGAAAAAGAAGGAAGGCAAATGGAGATGCGGAATCTGTCCCTGCTGATGATCTTGCTCTGAGGTCTGCAGAAAACTGCATGGCGGGCTTCCTAAACCAGCTTGCCGGACAGATTGCCACAGATGCCCAGCGCCTCGGCCTGTAACATGGTCATGTCAGGGCTTGGAAGTGGCCGTGTCTCCCCCCACCCCCCAAAGTGTGACACATTCTGGCAGCTTGTCCCAGAGGGTCCCGGGTGGCCTCACCACACTGCCCGAGACTTCTCAGCGTCTTCTCTTGAACGCAGCTGAGTGGAAATAGTGGCCGTCTCCAAATGTCTGAAGAGATGCTCTCCTCCGCCTGGCCCCCTCACGTCTGGGTCAGGGGTTCTTTGTGCTCATGCGTAGAAGGTGACCGAATTGTCTGTGGGTGTCTAGTTGTCCCAGGATATTTTGAGGACTCTCTGGTGAAGAATAGACCCAGGAAGGAGCGGACCACTGGATGGGAGCTGCTGGGTGCCCGCTTCCTTTTCTTCCCATCACAGACTGATGATCAAGTAAAGTGCTAAACCTCTCACTTATTTATCTTTATCCTTTGACAATTGCAACATGTATGTAATACATTTTGGCCTGTTGTTAGAGACAAGGTCTCACATGGGAGCCCAGGCTTGTTAGGGTCCTTCTGTCTTAGCCTACGGAGTGCTAGATTTAGGCTTGTGCCACCATGCCTGAATCTCAGAGATGTTGTTAAGAACTTTGCTTTTATCCATTGTTTGCTAATACTTTATTTTAGTAATGTCAGTCAGAAAACAAACACAGGAACTGGAAAAAAGACCTTGCCAGATTTAGAACATGCCACCTCCCACATTCTTAACTTCATCCTCTCTGGCCTGCTGGGAGGCTCCTCTTGGGTCCTGCCTCTTCCCCTTCCCCTCCCCACCTTGCTTCCAGCCCCAGCAGGAGGGCATGTCCCTCCTCAGGGACCTTCCTTTGTAAGATGAGTGATTGGGCGTGTGTCTACAGTCCATGGCTGCTTTTCTGGCGTTTCTTTCATGTGTCCGTCAAGAGCTTCCTTCTCAGCCCACTTATCACATGCATGTATGTGGGTGTTCGTTCCCTCAACGCTTGCTTTAGCAGACAACATCTGTTTCGTGACTACTGCTAGCATCCTGCCACTCTGCTCCTGCAATAAATCTCTTGTGTGCATGTGGCCTGTGATCTTTGCTCGTGCCGGACATAGGAAGGGGCTTCTCTGAACAAGCCCCCTTTCAGATTTCCCCCATTCCTGCCTTCCAGCCTTCCAGCCTTATGCCTTTTGAGGTTCAGATGCTGTCGATTCTACCTTCTGAACATAGTTCAGCCTGGCTGCCTCCTCCATCTCTACCATCGCCATGATGTAGGTGCCACTGCCCCTTCTCGGGTGAATGTAGTGGCCTGCGTCAGCTTGGATTCACATGCAACCCTCTAAGCCATGCTAGCTTCAAAACTGACATTCCTCACTCAAGGTGAAGGAAGAGACAGACTGCTCAGAGCTCGTATGGCCAGAGTCAAGCTAGGAAGCTCAGCCTTGTCTCTCCTGCCCATTGTCCTGGAGAAAGGAGCGATGTCTTCCAGGTAGCCAGAGGGTACGAAGCTGGAACATTACATCCAGGTCACGTGGTGCTGTTTTTCCTACCAGGAAGCCACTTCCCAAGGCGCACACAAGCAGGTGGAGTCCCTCGAGTCCACCAGCTGCAACGCTGGGCATGGAATCAGAAGCCTGAATTTCAGCAGCTGTGATTCTGGGTATAGGATGAGACCCCCAATCTCACTAGCTGTGATGTTGGGTCTGGGATTGGAACTCTGAGTCTCAGTTTCTTCATCTGTCAGTGGAGAAAACATCTGCCTTGCAAGGCATCATATGTGTATGCATCTGGCATAACATTCCAGAATCCTCTGTCAGTGTGGCTTAGAAGACAGGAAGGTGTTAAAAATGGAGACCACGGACAACAGTCCTCTCATCATTTTTTTTTTGTTATGCCTGAACATGCATTTTGCACAGTGAAAAATCAAGATTGGCTTTTGGCTTAGGAACAGAAGGGTTTTGGAGCCTTTTTTAGTTTAGTTTAACTTTTTTTTTTTTTTTTAAAGCAAATGCTTTCATAGCATGTAGGAGAGAGGAAAAAAAATTTTTTTCCCTCTGCCTATTTTAGTTTTTCTGGCTAGGTCCCCTAAAAATTAGACTACCAAAAGATAGATTAACAGGAAACAAAAAACCCAGTAATTCCTCCCAGTGTGTGGGCGCCTGTACAAGGAAAAGGAAAAAAAACTAGGAGGAGCGAGGGCTGAAAGCTTGTGTACTAGGCTGGGGAACTGTGAGAAAGCGACAGGAAGGGTGGGCTTGGGCCAGGCGGTTAATGGGGAGAGTGAGCAGAGGGCTTGTGTATACAGCATGCCAGTTACCTGCGGTGTCGAGTACCTGGCAGAGTGGCTCAGGAAGGAAGGATTTCTTTTGGCCCAGGGTTTCAGAGGGTGCAACCCATCATGGCAGGGATGGCATGGCGAAGTTGCTTCCTTGCTGAGGGAGAGTGTGGTAGAGCTTGTAAATGGGGACCAGACCAGGAAGCAGGGCCAGGCCAGAACCTCCAAAATGAAAGTGTACCCTCGGGGCTGGAGAGGTGGCTCAGTAGTTAAGCCTCTGCCTTGCAGGCGGAAGGTCCTGAGTACGGATCCTAGACCCCACGTATAGACGCCAGGGCGGAAGCGGGGGCGGCCTGCGTTTCTGGTCCTGGTAGGGCGGAGCCTGTGAATCTCAGGGCAGAGTAAACAAGGAGGAGGTGGAGGCGTCCATGGTGGTTTCAGAATTTGTCCGTGGTTCTACACACACACACACACACACACACACACACATACACACACACAATTGAATAAATAATAAATAAAAAAATTAAAGAAAGAAAGTGTACCCTCCACGCCCCACCTTCATCTAAAGGTCTACAGCCTGTGGGAGGATGTTCCCACTCGAGCTATAGCAGATGAGTTTCTCTCAGCACCTCGTGATAAGAATGTGTTTCTTACTGCTGATAGTGATTCAGTCTCCTTATTTCGGAAGAAAGTCACAACGCCTTTCTTGAACCTGCCATTTCAAAAATTGCATTTTAACTCAAAATGGTTCATATCCCACTGAGGTCTACTGGGGGGGGGGTCTCTTTCCTCCGGTGTTCGTCATGTGGTAGGGGTGATCATGCGTGCTCCTCTCCACCCATGTTTGCATGTGTGTACAGGTGTGTGAGCACGTGTGTGCCTGAGTGGGAAGCACGAGGTGCCGGGATTCATCCTCGGTTACTTTATTGTGAGGGCAGGTCTCTCGTTAGATCCAAAGTTCACCTGTAGCTCACTTGGGAGTTTCAGCCTCTACCTTCTGGGATTGGAATAACATATAGGTGGCTACTACGTCTTGCCAGCATTTGACACAGGACCTGGGATCTTAGGAGGCTGAGCCCTCTCCAGAGCTGTGTCTGCTATCTCTAGAAGTGCTAACTCACAGTAGTCCATAGCGTGTGGTGGTCTGCTTGGGAAGCATCTCTCTTCCAGTGCTTTACCATGTGACGCTCTTGTCCCGAGTACTTTTGTAAGTGTTGACTGTGATCCTCTTGACTGTATGTGTGTGGTCGCTAGTTACTGTTTGCATTTTACAGATGAGGAAAGGGAAGCAGAGAGAGGCTGAGGTCTTCTTTACCCACAGTTCCAGATTCAGTATGTGACAGACCTGGGACCTAGCACAGCAGTGTGACTCCAGGACTCAGAGCTGCTATACTGTGCTGCCGGAATAAGTGATTCTTTTGGAAATTGTATGACTTTGTGGGGGGTATGAGAATCCATGTATTAATGTTTGTGTTCACCAGAAAATGAGTCAGTCATCAAGAAAGTCAAGTAAAGTATAGAGCCCATGCGTCTCTGAACCATCACTGTTTGACTTTGAAGGAAGTGGACTTTCTGACCACAGGTGTTTGTGCTGTGGAGCTAATAATGGCTGGGAGTCACTGGAGCTCAGTGGTTGCTATCATGAAAAGGAAGTGCTGTCACAGCTGTTGGCTGGCTGGGCCCTGGTTTCATGCTGTGAGACAAAATTAAAATAGCCTCAAAGGGTAAAAATAGCACAGTCACATGAAGTGTCAGTCATCTTTTTTTTTTTTTCTTTAAAGCCTCGTGCAGTCATGGTTCACCTGTTTGGTTGAAAATAGTGGATGTTGAAGTATGGCAAGGTGACACATCTCTATAACCCCAGTACCTGGGACGCAGATTGGAGGCCACTCAGGAGTACGTAATGGGGGTTCTCCTTAAAAACCTCTGTGGTGATAAGCTGCTGACATATCATCCGTGCTTTAGCAAGTGCCCAGGCACAGTGCTAAGACAGACAACTTCTGTGAAACTCAGAGAGAGAGAGAGAGAGAGAGCGAGAGAGAGCGCTAGACTGGTTGGAAAGGTTTTCATTGGGAAGGAGAGGCATGAGATTGTGCAAGATGACAATGAAATTGACTTAAATTCATTGTATTTGTGAATAAAATACCAAAGAATAAAAAACAACACTGGGAAAAAACCCAAAACACCAAAAGAAAGCGGTAATAACAAAAACCAAAAATCTAAAAAATAGGAAAGAATAGATGTTAATAAACAATGCTGTCTTGTTTTTTTATTATATTCACTTATTTTTCCCCAATCATACAAGTGTAATGCTCTCTTATTATATAGGCCATGATTGAAGAAGAATCTCACTTATGTATTTTATTTGGTCTGACACATCTGAATTTCACACCTGTTTCTCAGAAGAGCTGTCTTGGAAGTCTTAAAGATAGGTATAAGAATCTGTTCTAAAGTAAGACTATTGTTTATAGTTCTGTTTTCCCTAGGCCTCCTAGGGTCTTGAAAGGTAATATTAATAGGTAAATGTATGGTGTACTACCTTTCAGCTTTGTTCCAAATACCTTACATAATTTGACCTTTTAAATTCTTACTTCAAACTTTCTTTGTGCGAGCATTCATTGCATTGCATAGTGCGAGTGTGTATTCTTGAGCATAGGTGAGTTGAAGCCAGAGGCCAGCTTTTTTTTTTTTTTTTTGAGATAGGGTTCTCCCTGGTCTGGAATTCACCAGTTTAAGTTGTGCTGGGTAGCCAGTCAGCCCCAGTCCTAGAAATCCACCCTTTTTTTTTTTTTTTTTTTGCATGTAGGATAGGAACTATCTAACAAATTTAAAGCACTTCCAAAGTTTTCTTGGCCTAGTGAGAATTATCAATTGCAGTTTGACTGTTGGAACCGTAGTGACCACGGCAAGCAGGTAACCGCCTCTACTTGTGAGTCTGTCACGTATTCTACAGAAAGTCTGCAAGATAGAAGCGTAGTGACAAGACAAGATGTCAGAGGTCAGGCTGCTTGTGGTATATGAGCCAGGTGAAAATGCACTAAACAGAATCATTTGAAGTTAGCCATACTGGATTGTGGTCTTCATGAATGAATGAGAAAAGCCACTTCTCTTTCCGAGAACCTGGGGTTTGGTAATATTGAGGTTTCACATATGTTCACAGTTGCTATCAGCTCACCTATGCAATTCCTTGAGGGCAGTAGCTCCATGGGTGTGGACTGTGATACCTCAGTGTCATCCACTGGAGGGAGGTGAGGCAAAGGAAGACCAATAAGCAGGAGGTAGGTTCTTAGGGAGCGCCACGTCTGTGGGTGCGTGGAGGGACTTCTCTACAAATAGGCGATGTTCTGCCGTGTACGTTAAGAGTCAGCTCCGTGAGCGAGCACATAGCTGGGGATGCAGGCTCACTGCACTGGGGATGACCACCCGGAGTCCCTAAGACTCCTATCATTTCCTCGGTGGGTGCTTCGGGCCCAGGAGTCCCCAGCCTCGTTGGCCACTGGTGTCACTTTCTTTAGCCTCTGCGCACTCTTTGCCCAGTTGTAAAATGCGGAACCCATTCTTCTGGCAGAGCAGCAGTTCTGTAATTAACCATAGAACACTTTTAATATGGCAGATGCCAGTTGCTGTGTACACTTGAGCTCTGGGATCAGTTGTATAAACATCAGGATTGTTGTGGTTTCCTAGGCTCGTTTCCTGTTTTGGGTCCATGGACTAGTTTTGTTCGTAACAATTAAAAAAAATGTGTCCATCTTCCATTTTTTTTTCAACCCAGTTTTTTGTGGACGCGATCTGTATTCTCGCAGAAAATCCTACTTAGGTCCATACAACTTGGTTCAAGATTAAAATGTTTTTGGTAACAATTTTTTTAACCTTCTATTGTGGGACATTTCAAATTTGCTCACATAATAAAATAGTGTCCCTTGTTGCCATTCCCCAGGCATGAGCCTGTTCCTCCCTCCATCCCAACATTGCTTCTCTGCAGAAGTTTCCGCATGCCAGTAGCCAAAGTCACGGGTTGCCAGCTTATGCAGAGCGGTGCTACTGTCTCTGCATGTCTAAACACAGCACCAGAACGTCCTGTTTTCATCACCCCTAGGCAGCTGAAGAGATCGCGTCAAAGATCTTTTCTCTCTAGTGGTGCCCAAGTGATAGGTTGCGCTACAAAAGTTTGCTGTGACTTGACTTTCTCCAATAGCACTTGAATGAACATCGGGATAGAAACCGTAGTAAAGGCACTGCCTGGCTCTCATCAGGCCTATAGAAGCCCACGGACGACTCTTCCGTGTGTGTTGCTCTTCGAGCATCTTACTAGGAGGGGCAGTTAGTTCATCCTCAACTGCAGACCTGGCTCTGAAGCACATTTTCTTTTCCCTGCCAGTGCTGTGGTTCCTTCTCCCCATATCCACTTACCTCCTCGCCGTCCCCCACTGTCCACTCTAATGCCCTATAAAAGCAGAAGGAAGGAAACTGTCCTAGCTTGCCTGACTATCTTCCCAGGGAGGATTGTGCCCTTCAGAAGTAGCCAGCCGTACAGGGACGTGGCCGTGCTAGGAGTTGGCCCAGGAGCAGCAAGGGCAAATAAGGAGCCATGTTTCAGTCTCCCACAAAACTCGGTTCCTTTGGGAATCATTTGTATTTCCAGGGTGCACTCACGTGCATGTGTCGCACCCCCTGCCAACACAGAGAGGGGGTTCCTTCTAGCCAGGTGTGGGCACCACAGAGGCAGAGTTCCCATGGGAGCATCCTAACTTGGTGCCTTTCCTGAAGCCCAGCCCTGGGCGACCCTGGGGGGAGTTGTGGGGAATGCCATGAGGGTTTCCACGCCCAGGGCCTTTATCAGAGTATTCACTGTGAAGGGGACGCTGGGGACTGGGAAGGGGCTGGAAATCCCTGCCAGGCTGTGGGCCATGTGTGGTGGGTTTCATTGTCCATTCAAAAGCCCCAGGATTGGGCGTTGAACATTGTGGTACTAGCTGTCTCTGCCGCCCATCTCTACCTTCGCTTGCTTTGTTTGAAACTCAGCCACTGGGGGGACATAAAGCATATCTCTCCTGAGTTCCTCCTGATGGGAGATTGCGCTTCTGATGTTTTTAGCTATTTCCACTATCCTGAAGGTACAAAATATCTATTTGAAGAAGTCTGCTTGAACATATGAGCATACAGACAGACAGACGACAGATTACAGCAGACTGACAGATGGCAGGCAGATACCCTAGACGCATGACAGAGAGACACATGGACAAACAGCAGACAGACAGATGACAGACCTCTGTGTTGTAGAAGCAAGGGTGTTACCTGTTAGATGAATCATAGAAACCCAAGCTGAGGCTAAAGGGCCTTTCTTCTCTTTTGCTGTAAAAACAGATTTCCATCGGTGCATCCATCGACTAGCACCCGTGTCTGAGAAATGTCCGGACAGCAGTTTTTGGATCTCATAGAATGTTAATGGGACTGATAGGGACAGTGAAAAATGCATCTCCAGAAGCTATAATCGCCTATCAGCACAATTCTATGTGAACATCATTCTGTGATTTTGCAAATGAAAGTTTTGCCTTTAAGTATTCTTCAACACCTTATTTTTATTCTGAGTATTATTTAATACTTGGTTGTGAGAAGTGATAGGAACATTACTTTAAAAATCTCAGTCTTCATAATGAAACCATTTTTATGTGTGTAAACACTGGCTTGCTAATGTAAAAGTTTTTTCCTTCTAAGTATAAGGATGTCTGGTAAAATGCGAAGCTTCCATTTCCGTGACTGCGATGAGCTGGTTTAAAGGGAGAAAACTTCAGGGTTTACTTTACGCTGGAATTCTGTGGAAAGGAGACCCTTGTCAGAGCATTCTCCAGTCCAAAGGCCTTTAAGTTTTATTTGCTCACCTTCCCAAGCCCCAGAACATGTGGACTGTTCCCCACACACAAGAGAAACGCCAGCACCCCAAGCTCACCCTTGCCTCTCCTGATTAGCATCACCCGATGTATGTGGGACTTGCTGTTCGAACTCTGCTCTAAGTGGAGCAGAGTAAAATGGGCCTTTTTGGCTCATTCAAGAATTTTAGTAGAACATGTGATTTTCTTCTGTCTTCTGTTGAGGAGCAGATGGGAACTCTGCACCCATTCTTCGCTCACACATTCGAACCTTCACTGCAAGCATCTCTCCTTTCCTTAACTCTAGCAAATGTCTTGGTATAATTTGTTTTATAATTTTATTTTTTATTTACAAGAGAGAAGGGAAGAGAGAGAGAGAGAGAGAGAGAGAGAGAGAGAGAGAGAGAGAGAGAGAGAGAGAAAGAGAGAGAGAGAGAGACTCATGCAGAGTTCAGAGGACACGTTTTGTAAGTTAGCTTCTCCTTCCCCATTATGTGTGCTCTAGGGATCAGCTGAGGTTCTCAGGTTTGCACACAGCAGGTCTTTATCTGCTGAGCCACCCTGCCTGCCTTTTTTGTCAATTTTTTCAGATCAAGGAATTTAGTATGTGTTGATCTCCATTTTGATATTTTGGTATCTGCATCTTACTAGAAGGATGTGGAATCAATAGTGGACGGATGTGCAGAAAGAAGGACCAAAGTAAATTCACAAACTGAGCACGGATGCATTGTCGTGAGCACTGACAAGCTTGCGGCTTGTGTGTGAGTTCTGGCATGATGAGTTTGTCTTTTGAATTCAACAGCAGTATTCCCCTATCATAGTATTTTGCATACGTAATTTTATATATAATTCTTATTTAATTTAAATTTGTTCTGTGTTCTGTCAATGGTCTCTATCACTAAACATGTGGTATCAGAATCTGTCTTTAGCTGTTTTAGTTGTTGGGGGTCTGTTGAGAAGGAACTGAGGCTGACTGAATGTGAGACTATCAGTGTGCATGGGGTCTGGCGATATGTACCAATGGGTTCCTGAATTGGAATGAAAAGAAGGAGCAAGGAGAACGCATGGCCCCTATCACGCCAGGCGACAGGCACCCTGAAGGATTGCTGTGGAGAGGGATGTGGGTCTAGCCAATGGCCCATTTATCACATCCAAATAGTGTTGCCAACTTTATCTCCCTTGGGCCATAATTCTGTTTTATAATTAATTGTGAGTTTGCTTTGATCTTGCAGTTGCATAAGAGCTACCAGAATAATAAATTTCTACCACATTTATGTTCGTGCATAGTTAAGTGATAACAAGGCATGTAATATATGTGGCATTTAAGCATTTAAGACTGGAAGTAGGTAGAGTTCAATCTTGGATTATTGACTTTGGGCAAGTGAATTACATTCTTTAAGTCTTGACTTTTTTCATCCATCAAATAGGGCAACAGGAATTTTTGTGTTACAATGTTGGGAGGAATTGTTGAGATCATCCGTGTACAAAGCTAAATGTAGGGCCTGGTTCATGGTGAGTGATATTAGCTTTGAGCACAATGTAAGTTCTTTTCTGTAACAAAATTAGTAAATATTTGAGTTTCAGAAGTCTAGTGTTGGGTAAATTCATTGATGTTTTCAGAGATTTGGGTTTAGTTGTGGCTTAGTCTCTTAAGTCAGTCAACCTTATATAATTGATAGTCAATTTCTTAGATGCTCTGGTTCCTAGCAAATTTGCAGGGTTCATTGTGAAAAATAAAAGTAATATTATCATTTAGAGAATAAATTTGTATTCGTATTCTCTAGAACAACAAAATCATAGAATGAGTATGTGTGTATGTGTGTGTACATATATGTGTATATATGAGACATACATATGTACACACACACACATATAAATATTATACATTTGAGATGGTAAGAATAGGCTTATGTGATTGTGGAGCTGAGAAGTCCCATGAGAGAGCCCGTGGTAATTCGGACCAAGTCCTATGGCCTTGGCAAATGGAACTCTGTGATGATTAATTTTATGTGTCAACTTGTATTGCAGTGCACCTGCATGGTTGCTGACAAGTGACCATCAAACGGCTCCAGGGAACTAGGGGCCCACTTTCTTATAATAGTCCAGCTACAGTCTGTCCAGTTTGACTAGAGAACATGCATCAATACCAGGACTGAGGGAACTGCCACACTATCTCCACGTAATGGCTGAGAGAGGGACGATCCCCACCTGCCAGACCAGCATGTCTGACCAAGTGTACATGCACAAGGATGACAACTTTCTTAACCAACTCTGTGTATTTTATTCCAGGGCCTAGTCCTTCCCACTATGGGCTGGGTTTCCCCATCAACTAGACAATTTCCTGTAGGTTTACTCTGAGCTTAACTCAACCACTAATTCTCCACAAATGTGCCCACAGCTCAAACACTCAACAGTCAACTTGACATCTGTGCCTAACTATGACAACTTGATAAAGTTAAGGGATGCCCAGAGAGCTGATAGGCTTCTTGGCATTGAGGCCAGGAGAGCTGATAGTGGCGTTTCACAATCTGAAGCCAGAAAATTGAGTATTAGGGGTAGGAAGGAGGCTTTGGCATAAGCCCTTGAGCTAAGAAGCTGTTGTCTGAGTGCAGAAAGAGGTACATGTTCCAGAAATTCAAGGAGAGAGCTCATCATTATTATTTTTTAAATTTTATTTATTGTGTGTCCCTGTGGAGGACCAAAGGTGGCTTCAGGAATCATCCTGGATTTCTTCTACCTCCTTCTTGCTTTGCTGTGGAATTTCCCAGACTCTGGCCTCCAGGGCTGGAAGTGTCAGCTGGGGTTGTTTCCGCCTGGCGATTTTATGCGGGACCTGGGATTCAAACTAAGAACCTTCTGCTTTCAAAGCAAAGGCTTAACCACTGAGCCATCTCTCCAGTCCTCATTATTTTTGTTCTGTGAGGACCCAGAGTGAACTGGGTAAGAGCTATCCTCACTGGTGAGGGTGGATCTTCTTCATTTGCTCTACTCAAATTCTCTACTATTTAAATAATAATCTCTTCTAGAGACACCCCCATAGACAACCAGAATTATTGCCCTGTCAGCCATCTGGGCATCCCTTAGCTTAATCAGGTTGATGCATAAAATTAATCATCACAGAGTTCCATTTGCCAGACATTCTACTGAGCACCTAGTAACATTATCCTAGTCCCACGTGTAGCTTAGTAAAGGGAGTCACATTGCCCTGTTTCTACAGTGAAAGGAACTGAGGCATACAAAAGGGGTGTGGGGTGTCATAGCTTGGATGTGGCAGAGCAGATGTTAGAATCAGAAGCTGCTTGTCCCCAGAACTGATGCTCTCTCTCTGAAGTCCCATGTGCTGCACAGGTGATTCATCAAGGGCTTTCTTCTTGGAGTTGCTACAATAAGAATAAAAAGTGTGATATAGGAAGGAGGGAGTTTAGAATGTTGGAGAATTGTCTTAAGTCTTTTTCTGTATATAATGGGGACTGATGATACCCAGGAAAAGGACAGAAAGATGAACTGTATATGAATGACTACTTTCTCAAATGAATCTATGTATTTTTTTTTTCAGGTTTACTTTCTTTAAGACTGATACTGATATTTTTTACGTTTACTGTTTTTTTTTAATTAACTTATTTTTTGAAAGAGAAAGCAAGTGCAGGCATCCTCATGATGTGTTTAGAGATCAGAGGACAAATTTTGAGCTTTTTAAAAAATTTTATTCATTCATTTAGTGTGTGTGTGCGCACGAGCATGAGTGTGTGTGTCAGAGGGCACATATATCTCTGTGGAGGACCAAGGGTGACTTTGGGAATCATCCTGGATTGCTTCTACCTCCTTCTTGCTTCTCTCTGGGATTTGCCAGCTTACGCCTACCAGGGCCAGAAGTGCAGGTTGTTACCTTTTCCACCTGATGTTTTTAGCTCGAACCTGGGATCTGAACTCAAGACTTTCAGCCTGCAAGGCAGAGTCATCTCTGAGCCCTTGCTACTGGCATTAAAACTGCTGAACATTCTAGAAATTAGACCTACCTGTGTCTCCTGTCCTCTCTTAGGCTGGTTATAAAGAGAATGCTGCTCACCTCGTTTCCAAGCTTTGCAAAGTGGACATGCGAGAGAGGACGCCCCCGCGCACATGTGAAAAACCGTGGCTCTTACATGTTGGCTGAGTACACTGCTGAGTCAACATTTAAGTGCTAAGAAGTATTCTTAGCTGGGAGGATTCAAAAATGAGTATGAGGAGCTTCCACTTCCTCATAATTTTCACTTCAGTGGGCAGGACAGAGGCCCGAGAAGTAAAATTTATATGAACACAATGATCTTGGCTATTTCTCCAGGGTCCACAATTTTTCACAAAAATATGTAATATGCTGTAGTTATTCTGACTTTCCTTACAGAAAGAAATTCCAATGTGTGACCTAAGTGGAGAAGAACTCTTCCATGTTCCCAGTAGTACTTCTGAAGGTCCTCTGGGTGACTTTGGAAGGCTGACGTGTTGGGAGTTACAGGGGTTTATGGGAGAGTGTGCAGGACCAGGTATGCAAAGAGCACCTGGCTCTGACGGTAACTCCGGGTGCCCCATGGGAGTCTCTTATCCCTCCAGGCTTTCTCCCTAGCTCCTAAGGTCACTTTGAGATGTGGCCATAAGAAGTTATGACAGTACATAGCATATACAAAGTCTGTGTGTTTCAAAGAAGGTGCTGAGCATCTTCAATTCCTTCCAAAAGTGAGCAGCCGACTGCAGTGGTCACTAGACCACTTCTGCTACTGTGAACAATACACACAGCTTAACGGAGGAAAGGGAGGTTTGGTTTATGGCTCTGCAGGGGATATAGTCCATTATGGCAGGAATTGCATAGCAGAAGGGAGGAGGCCAGCTTAGATCATCAGGGCCATCATGAAGGCAGAGAGAGCAAGTGCAAATGGAGAGGAAGCAGGGCTGGGCCTCCGTCATGTGCCTCCAGCAAGGCTTCACCTCTTAAAGATGCCACAGTCTCCACAGACATTAACATCGGCTAAGGAATCAAACACAAGAGTTTGTGGGGGACAACTCATGTGCAAGCCATGACCCCTCCCGCACATCTCCATGTCCTTTGGTGTTCTCTGCCACGGTTCCTGGTATTGCTCAAGCTTGAAGTTCTCCACTGCTCTTCACCCCCATGTCCTGGTGGCTACCAAGTTTTGCAAACGTATCCTTGTAAGCTCTCTGCTTTCCTCGCTGCGTGTAGTGTTGCTGCTGGCCTGGTTCAGAACCTCACTTCCCTTGTCTGGCATGATGGCAGCCTTCTGGTTGGTCCTCTGTGTACACTTCTTCTCCATCCTGCTGTTTATAGTGACTTATTCTTGTGGTGCTGCCGCGTCTTGTTAGGCAAGTATTCTACCACGTAGCTCTATCCCCAGCAATTGTGTTCTGTTCAAAACCGTGCCTTGTTGTAGCACTTCTTATTACCCCCTAAGAATCGCTCAGGAGAAGCCCCAAAATCCATAGTTTAGGAAGAATGTGGGTGAGTACTTTAGCTTCCAGTAGCCCTTTTGGGTGCCATTTCCAGGTCTTCCTCTGAGGCCGCCCTGACTTCCAGACACAGTGCATTTCTTTCATCTCGCCTCATGAAAATGCTCTTCTGTTTCTGCTTCTTGAATCCTCCTTCTTGGGCTCCCTATGGGAAAACTCCTACTTACCCTTTGAAACCCAGATTTAGATAGCACCTCCTCCCCGAAACCTCAGGTTCTCCTGATTATGAATCACCCCCTTTCCCTTTCCACCTACTATGCTTCTGTGCAATCCTCCCACAGAGACCCTCAATCTCTTCCCTGTCCCTGAACCTCCAACACACAGCATTTGCAAGGGGGGCTGGTGGAAGGTTCCTGTTCTGTGTTCTAGCAGCGTTTCTGGCGTGAGTGAACAACTCCAACTTGGACGCTCAACTGCTAGCTTTGAGGTAGGATAGAAAAATGGGAAAAATTAAGAAATGTGGGAAGAAAAGAAGACTCCTATTGTAAGGTTAATTCCTGCTGGTTGAGAGTCTGGGAAACCTCAGCACAGCTGATAGACCCAAGATGGCTTTCAGAGGTGATACTCCTCTGAAAGACACCAAAAGCAGGTATGTTCAGAACAACACTTGATTGGTGGCTAATGTAGTCAGAATGTTTGTGACCTTGTAGCAGTTCGCCTGCACTGTTGCTGACAAATCACCATCAAATGGCTTAAGGGAACAAGGGGTTTATTTTCTCTTACGATTTTCTGGTTACAGTTCTCAGTCCAGCTTGACAGGAGACCTCACACCAACACTAGGGCCAAGGGAACTGACCACATCATCTCTATATAATGGCTGAGAGAGGGACAATCCTTACTTGTTAGACCAGCATGTCTGGCCAAGTGTATACAAGGATGCCAACTTTCTCAGTCAGCTATCTGTATTTTATTCCAGGGCCTAGTCCCACCTACCATGGGCTGGACCTTCCCCATCAACTAGACAATCTCCTGCAGGTTTGCTCTGGGCTTTACTCAACAACTCTCTACAAATTCTCTACCAATGCCCAGAGCTTAAACCCTCAACTATCAAGTTGACATCTGTGCCTGACCATGATATACCTTGATTTTGTCAGCATTTCTCGTCTCTAAATCTACACAGAACACCTCATAAAACCATCTTGTAGATCTATCTACAAAAGGAAATTCTTAGACGAGAGAGAGAGAGATGAGTCAGCTTATATATTTTGTTTTACCTAATTTTAAACTTTTTAACACACACAGGAGTGTTGTAAGTTGACTCTTCAGTTGCTGACAAACAGGGCTAAATAAATGAGGGGAAGAAGGGGCTTATTCATTCTGTGGGTTTCAGGCTGTAGTCCATGATGGTGGCAGGAAAGTCGCACCAATATCAAGATCAGAGGAACTGGCCACACCACATCCACAGGAGAGCTGAGGGCCACTTTCTAGCTTTCCAGTCTGCTAAAACCCACACACTTGGGGATGGTCCCACCACGATTGGGTTTTTCAACATCATTTAGATAATCTCCCACGGGTTTGATCAGACACTTAACTTCACTAAATGCTTTTTGTTTTGTTTTTAGTGTCTTCTTCCTTTTCTAAAGAACGATTTATGTGTTTTAGTGTTGCATGCACGAATATAGTGTATTTATGATATTTTTATCCCATAATATCCAATCCTGTCCTCCCTCCTTTTCCTACAACCCTTCATCTTCTCTTCTCTTTCAATTCTTTTCACCTGTGTGGCCCACTGTGTTTCATCCTGTTTACCTTTGATCACATACGCTTGACATGATTCATGTTCCAGTAGGTATCATAGGTCAGCTTAATGAAACGTGTGTGTGTGTATGCAGCTTTCATGCTGAAAGATGCAGTTCTCGGTTGTCAGGTTGACACCTGTCATCTGCACCTCTTCTCATACTTGAGGGACACATGCCTTTACCCACCAGGCCATCTTCCTCCCCTGTGCAGACAATCTCTTCTCCACCATAGTGGTGGGTGCAGTCCCTAAGAGTCCTGGGGTGTAGTCCTGCCTAACCAGACCCGGGAGCGTAATGCGGCAGGTTGTTACAAGCTAGATTCCAGTCACCTTTCTTTCCTGCCTTAGGCACCTCTTCCTTCAGTCACTCTGGTCTGCTTTTTTAAAAATATGTTTATTTATTTAGTGTGTGTGTGTGTGTGTGTGTGTGTGTGTGTGTGTGTGTGTGTGTCAGAGTGCACTGTGTGTCCCTGTGGAGGACCAATGGTAATACTTGGGGAATCATCCTGGATTGCTTCCACCTCCTTCTTGCTTTGCTCTGGATTTTCCCAGACTCCATCCACCAGGGACAGAAGTACAGGCCATTGCAGCTTTTTATGTGGGACCTGGGATCCAGTTCCAGTACCTTCTGGAACTCAGGACCTTCTGCTTGCGAGGCAGAGTCTTAACCCCTGAACGATTTGTATAGTTTGTTAATTATATGCACCAGCATCTTGCACACGAGGAAAAGTAAGGCCTGCGCTTTGTGTGTTAGTTCATTCTGCTGGGGCTTGCATCTCTGTCCTCGGACTTCTGATGTAGAAGCCGTAGCTCTCTGAGCTCACGTCGCACAGCGCATGGTATGGCTGGCGGTTGTAGTAGCACGGGGATGCGGCTTAGTTTCTTCACGGGCCCAGGAAGCCTTACCTAGCAGGGTCACAGGGAGTTTGGAAAGCTTCCGGAGGCTCCATTTCCAGACGACTTATCCATGCACAGGAAATAAACCTCCTTTTGTGTTCCTACACATCATTTTTTAAAATTACTATTCTTTTAGTATCTCATATATAAGTATAGTGAACTTACAGGATTTTCACCCAAGGTAGCTGTTGCTCGAGAAACCAAGGGGCAAAGGAGAGAAGGGAAACCTGAATGATCTAAAGAAAAGGTTCCTGTAGGAGTAGAGAGTGTGACATTCTCGTGACCGAAAGTGGAGGAGCTGAACAAGTTGCTGGGCTTGGTCATCGCTGAGGTTTTTGAGGTTGCCTTGAGCCTCTAGCCCTCTGTGCATGTTGGGAGTGGTTAAGAAAGGAGTGGGTGGAAGGAAGTGGACAAAGCACTCCATCCTTCTCCTTTCAGGAAGGAAAGAGAATCGTGAGGTCAGTAGCCAGGGCAGAAAGCAGGTGCTTGATGGTGCCCAGGGGTAGGGGGCTTTGGCATTAGTGGAGGCCTGCAGGAACTTTTAGCCTTAGACGAGCTGCCGTTTCTTCGTCTGCAGACGGAGCCCAGCGCTGGTCTCACAGACTGCTGTGGTCATAGCACGCATCGGAGCTCGGCCAGTCGCAAGCTCTGGATTGCGTGTCCATTTTAGCTTCTCTTGAAAAAGGGGTGAAAAGAAAAGAGGGTAAGATCTAGTGTCCTTAAGCTTCAGGGGAGGAGCTCGGGGGTACCCTTGCAGTAGCTGCTGTCTTCTCGGCATGGGAAGCAACCTGGGGTACTGTACCCCAAGGGAGGCAGACAGAGAGGGGAGGCAGGTCTAGCTGCACTGGGAGCATCTCCTGCTGTCACGGGACCACAGAGCAGCACTGAGGCCTGGTCAGATGCAGAGAAGACAGCAGACCACGGCCAGGTTCTAGGGATAGATCTGACAAACATCGGTTACAGAGAAGGGAGAGATGGAAGGAGGGAAGAAGGAGAGGGAAGAGAGGAGGGAAAGAGGAGGGAATGAGGTGGGCAGATAATGAGAATTCTGAGCGTCATAGGCACAGGTGTCAACTTGACTGGAGAATTAGTGGTTGGGTTAAGCCCAGAGCCAACCTGCAGGAGATTTTCTGGCTGATGCGGAAGGCCCAGGTGGGTGGCATTAGGCCTTAGAATAAAATACAGACAGCTGGTTGAGAGAGTCGGCATCCTTGTGTACACTTGGCCAGACTTGCTGATTTTGGAAGTAAAGATCGTCCCTCTCTCAGCCGTTATGTAGAGATGGTGTGGCCAGTTCCTTTGGCCATGCATGCTCTCCTGTCAAGTTGGACTGTGAACTGTAACTAGACTTTCGTAGGAAAATAAACCCTTTGTTCCCCTAAGCCAGTTGATGGTGATTTATCAGCAACCCTTCAGATGAACTGCAACAGAATTTGGTACCAGGAGTGGAATATTGCTAATAAATCTGGCTATTTGAACTTTGTGGATTTTTTTTCTCCCACTATTTTATTTTCCCCAATCATACAAGCTCAATAGTTGCCCCCCATCCTCTGCCTCCCTCCTCCCCTCCCCAGTCCCCCCTTGCACTTTCTCCCCCCTTTCTCCTTCCTTTCACCTCTCCTCGCTCTCTCCCCTTTACCCAGTGCCTCCCCCTTCCTCTCTCCCATCCCCTCAAGCATCCTTTTTATGTGAAGCCAAACCTCCCTCTGAGTCCTCCACCCTAGTAGGGTTCAGGACTTAGTAGCATAGCCTGGAGCTCTTTCTTGGGAACTCTATTATGTCTGTTAATCCCTTGCCTCTAAGGATCCTACTGCCTGAAGCCTTCTCTCCTGTGAACCATGCTAGACTTTGGGGGGTTGTTGACATGTCAGCCATTGTGCAGGTCATGCAAAGTACAATTATGGCTACTGCAACCCTAATTTGTGTGGAGTATCTTGCATATCGTTGCTCCTCCCCATCTTTAGGCTCTTACAATCTTGCTACCCCCTCTTCCGCAAGGTTCCCTGAGCTTTAGGATGGGGAGAGATTTGGCAGGTCTGGTTCCAGGTGAATAATGTAGGGTCTTTGGTGTTTTGAATTATGGTTTGTTGTTGTTTTCAGTTTTGCTTTTCCTGCACTGCCCTTGGCTCCATCCTGATTAGTATTGAAGATCACCTCCTGAGGAGCAGGGAATCCACCTGAGTCAGGGTCCCTGGCAGAAAGCTGGTCTTTGTGGATTCTGAATGGGTTTTTTGGAGGAATAAGGCAATATTTGAAGACATTGAGATTGTATGCTTCAAAAACCATTCAGTTTGTGGGCCATTGGGAAAATAGTGGTGCTGAGAGAGTTATGGATTGTTTGGGTCCAGTTTGTGAGGAAGGGAACAAGGACTTTGGTAAAGCTGAATTTAGAGATGATGGTCTGGTTTGCTTGATAGAGGAGAGCTGTGTTGGCAGCCGTGAAGATTTGGATAAGGAAAGGACAGGCAGCCGAATAGCTGCCATTATTGGAGAAACGAGCATCAGTGAAGAAGACCTAGTGACTTGTACTGGGATGGTGGAAAACAGGAAAACCATCACATGGCGATTTTGTGGTTTGAAAACAAAGATTCCTTCAGAGTTTGAAAGCCCAAGTTAAAGCTGTTTCTTGCCCTTTGGAAGTTTGGCTGCCTAGAAAGAAGCTTTTCCAGAGTCAGCACACAAAACTTGGTACAGCTGTGGCTTGAGTGCATCCAGTTATGTTTCAGCCTCGATGTGGAATCTGGCAGCATCCCCCACATGGTACTTGGTTTTGGTGTTCGATTATGGGGGCAGCTGGTTGAGAGAGGCGGGGGAGGACAGGGGGATCATGGAGATCAGCAAAAGCTTGGCAGGCACAAAGTTCCTGCAAGGAAAGGCGAAACTTATAGCTGCAGAGGTGAACCCAGAGTGCTGTTTGTGATGCCAGAACTGTGGGATGTATGCTAAGGACGGCTGCAAGTGGAGATTTAGCCTGGTTCAGAGAAACTCTGCTTCTACAAACTCGAGCTGCAAACAGGGACTGGGAATGCCTATAATCTTTGAGCCACCAGGTCTACGTGATGAGCAACAGAAGATGGTCATTGAAGTACAGAATATGGTATTTGATTTGTTGGACTCTGATCTTAATTTCATGTTTTCTTATTATGTCAAGATATTTCTGTTTTAATGTTTTATCTCTTTTAAAGTATTTAACTTATCCTGATTTAATACACTCTTAAGGTTAAAAAAACTTTGAACTTTTAAAATGTTGGAACTGAAGGGTTTTTTTTTAATATATCTTTTTTTTATTTCCACTCATACAAACTTAACAGGTATACTGGTCCCTTTCCTCCCTCCACTCCCCTATGCCCCCCTTCCCTCCCTCTTCCCTCCCTATCCCCTCCCATCCCCGGAGCATCCTTTAATGAGCATGCCAAACTCTTTTCTGGGTCCTCCTCTCCGGTGAGGTGCATTTCCCAAAACTGTTTCCTGTGTTCCCTTTAAGCATAGGAACACTACTGTGACTGTCAATCCCTTGCTGCCAAGGATCCTAGTGCCTTTAGCAAACGCTAGACTTTGTGGGGTCAATAGTGTGTTGGACATTGCGCATGGCATACAAAGTCCAAATATGATTGCTTTGCCCCTAACTTGTGTGGAGTATCTTGCATATCATTACTCCTCCCATCCTTGTGCTCTTACAATCTTACCGCCCCCCTCTTCCGCAAATTTCCCTGAGCTTCAGGATGGGGAGAGAGTAGGCTGGCCTGGAATTGAAGTTTTAATGAGAGAACATTTTAAATTTGTCTATGAAATATATTTATATTTTTAAGATACTTTTAGGGATACTATAGGGACAAGGATTGAAGGTTACAGTTTAAAAGTGCTATGTTTTTGTGTCAAGTTGACAAGGGGCAGAGTGTCATAGTGAGGCAAAGGTGTCAACTTAACTGTTGAGGGTTTGAGCTCTGGGCACATTTGTAGAGAATTAGTGGTTGGATTAAGCCCAGAGCCAACCTGCAGGAGATTGGCTGATGCAGAAGGCCCAAGTGGGTGGCAGTAGGCCCTAGAATAAAATACAGAGAGCTGGTTGAGAGAGTCGGCATCCTTGTGTACACTTGGCCAGTCTTGCTGGTTTCGCAAGTAAGGATTGTCCCTCTCTCAGCCGTTATGTAGAGATGGTGTGGTCAGTTCCCTCAGCCCTGGTATTGGTGCATGTTCTCCTGTCAAGCTGGACTATGAACTGTAACTGGACTATCATAAGAAAATAAACCCCTTGTTCCCTTAAGACAGTTGATGGTGATTAATCAGCAACCATGCAGATGAATTGCAACACTGGTGGAGTAAAGGGACGGTAATTGGGTGGGAGGTGCTGATGGCCTTGCAGGGGACATGTGCCAAAGGATCATGACAGTGAACATGTCAAATAAGTCTCCTGGACATAGAGCAAACAGCACAAGGCAGAGATGACAGAGTGCTGGATGAAGTGATTTTCTTTCATTCACCCTCCCTCCTTCCTTCCTTTCTTCCTCCCTCCCTCCTTCTCTCTCTCTCTTTTTCTTTCTTTCTTTCTTTTTCTTTCTTTCTTTCTCTCTCTTTCTCTCTTTCTCTCTCTTTCTCTCTTTCTCTCTCTTTCTCTCTCTCTCTTTCTTTTTCTTTCTTTCTTTCTCTCTCTCTCTTTCTCTTTCTTTCTTTCTTTCTCTCTCTCTCTCTTTCTTTCTTTCTTTCTTTCTTTCTTTCTTTCTTTCTTTCTTTCTTTCTTTCTTTCTTTCTTTCTTTTGTGTCTTCCTCTCTCTTTTCTTCTCTCCCTCCTTCCATTTTTTCATTATCAATTTATTTACTTTTACCATTCTGGAGTTTGAATCTAGGGCCTTGTATAGATTAGGCAACCACTTTACCACTGAGCCACGTCCCTAGCTTTGTTTTGCTCCAACCCCCTCCCCATTATTAATATATTTTTTTTTGAAACAGATTCTCACCAAGTTGCCTAGACTACCAGCCTTCAGCTAACCATACAGCCCAGGCAGGCTTTGAACCTCTTGCTTCCTGAACACTCTGTCAGCTGCCTGGCTTAGATGAAAAAATCCCCAGTGACTCATCTTCCCCAGTATGACTACGCTCCTTTCTCTTTTCCTTCTGGACTTCATTCTATGAATCCGTAGCCTCATACAACTTGTTCTGTGGAGTGTGGCAGTTCATATTATTTCTGCACTGTATTTGTAGTAGTTTTTATGCACATACATGCTTGTGCAAGAGTAACAAAAGCATACTTTGTATGCTTTTGGGTTTTCCTCTTGAGTGAATTTCCAAATGTGACGTTAATGGGCTTAGTGGCATGGGTCTTAATATGCCCTTCGGTAATGGATGCAGGCAGAGCTGCAGTGAGCAAGGAGACAGGAAGGAAGTCGAGCACTGGGGATGACCAGCCATGCCTCTGAAACTAGTCACTGGAGATGCTTCATCTAAGCCAGGGGAACTTTGCGTGAACGTGGACAATGCACCTACCCTCAGTCGCTCTGCGCTCACGCCACACAGGAGGAAGCACACGGATGTGTGACCCATGGCCCAGGAGGCAGAGCTCTGCATGACTTGGGCTTTGAGGGCTTCTTGTATCGTCAACGAGCCGAACAAGGGTGTGTCTGGGAGAGGACGGTTCTGATGACAGGGAGTCAGTTTCTCTGTTCCAGAGGTTTTTGTGAATGACAAAGGGACAGAATCCGAGAATATGTTCATCTTTAAGAATGAAAGGAATTAAGAAGCGTGTGTGTGTGTGTGTGTGTGTGTGTGTGTGTGTGTGTGTGTGCATACAAGTGCACATGTTTGTGCTTCTGTGTATGACCACAAGAGGACAACCTCTGGTGTTGGTCCTCAAGTACTGCCCATATCTATCCGTCCGTCCGTCCGTCCATCCGTCCACGGCTATGCTGGCTGGCCAGGGAGACCCTGGGAAATGTCTGTCTCTCTGTCTCCCCGGCACTGGGATTACAAGTGTGTGCTACCTTACATCATTCGCATCCATTCTTGGGATTGAACTCAGGTTCTTGTGCTTGCAGTGCAAGTGCTTTACTGACAGATCCATCTTCCCAGCCTGAATTCAGGAATTTTCATTACTGTCATCATGGTGCTTACAGTTTAAACATTGTTAACTGTTAAAGGAAGCATGGCTTAGATAATTCATAAGAAAATTGTAATATTTTTAAAATCGGGTTGCAGAAAGCTATGCCATGCAATCATATAATGCTTTGGAAAACTGCATGTCACGCCTTTTGCAGCGGGAGTGCAGCGGGTCAGTAATTTCACTGCAGCTTCACCATTGCGACATGGTCATTGTGCAGGGTTGTGATGCATCTCTTCCTTTTTTCTTTTCCCAGAAAAAATACAGAAAGGGGTTTATTGATATTTCGAAAATCAAGTGTGTGGAGGTAGTGAAGAGTGATGACGGCGTCATCCCCTGTCAAAACAAATACCCGTTTCAGGTGAGCAACTTGACTGCTAGTCATGCGCCCCACATGACACCAGGTTTCCCGTCTCTGGGGTATCCTCTGGTGTTCAGTTCAGGCTCCTGTGTCACTGTACCAGCACTTGCTTTTCTTCACGGGCTGCTGAAGTAATTCTCGAGTATTCTGTTATTCTTGTTTTGGGGGCTATGTCATGCCAGGGGTCTTGGGATCTCTGAACCCCAGGGGTCTGGCACAGTTCCCATCAGTGACAGAGCGCAACAGGACAAGGGATGGAAGCCAGAACTGAGCAAAATGTCTTGATTTTGAAAAGCTGGGAAGGGGTAGGCATGAGGGACTCTCAGTCGGAAGTGACACGAAAAGGTATCTTAAGATGAAAAAGATGATGTTAGTCCTGCTGATTAAATGTTGGTGAAACTGTCCAGTGATCTTATTATATGGGGTGGTGGTAAATGTTACCCTAGGTTTGCTTTGGACCAAGAAAAATGAGGCTCACGGGTGTTCCAGTTACTCTTCTCTGCTGGAATGAACACATGGCCAAGCGCTTCAGGAGAAGAGCAGTTTACTCTTGGCCTCCAGTTTCTCGTTACACTTCCTCAGCTTGGCAGGGGAGTTCATACCAACATCAGGGATCAAGGGAACTGGCCACACCATATCCATTGGAAGAGCTGACAAGGGCATTGCATTTGCCAGTCTGCAAAATAATAAAGCATTGCTCTTCACATAGCCACCGGCCCACGGAATGGTCAGACCTGTTATGGACTTCATTAAGATGATCCTGCTCAAGGGTCGCCTTAACTAAACAACACATATGTGCCCAAAGGCTCAGCCCTCGGCTGTCCAGGTGATGTCTGTGTCCAAGTGCCCCAGATGGTAGATGTCTATTCTCGACCACTTTTGGAGTGAAAAGCCATCCAGGGTCAGGCTCCAAGGAGAGTGTCTGCGACCATCTGTAGGTCGCTCTACATTCCTGCCGGTCCTGGTACCCATCTTCCCTTAGGGACTCAGAGTGTGATATTTAGAGCTGATCCCAGCGTGACATCTGGCTCTTTCTGCATGCAGAGTCCCCTCTCTCTGGTTGATGCTTTCTTTTGAGTGATGAACTTCTCAAGGTAACGTCTTCCTTCACCGGGAGCTGTGGGCTCACCGTGAACTAAGACGGACTGCAAAAACCCTTTCAAGACAGCACTCAGGAGAATTGTGGTTGTTCTTAACAGGTGCTACCAAATTAACAATTAAATTTGAAATGCACATTGACCAGTATGGAGGATGAATATCATTTGGAAGTAGTGAGCTTAAATATGCAAACTTTACAAAGTGCATTAGTTTTTTTTCCCACTGTGGGAACCGTGACATGAAAGGGGAGGACCTGTATTTAAATTGCCTTTTTCCCCATTTCTCGTTTCATATCTGTATCCTCTCAGTGAAACAGGGGCAGGGTCATAGTGAGATATATGTGCCAACTTGACAGTTGAGGGTTTGAGCTCTGGGCACATTTGTAGAGAATTCGTACCTGAGTTAAGCCCAGCAAACCTGCAGGAGATTGTATAGCTGATGGGGAAGGCCCAGCCTATAGTGGGGTGGGACTGGTCCCTGGGCAGGTGAGTAAAATGGAGGAAACTGTTTGAGAAGAGTAGGCATCCTTCTTGTATACCTGACCAGACATGCTGGTCTGGCAAGTAAGTATTGTCCCTCTTTCAGCTTTATGTAAAGATGGTACAGCCAGTTCCCTCAGCCCTGGTGTGGGTGTGAACTCTCCTGCTAAGATGGAAAAACAACTGTAGCCAGGAATCGTATGAGAAAATAAACCCATTGTTCCCTGAAGCCATTTGATGGTGATTTCATCAGCAACCATGCAGGTGAACTGCTACAGGCAGTGTGTCAGTTACTCTTCTCTGTTGCTCTAGGACAACACTCATATACAACTTAAGGGAGAAACTGAGCTTACAATATTCAGTTATGATTTCAGAGGGGAGCTGTAGTTTATTATGGTGGAAAAGGCATGGCTGGCTGATTGATAGAACCTGGAGGTGGCCTGTATCACATGTATCATGGAGGCTGAGAACTTGCTCACTACAAATTGCAAGAGCAGACTAACTGATGCTGGGGAGGGCTTCCTACATTTGGTGGGTTATGGGTTGGGGGGGAAGACAGTTGGGGAGAGCTGTGGTCCTCATGATTTTCAATTCGAGAAGGAGGATTCATTTTGTAAGTTTCCGGTTGGTTTTTAGAATGATGGTCTAAGCATAAGAGACCAGAAAGCATTCTGTTCTGGAACTATTTTAAAGCGTTCATCTGGACACATATTTTATTTATCTATTTTGTGTGTGTGCGCGTGCATGTGTGCGTGTATGCGTGTGTGTGTGTGTGTGTGTGTGTGTGTGTGTGTGTGTGTGTGTGTATGTGTCAGAGGGCACGATGTGTCCTGTGGAGGGCCAAGGTTGACTTGGGAATCATCCTGGATTGCTTCCATCTCTTTCTTGCTCTGCTCTGGGATTTTCCAGGCTCCACCTATCAGGGCCCAAAGTGCGGGCCTCCACCATTTGTGCCTGGCATTTTTATGTGGGAGGCAGAGTCTTAACCCCTGAGCTCTCTCTGCAGCCCTCAGCTGGACACATTTAAGAGCAGTTCAAAAACAATCTCAAAGTTTCATCATGAAGAAGCAAATCTGAAATTTGAACCAGCAGGATTTGAAAGGCAAGGGGGGAAAATCCTCTGTTTGTAACTAAAGAAGTGTGGATCCTAATTTCCTCGTTCAACAGTGAAATTTTGCATGAAGGTCAGCTGCAAGGCAGAAAAAAAGAGAAGTCCTTTTTTTTTTTTGCAAAAATCTGAAGGGAGTTCCCTCTTGTGGAGCGCTCAAGCCTTGTGGCAGTGTGAAGTACTTAGACCAGCGCCTAAGTAGGTAGACTAAAGAAAATGATAATATACTGTAAATTCTGAAGGTACACAGCCCTGGTATTTCTTTTCAGACATGTTGGGAGATGGTCTGGTCTTCCTGCATTTTAAACTCAGATCTGTCTATCCCTTTGACATCATGTATAGTTTCTCTATGCTCTACTGTCTATGAAAGCCTGTTGAAGCGACCGGGCATGTAGGTCAGTGGTAGAGTCCTTGCTTAGCCTGTGTGAGACCTGAATTTGATCTTCACCGTTGTAAATGTGTGTTTCTGAATGGGAGGGGATCAAAAGAATGTGTAAATGAAGACTTAAATAGGTAAGGGAATAGCTGCTAAGCTAGTTATGTTGCCGGGAGCTTTTCTTCTCCGTTCAGGTGACTTCTGCAGAGAGGAGCGTGCCAAGCTCCTTCCCTGACAACTGCCAGGTGAGGATGACTCAACCAGAAGACTCCACATCCACCCGGCATGGACACTGCCTGCGGGGATGCCACGGAGGATGGTCCTTGTGGGCTTGTAGTAGGAAGACCAGTCCCCAGATATCTCCCTTAGATCCCTAAACTACCTGGAATGCCAAAGCCAGAGACTTATTGTTCAAGTTGTACAAATATGTAAGTGTCCTGTGCTAGTGAGGAGACAGACTGAGCTAACATCATAGAAACCCTGACTGCTGTATGAATCAAGCAAAACCGTGCATGTAAAGTACTTAGACCAGTGCCAGAGATGAACCAACAGGTAGACAGAAGGAAATACAGTATACTCTAGCATTCTGAAAGGTGTGAAACCCTGGCATGTCTTTTCAGATATGTCAGTATCGATGCAGAATGACTTCCAGTTTGCATCGAAACCTTGTTTTTTGTATACACTTGGCTGCATGTGCAAATCCGGGCAAGGTATGAAACTCTTGTAGCAGATTCTTAAACATGTCTCTTCATATCTTTCTTAGCACTTGATCTCTCTGATACTGTTTCTCACGTTCTGCCTTATCATAAGGCATTTCAAGACATGCTTAGAAATAGGATTGTTATTTGATTCATTTTTATGTCGTAGATGGTCACAGTAAAGTGCAAAGTAATGGTGCTATATGTTTCATGATGGAGTGTGTGCATTTGACTGAAATGAATGGCAAAGAATTGTCTAACATGGAATCAGAACAGCCATTGACCAGTGAGATGGTTGTTTTTCAATCCAGTGAGTTTTGGCATGTAACAACAGAATGCATGACTTGTGAACCAGCTAAAATAGAATGTGTGACTTGTTAACCAGCTAAGGTATTTCTGCTTTGTGGCTGACTGTCAGGGATAAAGTCAGAGACCAATGAGAAAATTCCTAGGTTAATTCTTCAGGCTTATTAATAATATAATAATAATACTAATGTCCCATCAGGAGTTACCTCCAAGAGAAGCATCATGTTTAAAAGCCTGGGCTTGGGAATCCAGATCCTGACTTTCAGCAGTACATGCACCAAATGGTGATGAACAGTCTGAGGTGCACTTCTGTTGCAGTATAAGGAAGAGAAGGAGTGATACTGAAAGTATTAAGTATTATTTTAAAGGTTCTGGATTAGCTAATCCATATGGCACCATGTTTGTCTAATGAACTTTAGCTAAAACATTGAAAAAGAATTGAAGGTCAACAAAGCACCCTAACCGCTTTCTCTCTCTTTTTTTTCTTCAATGAAAGCCCTGTTCCAGGTCTGGGAGGATAGATCAGTTGGTAAAGTGTTGCCTCACAAATACGAGCGCCTGTGTTTTACCCCTAATACCTACATATAAAATGTGGTTTTAATACCAGTGTTGGGGAAATGGAGGTATGCTAGAGGAGTTTGCCAGTTCCAAGCCAGTGAGAGACCCTGGCTGAAAAAAAAAAGATAAATAAAATGAATGGCACCTAATGATATCCAAGGTTGTCCTCTGGCCTCTACACTCATATGCAGATACATGTGTGCATGTGTGCACGCATACACACATATGCACATACACACACATTGTTTCTCTAACACAAATTCCCATAATCCCTTTGAAAAACATGTTCCACTTGATGTAATTATTAAGAACTTAATGTGCTGTTGGTTTTGTCTTCCCATTGCTGAGCGAATACAGGACTCAAACAGCTTAGGAGAACGAGGAGTTTATTTTTGCTAATGATTCTTATACTTCATTACATGGCAGAAGAATTCCTACAGATATCAAGAGCCATGGCACACCATATCCACAGGAACGCTGAGAGAAGAATGCACATTCTTGCTTGTCAGAATGCCTGACTATGCCAAAGTATGCCAACATACTGAACCAGCTCATGCCATCTTTTCCATTTGCCCAGGGAATGGTCCTATCCATTATGGGCTGTGTATCCCACATTAGCTAGATAATCTCTGGTGGGCTTGCTCAAGGATTTCCTGAACTAAATAGTTCTTCACAAATGTGCTCAATAACCCAGCCTTCACTCGACAGGTTGACATTTGTCTCTTGCTGCCACAGATTTCGGTTTTCGGATCTGATGTTAGAGCTTTGTTTTTAGTCATTCTAGAGTAACGCATTAATGCCTGTTATGTCAAGGGCTCTGCAAATCTATCACCGATTTCCTCTCTTGTTCTCTTGCAGGTCGTTCATGATGCTAACACACTTTACATTTTTGCACCTAGTCCACAAAGCAGGGACCGATGGGTGAAGAACTTAAAAGAAGGTAAAAACAAATAAACAAACAAAACCCTCATGTAAACCTGCAAGTAATGGTAGAAACTATAACATCATCTCTAAAACAGTGTCATGATTTGAATGTGAGTTGTTCCTTGTGTATATGAATCCTTATCGGATGTTTGGGAAGATTGTGATACCTTTGGGAGATGGAACCTTGTTGGAGGAAGACATGTCACAGGGGCCGGCCTTGAAGTTGCTTAGCCCCACCTTGCTTCTGCTAGTAGTCTGCTGTAGCAGTCTACAGCTTGTTTTCATGGCCTTCATAATGCATGTGACCTGTCTCCAGAAACTTCTGCTGTCCATCATGCCTTTCCTGCTGTAATGGACTGTATCCTCTGGAATCATAAGCTAAATAAATCTCCCTTAATTTGCTTGCATCTGAGTATTGTCTCACAACAACAGAGAGTAATCATTACAACAGACATGTCGTTAATATATGTCTTGCATTTACAGTCACTTAATCTACAGTGTTTCTCTAAGGTGAAGTCAGTAATACTGACATATTGAAGATATCTTCCCCTTTTAAAATCTGATTTTTTAGGTTGCATGTAGTTTCTATGAGATGCATGCTCCAGTTAATGTGCAGTGTGGTTGAAGTGATAAATCCTGGGCTTTTATGACCACAGGATTTGGTATTTTCTCAGAAATGGCCTGTGTAATCATCTTTTGCTATGGATGGATTCTCATTTGTGAATTTTCAGTGTTTCTTCTGCCAGGCACAATGGTAATAGGTTGACTTTTGTTTTACCTGTGCATCATGGAGGAATGGTGATGACTTGTGCTCATAGAAGTGCCACTCCTTAGAAAGAAAGAGAGAGAGAGAGAGAGAGAGAGAGAGAGAGAGAGAGAGAGAGAAAGAGAGAAAGAATGAAAAGAAAGAAAAGAAAAGAAAAGAAAAGAAAAGAAAAGAAAAAGAGAGGAAGGAGAAACATCTAGTTTTCCTAAATACTTTGTAATATGATGGTGATGTTCTCATAATGAACATGTAGTCAAAGAGGTAGCGGTGGACAGTTCCCCAAAAGTCCTTGTTTTTAATTTCACTAACCATGAATGTGTCTGTGAATTACAGAAATCAAGAACAACAATAACATTATGATTAAGTATCATCCTAAATTTTGGGCGGATGGAAGTTACCAGTGTTGTAGACAAACTGAAAAATTAGCACCTGGATGTGAAAAATACAATCTTTTGGAGAGCAGTGAGTATCCATCTTGTTCTTGAATGATGCCCTCGGATTCTCTGATGATGTGCTCAGGAGGAACAGAGCTCTGGCTGCGTGAGAAAGTGACATGATTGTGATTCTGATGAAGCGCAGCACGCCATCCAGAGAAGCACAAGCACAGGATTGCGCTTAGTAAGGCAGAAGGACCTCATGGAACCAAAAGGTCTCATCAGGAGCCTTTATAGCAGCTTTGAAGACTGTTCAAAAAGGATCTGTTAAAAGAGCCAGTCGTGTGTGATGGTCCCCCCCTGATATCCCAGCATTCAGGGTGCAGGGGTGAGAGGCGAGAGAGCCCCAAGTCAGTGTGGACTCCATGGCAGACCCTAAAAAAAAAAAAATAAACCAACACCAGAAGAGAAAGTCTGAGCCTAATTTGATCCCATCAGCAGCTTTTCGTAGTTTGTGTCATCCATAAACTCTTCCCAGATGTGCAGCTAGACACTTCACGGGGCGACATGTCTATGTTCCGAGGAGGACTGCTCTCATTTTTATGGCTCTTTGTGGTTGTGGGTTTGGTAGTGGCTTCACATTCTTCCAGCAGTGTAGCGTCACTCTGATGCTCCTGTGTAAAATGCTCACATCCATAAAAAGTGTCCAGAGTCAAGTTTTATAACCTCAGACCCCTGTAAGTCCTATAAATGAGAGTTCTTAGTCACGAGTGGAAGACGCGGAAATTGAAACTTGCTTTTGCTGCAGGAAGATGGGGTGTCTGGTGTATCCCCTTTTCTCATCGCACCATGCGCTATGTTCACTGTGTCAGTCCTAACTGCAGGAGTATCTAGAGATGAACAGAATGGCTACCGGCCAGGGCAGCTCTGAGTTGAGCCTCTCTACTCTGCCTCTCCTGCGATGCTCTAACATGAGTTTAGTACATGAACAGGAAGAAAACCTGTTTCCAAGGCTCTTGTTTCCTCTGCTTTCAATTTCTTAAGGTCTGTGAAGCACAGTGCAACTTGCTTATAGACTGAGAAGTTGTAGTGACTTCAGGTAGAAGTTTGTAGTAGTGCCGGAGGTAAGGAGGTAAGGAGCTGGCAGGTGCAGCTCTGCAGGGAGACAGATGATGTTCACGGCAAGTTCTTTTTATCAATGGGATGATAACTGACACATCCACTAGTACACAGAGTCCTTGTAATTAAAACTGACCCCATGTGGATGAAGTAGGTAGCCATGTGCCAGCCTGGACTCCAGAACTGCAGAGGAAGGGATAGACTACCCAAGTTTATACATTGATCAATATCATTACAGTAACTCACTTTATCTGTCTTTAAGCACTCAGATCATGCCTGAAATTTGGGATGTTCCAAACCCTACATGTTCTGTGTCTTTTCTAATATGTACATATCCATCTTAAAGTGTAGTTTACAATCTAGGCACGGTAAGATATTATTCACAGTATCTGCTAATAAAATGTAAGTTATAAAAATGTACTGTAATAAAAATTATTTGCAATTTCTTATTGTGTTGTACACTTTAGCAACTCTTTAGGCTGAGAACTCTGAGTTTGTCACTAACGGCACACTCTTTCTGGCTTCTCTTTGGCATACCTGGTGCCGCCATTGCTATTCTCGCACTTTGAGGCCGTCAGTCAGTACAGTAAGTGTTTGTCGATGTGGGCTGTGAGGCCACCCCAGCTGATCTGACACCTGAGGCTGCAGAGTGACTAACGGGGTGGGTGGTGGATATAAGAGCATGGACATGCTGAACGAAGAGATTCTTCATGTCCTGGGAGAGCTAGTGGGTTAGTGAGATTTTATCTTGCTTCTCAGAAGCATGAAGAGTTTCACACTTGGGAATCGTTTGGCTTAGTATTTTCATACGACTGTCGACTGGGAGTACCTGTAGAAAGTGAAGGCGCAGGGAAGGGGGAAATTACCATAATCCAGTCTGTGGATTCATTCTTTTTCTTTTTGTGGTGCTGGAAATCAAACCCAGAGCCTTGTGCATGCTAAGTAACCACTTTGCTTTTCTGGACCCCAACTCCAGTCCCGTCTAGTTTTTAATTCAGCAAGCATTGCCGAAAGCCCTGTTCACTCAACGGCAGCAATGTGGAGATGGTGATGCAAGTAGCATGCGCATGTGTGTGTGTTTCTTTTCTTCCAATACCAGCGTCTCATTCTTTTCCACCTGTGGTTGATAACCTTGTGACCTGCTCTTCTTTCTCAGGTATAAGAAAAGCACTCCCTCCAGCCCCTGAAACAAAGAAGGTAAATGGCCTCTCACCTTTGGGAGTTAAACCTTAAGGGTCTGAGTTTTCTCTTACAACTGGAAGAAGGGTTCGCAGTTTACTGAGTGGATGATGCTTTTAGAAGCAGAGACACTGCAACTCATTCGAATAATTCTCGATGCCAAATAACATCAAGTCAGATGCATAGATTTCATCCATGGGAGTCCTGTGTCTTCTGGCATTTACCTGTAGATTGGCTTAAATAGTTGTTTGAGAAGCAGGAGATTTCGAAGGCGTGGCCTTAGTTGACTTAGTGATACACCTGGAGGAGCCAGGGTGGGAAAGTGTGTACTTTGACCCTCATTGGGACCTTAGTCCATGTGAACTGTTGTGAGTGACTTTGTGAGCTACTAAAACCATTGTGGCCTCAGTTGTAATATGAACTTATGATACTGTACTTCATGGCAGCACTGTTAAGAATAAATAAGAAAAAGGCATATCGGACCCTATGCATGTCCTTTGAGTGAAGGAGGTCAAATGAAATTCTCCGGTGTGCCGTTCCCCTGTCACAGCCCTGCTCAGTGGCAGGGCTCCTCTGGGTCTTACTGATTGCTGCCCACATGTGACCCTGTGTACCATTATGCAGAGGTGTCATGTGACAATAAAGAATCGAGTCTTTGGGCATATTTATGGAGAATTATTTATTTAAAGTAAGCCCTGAGATTATTTTATGTGTGTGAAGACCCACCCTATGGTGGGTAGGACCATTCCTTGAGCAAATGGACAAGGTGGGCAGAAAACTAGTTGGATTTGGCAGACTGGCAAGTTAGAAAGTGCCCTTCTCTCAGCAGTTGCCATGGGTACGGTGTGGCCAGCCCCTTGGGCTCTTGATGTTGGCATGAGAGCTCCCGCCATGATGGTAAACTAAGCAGGAAACGCGAGCGCCAATAAACCCCCTGTTCCCTTAAACCGATTTGGTTCTGTATTTATTCAGTAAGGGGAGAAAGAAATTACTCACTGAAGAAAATAAAAGCCAGCCTCACAGTGTTTAAAGGCAGTTTTGTTCCTCTCTTACATATTGAACCCCACAAGGAGTTGAGGGGCACCCATATTGTCCTGCATTTGGAGGGTTCACAGGTTGTGTTAGGAGACTTGTGTTAGCCCTGAGGTTTCCGTGTTCTTCTGTGGCATCTCATGGCCAGTTTCAAATAGAAGCCTGAGCATCCTATTTTTTTTTTCTCTACTTAGAGAAGGCCTCCTCCACCAATTCCACCAGAAGAAGAAGATAATGGTGAAGAAATCGTTGTAGCAATGTATGATTTCCAAGCAACAGAAGCACACGACCTGAGATTAGAGAGAGGCCAGGAGTACATCATATTAGAAAAGAATGACGTCCACTGGTGGAGAGCAAGAGATAAATATGGGTATGTGTTCTCGCTCAGGCCCGCACAGCATGACGGGAGTTAGGTGCTGAGCAGTGAGTGTCATGAAGTCACGTGCACATCATGACTGTGGTGTCAGGCAAATGCAGTTAGACTACATTATGACGATGATGATCTCATCTACTGTTTCTATAGTTTGGGCAGAATGGCTATATTTTGTCTCTCCTGCAATAAGAAATCTCAGATGATCTGTTCATTCATCTCTCCTTCCCTTTCTTTTCCTTTTTCCTTTTTCCTTTTCCTTCTCCTTTTTTCTTTTCCTTTCCTTTCCTTTTTCCTTTTTCCTTTCCTTTCCTTTTCTTTCCTTTCCTTTCCTCTTTTTCTTCCCCTCCCCTCCCCTTCTCTTCCCTCCTCTCTCCTCCTCCTCTCTCCCCTCCTCTCCCTTCTCCTCCTCTCCCTTCTCCCTTCTCCTCCTCTCCCCTCTCCCTTCCTCTCCCTCTCCCCTCCCCTCCTGTCCCCTCCCTCCTCCTCCTCTCCCCTCCTCCTCTCCCCTCTCCCCCTCCCCTCTTCCCCTTCCCTCCTCCTCTCCCCTCTCCCCTCCCCTCCTGTCCCCTCCCCTCCTCCTCTCTCCCCTCTTCCTCTCTCCTCTCCCCTCCTCTTCCTGCCCTTCCCTCTCTCATCTTTCCTCCCCTGTCCCCCCTCTCCTTCCCTCCCCTCTCTCATCTCTCCTTTCCCCTCCCCTCTCCTTCCCTCCCCTCCCCTCTGCTTTCTTCTCCTCTCCTCTGTACATAGGAATGCTTCTTTTTTTTTTTTTTTTTAAATTTTTTTTTTTATTATTATTATTTATTCAACTGTGTGTATGTGCGCGTGCGCGCGCGTGTCTGTGTGTGTGTGTATGTGTGTGTAGAAACCACGGACGAATTCGCGAACCACCATGGACGCCTCCACCTCCTTCTGCCCCGGGATTCACAGGCTCCGCCCTCTAACCTGACATATAGTGTCATATGAGTCACCTTTGTGCCATATACATTTTCTCAACCCAAAATCTCTCAACAACTTGTTTTTTTTACAAGTGTCCCCATGGTACTAGTACAGAAGCCAGGGACTACCCTTTGTGAAACTGTTCTATAGGGACTTTGTTGAATACTCTAAATCTCATGAGGTAGTTGTTTTTTCAAAACTATCCCTAGAAACCATGACCGTTCCAGCACCATTGTGGAATATTGGAAAGACTAAATCCAGAGTTCAAGATCTGGCCTTGCTGCTAGCTAACTTTTGAGCCTTGAGAAACCATATTATACTCTCTAGATCTTGGTTTCTCCACTGGAAAATGAGTCTAATAATATCTCCACAGCTCAAAATTTTGTGAGGCTCAAATGTGGAAGCACTTTGTGAAATATCAGATGAGAAAATACATTGAACAAATGGGTCAAACGGGCTTTTTTTTGAGTGTTGGAGGATACATTTCATTATATCAGAAAGTAATCATCTTTCAACAAAAAGTAAAGTCATTTTTGTTTATTTGTTTTTATACTTCTAGGAGTGAAGGATATATCCCAAGTAATTATGTCACTGAAAAGAAATCAAACAACTTAGATCAATATGAGTAAGTAAATTGTTTATTTTGTGAATGTGTGAAACTAGAAAAGTGTTTTCATTTTCTTAATTATGTAAGACATTTCAAGGATTGAAGGCTGTCTTTAATGTTTTTGGAAGCCGATAGCAATATATTCTTAATTTGATTGGTGAAATAAAAAAGCATGAGAGTTATCTTTACTCTTGAAGTTGTTATATGTGATGTTCTCCACTCTTGAAGATGTTGTGTGAATGGTTATTGCCTCTCTTGAAGGGCTGATGTGTGACTGGTCTTTTGTCTTGAAGATAATGTGTGAATGATCTCCATTCTTGAAGGTATTATATGTGATTGGTATTCTATAAGCAGAATTGAGTTGGCTTGGGGTACTCCCAGGTTAGCTGGAAGTCAAATAAACATCACCACTCACTGATTCAAGATACGGGAATAACATTTCCCAGGGATGACCTTTAAAGATGTTTTTGTTGTTTTTTTTTCCTCCTTAAACTAACAGTATATAGTTTTGAACCTTTAAAATAGGAGAAAATGTTATTATGAAAATATTATGCATTATCATTGACCTTTGTTAACACTGATAATATTTTCTTTCCTTTCTCCACTTAACAGTATGTTATTGTGATGATTAACTCCTGCCATTAAATGCTCTTTGAAAATATTTTCATAGCTGTATTGTAGAACATTCATCAACTCTTTACTGAGTTCTTGGCATGAGTCTATGCTAGCTAGGCCTTGAGGGCTGCAATCAGTATATGGATTCATAATAATTGCTGGAGCCCACCAGGAATCCAAGGCCATAGCCGTCACTGGGCCAGATACAGGATGACCCGGGTTGTTAGTAACCTTGTTTTGGTCTCCAGATCCAACCAACAGAAATCAGACAGACAAACAAGCAGAGAACCCTAGTTCCCTGGATTGGTTATAGTAGATTAGATAGTCTTGATGGAAAGGTGTTATAATTACTTTCTTACTTGTAAGGTTAGGAAATAGGGAAAATGTCAACAGGTGACAACTTGGACTGATTTGAAATGATAAAACCAAGACGTCACTGATAATTCCATGCTGATCTAGTTACGAGTACTCCTTGTGACTCATGGGATGTCGTCCTATACGAGCTTCCGGTGCTGGAGTTCATGAATGCACATGGCCACAAATGTCTCGGTTGTGTTGTCACTTGGAAGCTCACTCTCTCAGAGGGATTTTCCTCCACTCTGTGAGTGTGGTGGGGATTCCCCTTAGCATTCTGAGCCAATGCCAGGAGTTCCATTGCAGCCTTGCCTCACGTTGAGCCAGATGGTAAAGCCAAAAGCCATCCTCCGTGTGGGCGGGCAGGCCCTGTCTTCTGCTGTCTTTCTCTCCAGGTTCCATTTGCTTTGTTTTGTTTTTGCTGTAGCCCGTGACGTGACACAAATCCCATGTCCCCGTGATTGCTGACTCGATTGTTCTGCCGTTTGCTGGAGCCCACCAGGAATCCAAGGCCATAGCCGTCACTGGGCCAGATACAGGATGACCCGGGTTGTCAGTAACCTTGTTTTGGTCTCCAGATCCAACCAACAGAAATCAGACAGACAAATAAGCAAAGAACCCTAGTTCCCTGGATTGGTTATAGTAGATTAGATAGTCTTGATGGAAAGGTGTTAAAGGGAGACAGTAACAGGAAAGAAATGGCCCAAACAGGAAGATGCATAGATAAGTGTTCAGTTGATGATATTATGTTTTTATTTCATGACTTCTTTTTTTTTTTTAATGATCAACCCTACCTCAGATTCCCCCAGAAACTTGTCCAGCGTTTGATATTTTCTGATGAATGGGTGTCCCCAGACTTCCTCTTCCTTATTATCCCACAATGCTATGAAATCCTGTTTCTCTGGAATATCGAGAGGGTAATTAAGCAATTCCAAAAAGGAAATGTCACTAGAGTGTTGGTAGCTGAGCACAGCTGAGGCACCTGTGGATCCTGAGGTGTTTCCTGATGCAGCTTCTCCACAGCAGAAGGCGGCAGCCTGTAACGAGGCATCTCCGTGGCAGCCTGTGGGAGATGTGTGTGCACCAGTATCTCGTCTCCTGAGGTCACATGGGCTCCTTTCCATTCTTCCTGACAGGATGAAGTTCAGCAAAGGTGCATTTCATCCTTACCTGGGATGAGTATCACAGGGAAGGAAAGAGAAGGCATCATTAGGAATACCATCACTAATTAATTCATTTGTTTGTTCACCACCCCTTCTTTTTTCCTTCCTTCCATAGACCCTTAAGGGGCTGTGTTAGTCAACTTCACATCACTATAACAGAATGTCTGATGGAGAGAAAAGATTATTTTGGATCTCAGTTGCTGAGATTCTAGTCCCTGACCTGCTGACCTTATTGCTTTAGACCTGTGAGGAGGTAGAACATCATGATGAGAGGAAAACTACTTAAATCATGAGCAGAAAGGAAGAGGAAGGGGTGGGGTTCCCCCACGTCCACCAGGGCATACGCCTTTATGACCTTTATTACCTCTCAGAGTGTCTGCCGAGGGACAATTTCACAGCCTCCCAGTAGCACCATTCGGAAAAACAAGCTTCCGACACTTCGGCCTTTGTGAAATGTTGGAGATTCAAGGTGTGGGGTAGCCCCAAAATGGAACATTCTTTTCAGGGAATCTCAGACGTCCTCAAAGTGACCCATTGGATAGGATTTCAAAGAGCCTGCGCTCCTGTGCTGTGGATTCCGTTTCTTTCCTTATTCCCTTTATCTCTCTCTCCCCAGGGTGTGGAATTCGGAATGTCAGGAAGGGACTTGTTTCTCTGAGTATCATGTCTGCTTTTTTCTTGAGAGCCTCGGTCCATCTTTCTCAGCCTCCTTGCATCCAAACTCTCCATAACCCCCGCTGCCACTGGAAAGATGTGCAACTGGATGTTTTCATTGATAACTAGAATGTTGCCAGTTGCTTTTATCTTGCCAGTCTTAGAGCTGCAGCGGCCTGTCCTTAGCTAATTATCATGACTGTTTTGGCACCTGACAGATGTTTTCTATATCAGTAAAAAAGTTGTAGATGTAGAATTCATTCTGTTCTCTTAAAATTTTTTTTTCAGCTGTATTCGTAAGTGGACTGATCAGAATGGTGTTTTTTGAACACAGTCTCATTTTTACAAAGTATGATCCATGGTTATGAGATCGAGATAGTTCCAGGTCCTAGGTTCATCACCTGAGTTTGCAAGTAAAATATCCAGCGTCATCCTATCATATGAAGATCTTGCTTTGCATTTGGCTGCTTCGTAAAAGCATGTGGGCAGATAGTGATCCAGTCTTGTATTTGTCTTTGTGTTTTGCCTTCCTCAGTCAGGGAAAGCCTTTGTGTTCGCTTGTCCAGGGTGTGTGCTGGGACCGAAGCCTTTCATGAAAAGCTGAGACAAAGTGGGAAATTGATTTGACATACCCAGGGTACTTGACCATTATGAAGGACTCCTTCCAACTAAAAAGCATCTAACCAAGCAAATTTTAAACTGAAAACCAAAGACAATTACTTTATTCAGTTTATTTTGGGCCCATTTGCTTTTAGTCAAATGGATAAAACTCTGCTAGAGAAAGCTGAGAGGGTAGGGTCCCTCTGGGGAGAAGGGGGGCAGTGTACAGATAGGGTCTTCCCAAAAATTAAGGAGAAGATATGAAGTGGTTCGGGGTATGGCACAAGGTGGTCAGGAAAGAGTATGTGCTTGGGCAAGCCACTGAGGACTCTAATGGATCGAGGGCGCAGGAAGCCATAAGGTCTAGAAGACTGGCATAGCACGCTCGTAGGTGTCGCTCTTCTTTTCCTTGACACGTGAGACCAGCTGCCATGGTGATGGGACATGAAATATGCCAAGTTGCTGAAATGAGAGCTTGGCATAAGAGTCCATCTGAATTCAAGACAGTAATGTAAAAGTGATGTTTCCCATATGTATCTATTATTAGAATAAATTTCGCTCTTGTTACAGAAGTGTGATTTGCCATGTTGAATCGTGAAAACTAGATTAAGTGGGAATGGCATGCCCAAACCAGGATGAACAGCACTCTGTATGCAAATTTGTCTTGTGACAGATTCAAGGTCGGGTGTATAAAGTAGATTTTGTCCCGCTTCAACAAAATAATAAGAACATGGGCATATATCCATGTTTTCCTATGAATGTGGGCAGGACATCTGGAGGGTATGTGTGAAAAATGTTACCGGTTTGTCTATTGAGATTGTCAATGACACTTTGCCTTATTATTGTTGATATTGATGAACTATATAACTTATTAGGCATACTAGGAATGAAAGATGATTTATAAAGCTAAGATCATAAGTTTATCTTTTTCTGATCAGATGGTATTGTAGAAACACGAACAGAAGCAAGGCTGAGCAGCTTCTCAGAACGGAAGTAAGTACACGTGCTTCTCTTGAGAGTATCATTTCTGCATGAGTTCATTTTAATGAATCCTTAATAAGTGGTTCCACACACTCACTTATAAAGTCCCAAAGATTATGATATGAATGCTTGTTGCTTTTATTACATATCACTGGACAGAAGATATTGCTGTTTTAGTCATAGGCTTTCAGTGGCAACAAGCCACAAACCACATATCTTAGCAGCAGAATCTCATTGTCTGGTAGTGATGGAAGCCAAAGCGCAAAGCCACAGTTGGGAGGGCTCCTGCCTTCTGAGGACCATGAAGGGAGGATCGTTCCTAAGTCTCCCTCTTTGAAGATGACTTTCTCTCCCTGTTTCTTAGCATCATCTTTCCTCCATGCATGTCTACCTGTGTTCAAATTTCCTCTTTTAGAAAGGGCGTTAACTGGATTAGAGCCTCCTCAAAGACTTCATTTTAACTTGGTGGCCTCTGTAAAGCCTTACCTTCAAATAAATTCACATTCTGAAATAGTGGGTCTTGGTACTCCCCGCTTTTTGGAATGCAGCAATATTGGGGATGGACACACATCTGTATGGTAGGTAGTAGCCAGATATGAGCAATCATTTTCTGATTTTTTTTTTATTTCCTGCCTTGACTTTAGCACTTCAATGTATTTCTTTTTTGCTTAAAGTTGTTGTAGAATGACTTACATTGATATCATGTGATGTCTTTCATAAATGAAAATTTGATATCGTTTAATCACCCATAAAAATGAGTGAGATGTAGTTTTTCTGTTTAGTGATAGTTCCAGTGGTTCACTATCCAGTGTATTAATCATGTTATTGTCGAGCACTTATTTCTATAGTTTTTAGCTCTCATTCTAGCTCTACTGAGCTGTGTCCATCCCTACAGGATCTTTACTTTCTCTCCAGTGACCCTGAGTGAGAGGCTTGTAGAAATTGTTCCATCATAAAGCCCACAAACACTTGCTTGCCCAGAAGGACATTTCCCTTTCCTGACCTGTGAAATAAAATGGGAATAACAAGAATATATACCCCAGAAAACTCTTATGAGGATTAAATCCATTTACAGACTAAGTTTGAAGATTACTAGCAATTATATTTTTACTGCTCAATTAATTATCATAATTATTACTCCTAATTGTTCTTCTCATATATACTTGTAAGGCCTTATTGAATTCCCTTGTGTTTCTTGCAAGAAAGAATGAAATTTACTTTTCAACTATGAAACACATCTTTCATCTTTTTTTAAGAAATATTTTTATATTTTATTATAATCCCACATTTTACATTGATGTTTGTTATAAATTATTATTCTTTTTCTGAATGCATGTGTATGTGTGTGTATCTGTGTGTATCAAAGGACCAAGGGCAACTTTGGGAATCATCATGAATTGCTTCTACCTTCTTTTTTTGCTTTCTCTGGGGTTTCCAAGGCTCCACCTTCCAGAGCCACTGCCATGTCCACCTGGCATTTTTATGTGGGATCATGAATTGGTCCTTCTGCTTGTGAGGCAGTCTTAATCCCTGAGCCATCTCTCTTTCATCTTAAAGCAATATAGATGTTAAATATTCAACATAGTGCTGTTGGTAGAGAACTATCCAAAGGGTATAGTTTCCAATTTTTGTCTGGGAATATGATGAGGATCTATGCACTACGTATTCAATGTTGTTTCTGGCATTTGAGTTTCTATGTTTAAGTTGCTTTTCTCTGTTTAACTCACTGCTATCTTGCCTATAAAGAGTGATATTTAACACCTAACTGTGGGGGAATTAAGGATATTAAAGGAGCACTGAGATATTAAAGGATAGTAAAGAGCACTGAGATATTTACAGGAAAAATATGATGTGGATAGAGAAAGAATTGGAGCCAGGAGATTGAAACTTACAGCAAATGTGAGAAATATACAAACTGAAACTCAGGTACAAAGAAATACATTTAGATAACAGTTTTCCCATGGGCCCAACACTGTGATTTCTGGCCTGTTAGCTCTGGACACTCTGTAGTTTCAGGGTCTTCTTTAGGGTGTGTGAGGAGTTGTGAGTGTGTTTTCTTCAGTCTATACCCCGTGTATGGAGTAGAAGTCACAGGGGTGAAAAGAGCCAGTGAGCTCATTAGTAAGTTGCAGTTCTTGAAGGCAGATTTTCTAGGCCAAACATAATAATCAAATTGTAAGATTGGCCTCTTGAATCTTCTCCGTGGCATTAATAACTGGACTTTTTTTAAAAAAAATTCTTCACTTGGATTTTAGGATAAAGAAGGAGGTTTTATGGTAAGAGACTCCAGTCAACCAGGCTTGTACACAGTCTCTCTCTATACGAAGTTTGGGGGGTAAGTAATTCCACTCCTATTTTTTTTTTTCACTTGTTTGTTTGGTTTCCATTTTTGTTCCTCTTAATAAAGTGTGAACTTCATATATGTTTGTATGTATTCACAATTATTTAAAATCAGTGCCCCGTGCCACGTTACCTGTGGCCGGGGAGATGGCTCAGTGAATCAAGTGCTTCTGGGTAGGCATGAGGACCTGAATTTGAATCCCCAACATCCATGTGAAAGCTGGTAGCGTGGACTTGTGAGCACAGTGCTGGGGGCTGGGGAAGCAATTGAGTTTCTGTGTAAAGTTACTTTTCTCTGTTGACCTTCCTTCTGTCACTCCTGTAAAGAATGCTACTTAACACTAATATTCTAGCCTGATGGCTAGAAACGAAAGTTTTTTTTTTTTTTTTTTTTTAGACCAGCCCATCTAAAACAGTGAGCTCCTGCTTCAGCGAGAGACCCTGTCTCAAAAAATAAGTTAGAGAGTGAGGGAGACGCTCACTCAGAGCCCACCCGGGGCTCCCACATGCATGTGCTTGAATGTGTGCGCCCACATGCACATCATACATGCACGTGTACAAAGGTCAAAACTTCATTTCTAGAGTTTATGCTATTTTTATACTCTTATTTTACTAGTTTCCCCCAACCTTTTTTCAAGAGTATATTTGTCAAGAATAGCTACAGAAACCTTAGTGTCTGTGATTGAATAATTGTTATACTAGGAGCTGAGCATTAAGGACGCTCAGGGCAGGCACAGACCTGGCCCTTCAGCACCTTAGTGGAGGCCACAGACAGGCTAACGGGAGGGTTGCGGTGACCCAGAAGTGTTAGAAACATTTGTATGGTCGCAAAGAAATAACACCAAATAACTGAAGTGTCCCAGCAAGGCTAATTTCTTTTGATCCAAAGGGTGCTGGCAAAGTTGACAGGTCAAACACATTCCAGAGTAGTGACTGAAACTTTGTATTCCTAATGCGGGAAGGAGCTTGCAACCTAACTTTAATATTTGGATGCACAGAAGACAAAAGAAAGAAGGGAGGCGCAGTGGGCTTAATGCTTAATGGGACAGAGGCTTTCCCTGCTCTCACACGGCTGTACCACCTAAGGAAAAAGATTCGTCTGGTCAGTGTCATCAGACTGGGCTTAATATCTCCATTTTTTTAATAACTTCCTGTTAAAGAGAATTTATGTCTTACCTCTCAAGGTTAGAAGATAAAGACTTCTGTTCTGTTCTATTCTATTCTATTCTAGTTCTGTTCTGTTCTGTTCTACTCTACTCTACTCTACTCTACTCTACTCTACTCTACTCTACTCTACTCTACTCTACTCTATTCTATTCTATTCTATTCTATTCTATTCTATTCTATTCTATTCTTAGAGAAAGAGAGAGGGGGAGAGAGAGAGGAAAGAATGTGTGTGCAGGAGCATGTGATACATTGCCAAGCTACATTCGATTTACTCATGATTATTTTCCTAAACTATATCCAAACTGAAACCTTGCAGCAAGACAGGAAAAACTGAGAGGGAAGGGAAAGAGTGTTTCTGATAGAGGAAACTGCCTGGGCCCAGAGATGATAACAGAGATGGTAAGGATAGCTCAAGGAAGTGTCTGTAGCTAGATTACAGAGTGAGAGAGACCAGGAGGAAGAGAAGCCCTCTTCTGAGGGCGAGAAGCAAACTGCCATTGCAGTTCCAAGAAGTCCAAGCTTTACAAAACCTAGAAGTAATGAGAATCTTCTCAAAAGCGGTTTTTAAAAAAAGACATGATGACAAGAGAAGTTATGTGTGGCAGAAGGATATGTAAAAAAGGATATGCATATTCATAAGCCTAGGCTATTCACTTTTAGAAGGGCAAGTGCTATAAACATTTGCAAGTCTATGCTTCTAGCAGGGACAGAAAGGATCAGCAGCTAGTGGTCATTTGAAGACTCCACCTTGCTGGAAGGAGGTGGTAAATATTCTGTTTCTCATTCTCATGCCAGTGAGCACTTTCAAGATTTCTACCTGTTAATGTAAAAGAACATGGGCCAAGGAAGATTTAAGCCAAGAATAGAGGTGGAATCTAGAGGGCCCCTGTAGAAAGAGCACCTTCCACTGTAGAAGCATCGACACACAAGCTCCATTATTCCCACTTGGTTATAACACATTGCAATTTTTTTGTTATAGAGAAGGCACATCAGGTTTCAGACATTATCATATAAAGGAAACGACAACATCTCCAAAAAAGTATTACCTAGCGGAGAAACATGCTTTTGGCTCAATTCCTGAGATCATTGATTATCATAAGCACAACGCAGCAGGTAAGTGAGCGGATCATACTATCATATATGAGATAGTAGCTAAATTCCCAGATAGTATGATAAATTCCTCCTGGAGAAGATTTTATTCTGTAGTTAGCTAACTATAAGGTGTAACTGACTTAAAATTATTGTATATTAAAAAAGGGATGTATATAATATAATATAATATGAAAGTCATATAGGCTTTATAAGAAACCCTGTCTTGACCATAGGTCTTGAGTTCTTTTAATGGTATATGGTGGATAGATGTACTTTATAGCTACAGCATGAAGCTCAAATTCAAGATATGTCATTTTTAAGCACATCTCAGGAGACTGAGATCATAGGACCGCTTGACCAGAGCATTCAAAGTCACCCTGGGCAACCTAGTAAGACCCTATCTCAAAAAGAAAAACAATAGAACTTAAAAGATATGCATGTTTTAGGGGGTTATGGAGATGTCTCAGTGATTAAAACCTTTGTCTTACAAACCAAAGGACCTGAGTTCAGAATTCCCAGATCCCCCATAAAAATGCCAGGTGGATATGGTGGTGACCGATAATTCTAGCCCTGGAAGGAGGAGCCTGGGAAATCCAGAGCAAAGCAATAAGGAGGTAGAGCCATCCGGGATGATTCCTGATGTCAACTTTGGGCCTCCACAAGCATACACTTTCAAGGGCCCTTTTCACACACACACACACACACACACTCTCTCTCTCTCTCTCTCTCAAGGATATATGTATTTTAGAGTAGACATAGAAGCTTGCAGATGAGATAATATTCAGCCTATGTCATAGGCTTTCAAAGAGCAGACTATAAGATAGTCCACAACTTGCTATGGGGTTGTATCTTGATAAAACTATCGTAGGTTAAAAATATCCCAATTCAAAAACACGCCTAATACACCTAACCTACTGAACATTCTAGCATAGCAACACGCTCTAGGATGTCAGCTCTTGGTCCATGTGAGTGACAACAGCAGCTCACTGTGGCCGTGAAGCATTTTGAGATCATCCTGTCTTTTGTCACCCACTCAAGGAAACAACCAAAATTCACTAACCATTGGAAAGGCCAGATTCAAAAAGAACAGTTCTTACTGAATTCATATCGCTTTAGTCTCATCGTAAAGTTGAGAAATTGTAAGGCGATTGCAGACCGCCTGTAATCATGTCCTACAGGTTTTTCAGCTTCCCGAGTCTCTGTTACTGCTCAACTCCAAAGTGGAAACAAAACAGACAACAAAAAATGGAACATAAACTACATTCATGCCTGTTAAGGTATCATAGAGTGTCATAGTTACTTTTTCAAGTCTTTACTGAAGATGTAAGTGAGGGGCTGGGGACTTGGTGATCGTCATGCAAATAGGAGAGCAGAGGCAGGATCCTCAGTGTCCCCTAAATGCCAGGCAGGCAGGGTAAGCTGGCTAGTTAGTCTAGCCAAATTGATGAGCTCTGGATTCAAGTGGGAGACCCTGCCTTACTGAATAAGGTGGAAGAATGTGATGGGGGAAAATACTTGGTGTCAACCAACCTCTTGTCTCCACATGCACGTACACCCTCATATGTGAACACACTTATGTGCACCATACACTTGCACCCACGAACATGCAAACATGAATACACACAGACCATAAACACCATACATACATATACATGCCATAGCAAAAGTGTAAATGAGCCGGGGATAGCCAGGCGCCTAGCGTAATTTATGGAAAATCAATTTTAGATTTTTTTTTACCCAAAACTCTCTTTACAAAGCTTGCTGCTATTTTGTGAGTTCATGTATTGTTTTTCAGGTCACAGGAAAAGTTGTTGAGATATAATTTACTTACTACTGTATGTATCCATTTAAAGTGTGGGACTTGGTGATTTTTAGAATATTTATAGTTGCACCCACTACCACCAAAGCCATAACCTAATTTTAAGAGCGCTGTCATCATCCACCCATTAGCAGTCACCCACGCCCTACTTCAGCAGGAGCCCCAGGCAACCACTAACCTACTTTCTGTGTCTAGCTTTGCCGATTTGAACATTTTTTGTAAATGGACTCATGAAGCAGTGAGGTCTGTTGTGGCTGGTTTCTTTGGTGCTGAATAACGTTTTTGCTTTTTGACATTTGCTCATGTGGTATTGTGTATAAGTATTTTATCCCCTTTTAAAAAAACCCCACATATTTTAAGTAATTAGGAAATATAAAAATGTACAGGACTTGTTCTGTAGGAATGTGCGGTACCCTATACGAGTTAGTGAATCTGTGTAGAGCCAACATAATATTTATGGAATAGATATTTAAACTAAGTTGCAAGTCTACATTTCATTCCTTTTAAAAAACTTCCAACTTTGGTATAATAATGCTAAGTGTTGCGATTAATAGCTGACCCTCTAATTCCAAGTCTTAAGCATTATCTTTACACACACCTCGTGTGACAAAATTTATCCTTCATTTTCTCACCTTGGGCCTGGATTTGCATAAGCTGTGGACAGAATGAGGTCAGGGAAAAGACTGCAGAGAAATCATTAGAGAGATTCCAGACAGTACTTGCACTCAATACATACGTTTTGCCATGATGGATTTGCTGAGCATAGCCTTAGACTTAGGCTCATGTGCCCTTTACAAAGCCTAGTATGTCCCGGACAGAGATCCGGGAGAAGATGAAGCTCCTTGTATTCCGTTTGACTGAAAAGTAATGACTTGTGGACATTTCAGTTGTCTGCACATTTGGGTTTTTATGAATCATGCTGATATGAACATGTGACGTATGCACATGTTTATGTGGAAATATGTTTTCATTTTTTTCTGAGTATTTACCTGGAGCAGGCTTGCCGACTCACCCTGCAATTCTGTGTTGAATATTTGAGCAATTGATTCCTATCATCCCTGAAAACTTTTTTGTGTCTCTTGTTCTGTTGTTTTCTTTTTTGGTGTTTTCATTCCTCTATTTTTTTCTTTCGTGTTTTTGTTTAGTTTTTATTTTTACCACCATCTTCATCTGCTAACAGACATGGATTTGGTGCCTACTGCATACTAGAAAGAAAGGTCGTCTTTGTGTAGAGCTTGGTGGATCCGGATGGTCATTGATACTGTCCCTTGAGTGTAGAAGATGCATATGATGTTAAATTTCTTCAAGGTGTGCTGTGATAGCGGCAGTGCAGACTGCTCTGCATGTGCAGAAGAGGCCGCTCATGGTTTTTCTGCAGTGTTGTAAACATCAACAATTTCCAGTTATTGATGTTCTAGTTGTTAGTATCAATGAGCAGGAGTGTAATGCTAAGATCGTCAACATTGAGTTACATAGGGTGAATCACTTTCATTTTTAGAAGATTAATTCTCTTTCATGGCTCAGACCTCATATTGGGAAAGACATGAAATCACTGATTATAACTAATAGAAACCTGTTAATGTCCTTTGTAGTGTCAAGGAGAAGGAGCTAGCATGGTGCAGATAAACACCATATTTAAAAGACAGTTAGAGGGCTGAAGAGATGCCTCAGAGGTTAAGACTCTGCCTCACAAGGAGAAGGACCTGAGTTCAGATCCCCACTCCCATGTTAAAAATGCCAGGTGGAAATGGTGTGGCCCGAATTTCTAGCCCTGGAAGACGGAGCCTGAAAAAATCCCAGAGAAAAGCAAAAAGGAGGTAGAAGTTACCTAATAGGAGTCCCAAAATCACTCTTGGACCACCACAGGCACACACAGTGCCCTTTGATGTACACAGAAGCACAGACACAGACACGCATACACACACACACACACACACACACATGACAAAGACAAGACAGCACAGTTCTGTATGCACATACAGAAGATGTGACACAAATGAATAGTGGATGCATTTTTTCCAAGTGAATATCTTATTTGGCATTTGACCACACAGAATGATTGAGAAAAATCTTACCTGCAATACTTTCTTTGATGTTTAGGACTCGTCACCAGGTTGCGGTACCCAGTGAGTGCAAAGGGGAGGAACTGCACCGACGACCGCAGGCTTCAGCTACGGTAACTCTCATTTTGGAGCTGCAGTTGACTACTTTTCCTGGAGAAGAATACAGTTTTTCCAGAACAAATTCTACCCAGGGGAACAGTAGCTAGAGTTTTAGGACAACAGCCCAGGCTCTGGAAGCCCTTAAAAACAGGCTAGCCTTGGCTATCTATCTCAGAACACAGTTAGAGATGGGTAGTGGTGGGGGACAGAAGGGGCTTTATCAGTGTGTCAGCGGGGAAGGAGAGCAGATCAAGATGTCCAGTGACCCCAAATATGTCTTCAAGGACTGGCATGAGCTTTATGTTCACACAGCACAAACGAAGGTAGTGCAGACAGGATGTGGATATATATATATATACATACACATATATTCAGCCACCCTAGTCAAGACGTGATGTGTTTGATCATTGTCTCAGTACTGGCTCTGCAAGGTGGTCTGAAGAATTCCTTACTGCTTGAGGGGAAGAGCAGGTTCTCAGGAGATGTCTGCTCTTGATGCAAGATGCACAGGGCGTGGCCTCCCCAGCCTGCATAATTGCCCTTATCTGCGGGAAGGGTGCCAGCTACACTGAGACACCAAACTCCAGCAGTCCGAGGTAGACCCCAGGTTTAGGAAAGGACTGGAGATATTTAGATGCCTTTTGAGGGTCTAGAAAACAGTAAGATCTCAGTAAGTAATACCTAGGTAGTTTGTTTATTTGATGTGTGTGTGTGTGTGTGTGTGTGTGTATCAGAGGGCTCTATATATGCCTGTGGAGGCCCAAGAGTGACATCAGGAATCATCTTAAATTGTTCTATCTCCTCTTTCCTTTGCTGTGGGGTTCCCCAGGCTGCCTTTCAGGACTGTGTTTAAAAAGCCCGGCGTTGTCATATGTGTTCTTGGATCTAAACTCAGAGTCTTCTGCTTGTGAGACAGAGGCTTAACCCCTGAGCCATCTCTCCAGCCCAGTTTTTGGGTACTCCCTGAATGATTAATACACTGATGCACAGAGCTGAGGATTTGACCCCCGTAAGGGAGCAGGTGCACATAAGGACATCAGACTTTCACCCTTCTTTGTATTACTGTGTGAGCCAAGCGAGGACTCCAGTGCTTTTTAGCAAGAGAAATTCCTAAGTGTGAGCTGTAGAACTGTTCTCGTGAGTTCATAGTGTGGGTTTTGGATAGTTATACTTTAGGGTAGTGCTCTGTTTTCTGTTTTTATCATTATTCATAATTTAGTAGAAACTTTGCATAGGTGAAAAATAAGCATTATCGTGTTCCTGCTGAAATAAATCACTGCCTTCCCATACTATTCTGGCTTCACTTCTTGCTTTCAGGATGGAAGGGACGATGTAATTGCTTTTGTTGCTGCTGGCAAGGAAAAAAAAAAAGGCTTTTTAAACACAGGTTGAATTTTTTCTAACTCAGTGGAATTGAAATAAAAAAAAAAAAAAACCAGAAGGAAGAATAGGCAAGAAAGAAGCATTCGCTTTCAAAAACGCACATGAGCTTCCATTATCCATCTGTTGAGCAGTCTCCTGCCTTCTTGCCTCCGTCTGCTTGATAGTTTTGAAGGAGGGCATCTCCTCTATAGCCCATACGATGGCCGAAACTCTGGTCTGTATCCCAGTAATGATTACCGTGTTCTCCTGAACCTGAGGTTTATCTTGTTCTTACCCTCTCTTACCCCATGGATTCCTGCTGTTGTCTTCTGAAGCCAAACCCTTTCCCTTTCCTCTTCAGAGAAGTGGGAGATAAACCCTTCGGAGCTGACCTTCATGCGGGAGTTGGGGAGCGGGCTGTTCGGCGTGGTGAGGCTGGGCAAGTGGCGAGCCCAGTACAAAGTAGCCATCAAAGCCATCCGGGAAGGAGCCATGTGTGAGGAGGACTTTATAGAAGAAGCCAAGGTCATGATGTAAGGTTCTGGCTTCTCCAGCCCCACCCCCTTCTGCATTAAAAATGGACCCTGTCCAACTGCCACACCTGCTGGTTTCTTTTTTTCTGCGGTGACTGTGTGCATATCTTCTGTCTCAGGAAGCTGACACACCCCAAGCTGGTACAGCTCTATGGGGTGTGCACGCAGCAGAAACCCATCTACATCGTTACCGAGTTCATGGAGCGGGGCTGCCTTCTGAATTTCCTCCGGCAGAGACAAGGCCACTTCAGCAGGGACATCCTCCTGAGCATGTGCCAGGACGTGTGTGAAGGGATGGAGTACTTGGAGAGAAACAGTTTCATCCACAGAGACCTGGTAACTATGACCACATGCCCTCTGGATTCCTTTGTCAGGTTGGGTCAGCCAGTGAGCAAAGAGGTCTTAGTAGACTTATTTTTATTCTGTACAAGGTTTTATTATTTTGAAACAGTAAATATCCCTCACTTTACATTTCTAAGGGAAAAAAATTATTAAATCTAAATAATTTACGCCCAAGCTTCTTGCCCCTCCTTAAGACCCCATTTATAGCAGCTTCTTGCTCTGGCTCCACAGCTCTCCTTGAATGCTGCCATCACCCCCCATCCTATGTTGTCTTGGCTGCTGCTAGCCTCTAACCTGGATGCTTTGTCTACTGCTTCCCAAGGGTCCCCAGCTCCTGCCCCTCACCCCTCCACATTAACAGAGTGAAGTGTGTGTATTGTCAAGGCTCAGTTGTCACTGCAGAAGCTGATGGAGAGAAGAGAACACTAAAGTCTATGAATCAACAAAGTTATTTATTTAAAAAGCCTAATAATTTACATTAATATAATTTACTTCCCGTGAATTAATGATTTGATCGCTAGTGGAACCCTGGAAGATGGGCAAGTCAGAGCAGACTTAATTCCATTATTATTTTATAGATGTGAAAGTTAGGAAGTGAAATGGCTTTCCTGACATCCTAGGTGGGGAAGTGGGGTTTGGCTTTGACCTTCTGTTCAAATCCCAAGCTCTTTTCCACCTTACACATGAAACAGAGGCTGTCAGAGAACTTAGCTCTCACCTCGCTGGGGGAAAGATGGAAGCCAGGTTAGCTTCTGAAAATACCAACAAAGGAACAGCACTGTTGGTTCTGGGTTGCTATGATGACGATGCTTCTGGATGCTTCTCGATGCTTCCTGATGCGTCCTTTGCCCGTTTCCCCTCCCCGTTCTTCTCTCCCTTCTGCTTTGCTTCTCCAGCGAGTCTTCAATGCATCCGGCTCATCTTCAGAATACAGCTGTTTTAAGCATGTTGATAGCCCTCTCAGCTTACTGTGAGTCTTACCAAAAGAGATATGATTTGCATCTAGGGCCTCCCGGTATTTTAGTTTTAGCTCTCTTGTGGCGGAGCATGGCACCACGACATTTTTCTTTTTTAAACAAATTAGCACTCCCTTCAGTGGGCATTGTTTTTATAAGTGTGTTACAGATGTCAACTCATTTGGTCATCATAAGAACCATAAAAAGTAAGACCTGTGACTGTTTCCATTTACAGACAAAGACCTGAGGGAAGTAGGTGTTGCAGTTACTTGGCATTGTTGCTGATAAATTCATGACAAAACAGCCCACGGGGTTTTATTCTTGGCTTTGGATTCTTGGTTACAGTTCCTTACCCAGCTTGGCAGGAGAGAGTAAACTAACACCAGGGGCGAGGAAACAGACCACACCATATCCGCAGGACCACCGAGAGGAGCAATCCTCTCTTGCCAGACCAGAATGTCTGGCAAGTATAGGGAAGACTGCTAACTTCTCAACCAGTTCTTCCATTTTATTCACCTGCCTAGGGACTAGTCTCCCCACGGTGAGCTGGATCTTCCCCATTAATTAACAACCCCCTGCACGCTTGCTCAGACATAATGACTAATTTCCCACAACTGTGCCCAGAGTTCAGAGCCTTCAGCTGACACCAAATGTCCAACCATGAACGACAATTGGATAAATTAGCATAGGTGGTCAAGCAAGGTGGGGGCAAAACCAGGGCACTGGGCTTTAGAGTCAGCACTATTGTGCCGTCTGCAGACTGAAAGCATAATAGAGAATTGAGAAGTTGTCAATGAAAAACTTGGTTCCCCAGCATATAAATTGGGTTTGTGAGTTGCATGTTTGTATTTGGCTTACACACTGGTTTGAAACTCAGAGTAGATACTGAGGCAAGGAACTTTGCAAAGTAGGCATGCCACATGAATTTGTTTGCTTATGATGCCTAGTTACGACAAAAGGACTCATATCGAAACTCCTGAATTAAACAACTCCTGCAGTTTGACACTTAAAACTAATGTCCCTTGAAAATATTCACTGTCAGCTGCACTTGTCCACCCAGACTTTATTTTGGTAAAAGCAAAGTCAATGTTTAAGGACCTGTCACACTGACAGGAACCCTGGCAGGTTTTCTTACCTCTTAAAGGAAGGTCCTGATACATCTGTCTCTTAGGCAAAGAATCCTGTTGACCAGCCAGTGGCAGCACTGTGGCTGTCTCGGAGGAAGGTTCAAGACAACTCAAGGCTGGCCATTAACTCTCACTTGAGAAGAGACTTTTAAAATGTGTTTGGAGGGAGAGAGAACCTCACATGAGGAATGGCCATATATAGAAAATAAGGTTCTGTTTCAGATTGGATTCAAAACCTGCATGTCAAAATGGTACACACCCCGTTACTGTAAACTAGAACAAGAACCTATATAAATTTTTTAAAAAGGGAAGAAAAAAAATCAATAGGGAAGACAGCCAATAAACCAATAGGTAGGAAGACTGTACATCAAAGTACTCTATAGGTAACTGTTATTATACCCATAGAATGGGAACTTATTGTGGAAACCTTTGAGTCTAAAGCTGGATGAGTGAAGGGAAATGCACATATCGGTGGGGTGGGCTGAAGAGAGGTAGCTTTATATATTACGGAGGCCTGAGCCCCCACAGGAGTAAAGTCAGCATGAACTGTGGGTCCACAAAAGCATACATGTAGAAGGGTAGGAGGGAGTAGGAGGGAATGATGAGGGGAAGGGAGCAAATGGGAGGGAGGGCAGCTGGGATGAATTCTCAATATGCTTGTAAAAGTAGAAAAAAAATTTTTAAATTAAGAAAAAGAAAAGAAAGTTCTGAACAGTCAGGAAGAAAACATCTTGGCCCATAAGTTGTGTTAAAAATATTGTAGCTTGCTTCCAAGAAGTACAATATCATTCTACCAGAATATTTTCTTGAACCATGTAACCTCGAAGTAGAATGGGCAGGAAAATATGCATTAAATAATCCATGTTTATATTTAACTAATCAAGTATATTATTTTTAATATACTGGAAACCTCAAAGTAATAAAGCAAAAGCTGGGTTTATATACGGCTGCTCTTTGGGCTACTCAGGACTGAGATCCTGATATCTGCAAGCTGGTACATGGATGTCTATGTCACTAAACTCACTAGCGAGAACGTAGACTGCACACTTCAAGAGGTGTGGTTACTAAGAGAAAGAAAACCATGATCTAGTGAGAATAGGACTGGAGACATTTAAAATGATGACGATTAATCCTTAGTGGTCCTTATTTAAGTGTGGCCACTGGTAAAGATAATGTCATAATACCTTACAGTATTATGGTATTTCTAATCTTTCTGTGAATTGCTTCCCATTCATGTTGGAGGCACTATCTGTAGGGGCGGGAACAATTTATCAGGATACATTTCTACGCTCTGCAAGTGTTTACTTGGCTATAATGTGTTCCATGTAAACTCACCTTATATTTTTCTGTCTTGTAAGATTTTTAATTAATATATCATCATAATTTTTTCCAGGCTGCCAGAAATTGTCTAGTAAATGAAGCTGGAGTTGTGAAAGTATCTGATTTTGGAATGGCCAGGTATGGCTGAGTACTATGTGGGTTTAAAGATGGTCACATTATTCTGTAGAACTAATCGGTGTGGATGGGGCTCGGGGATAGCTCAGTCCACAGAGTTCTTGCTTCACAAGCATGAGGATCTGAATTTGATCCCCAGACCCGAAAAAGAAAAAGAAAGGCATGGTGGTCAACTCATATCCCCAATGCTTGAGAAGCAGAGACAGGAGAAGTTCTATGTCTCACTGGCTGGCCGGTCTCTTCTACTTGGTAAGCTGTAGCCAATGAGAGACCCTATCTCAACGCATGTGAGCAGCGATCCTGGTTATGAGACACAAGTTGTTCTCTGATCTCCACATGTATCTATGTAAGCGAACACACGAACATGCACACATATGTTCTTTCTCTTTTTTTCTGTCTCATTGAAGGGAAAAAATAAGTCTAGGACTTGATCGTGGTAGCAAACCCATGTCCTCCTCGCTCCTCGAAGGTGGAGGCACCAGAGCAGAAGTTCAAAGTCAAACAAGTTTGAGGTTAACCTAGGCAGCATTAAATCTTGATACAAATAAAAAGAAAGAAGTGAAAAGAAAAATTAGCGTGGGAATAATTTGCACCAATGAAGCAGAAAGGAAATCCTGTTAACTGTTTCCAGATTAATATATGAGAGTAACCATGTATCATGTGTTAGTCATTTTCTCCACTAGATGGTAGCGTAGACTATTAAATGTCCTCCCCAGTATGCATTAGATTTCTATAATCTAGGAATGTGTTTGGTAGTCCAGTTCTTATATTCAACCAATATTCTCTTAAGTTTTTATAATTATAATAGAACATTAGAAACAACCTTTAAGAAGCAACTTGTCTTTCTCTCATGTCCCTCCTCTGTTCATTCCAGCATACATCAGCAATTAGGTGTCTACTGTGTCAGTAACTTAGACGCCTGTTGTGTAGCAGGCCCAACTCTGTGAGCGATGGCAGAGCGTAAGCCACACAAGTTGATGAACGAGCAGTTTATATGCTGGAGGAAGGAGAAATATAGACCTGGAAGGAATGTATGTGATAGAGCAGGCGTCAGAGAAAGAACCTGCCCTGTGCCTCTTTCGTGTGAGCCAAAAATGGGTATTGCTTTCTTGAAAAGTGAAATCAAATTCCCAGAATATTAGGATGCCTGAAAATGATCTGAACTTTGTCAGCTGTCCATAAAAATGGTGTTATTGAGACAAAGCCGTGCCGATTGTCGATGTGCTCTGTGGCTGCCTTCACGCTGCGGAGTCGGCACAGGGCTCTGTAGAAACTGCAACACTGTGTGTCTTACCTGGTTCTTCAGAAAACATCTGCTGACTTCTAGGACAGAGAGAGAACTTGGAGGGTAGGCAGGGGTGGGAGTAGTCACTGCAGATTTGGTGACCAGAAAGTAGATAGATACATGAACATCTGGACACAAAATAGTCTAGGTAAATGAAGCAGCAATTGCAACTGCCTGAAGTTTGGGGCATGTTCATCCTGCTCAGGAGCCAGGAGAGGTTGGGGAGGCCGGCAAGCAGCCAGTACTGAGATCCATCAGGAAGGCGGATAAGAGTCAGCCAGCATTGAAGGCTGGGAGGCTGTCGTTGTTGACCTCTGACTCTCCAGGAGTTAATTACCTGTCCTCTCTGCTCTATGTGAAGAGAAGCCTAGGTCTGATGGATAATCCTCACTTTCTTGTGTTTCCCCATCATGTATTTGGTGTTCAGAAAATCAGCACTTTTTTTTTTTTTTTTTTGCTGAGGAGATGTCTCAGAGGTTAAAGCCTTTGTCTTGCAATAAAAGAACCAGAATTTGGATCCCCAGATCTCACATAAAAATGGAAATAGTGGTGACCTGCAATTTGGCACTGGAGGTGGAGCCTGGGAAACCCCAGAGCAAAGCAATAAGGTAGAACGATCCAGGGTGATTCTTGATATCACTCCTGGGCATCCGCAGGAACACACACTCAAGTTCCTATGCACACACAATATACACCAGCCCACATGCAGACACACAAACTTATGCAAAAGCAAAACAAAAAATAAAATCAGTACTTTTGTATTAGTCCTTATAAAAATGACTCTCTATGTACTAAGCTCAGATCCAGCCAATGGTGGCTGTCATCTTTGTCTTTATCTGGCAATAGAGGAAGTTTGTATATTCATTTAAGATTTTCACATGGTACCTTTTAGAAATTAACTTCCCGTGCACATATAACCTATAAATGCATTTTTCTTGTAAACATGCGCTGAGTACACTCTTACAAGGACAGGAGTCCCTGCGTCTACTGCACAGAAGTAATTATTTGTACCATTTTCTAGTTTTCTTTCCAGATGGACTGAAGTATGTTCACATAGAAAAATAACATAGGGGCTGGAGAGATGGCTCAGGGGTTAAGACTGTGCCTCACAAGCAGAAGGTTCTGAGTTCAGATCCTAGGTCCCACATAAAAACGCCAGGCAGAAATGGCAATGGCCTGCACTTCAGACCTTAATGGGCGGAGCCTGGAAAATCCCAGAGGGAAGCAAAAAGGAGGTAGAAGCAATCCGTGATGATTCCCGAAGTCACCCTTGGGCCTCCACAGGGACACAGTTATCATCTACTTGCCACTATCTGTACACCTTGATTTTTTTCCATACTTACTTGTCTCGGATGTTGTAGTTTAAAACTGCACCCCGTGGAGTTGTGGGTGCTCGGAGCATGCATTTCTCTAGACAGTTTTTTACCACTTCCTTTAGAGAAGTTCTGCTTTAGATCTTCCACACGCAGGGCCTTTGGGGACAATTTTGCTTTAAGAACAAAATCACCTGCCCCAAATCTTGCAGCTATTTCACAGTGTTCTGCCTCTGTAAAAACGAGGAGAAAGATGAACGTGCAGATACCAGGGTTGAGATGCATGTTGCAATGCATCTTTTTCATGCCCATCCACTGTAGGAGTTACACAGGACGTAGAAATGACCAGGCACGGCCTCTGAGGTGCACACTTGGTTTCCACACTTGGTCTATGTTGGACCTCAGTCACTGTTTGTTTGTAAGGGGAAAAGTAAAAGGCCAGGTACAAAAGGCATATTGTTCTTCAGAGGTGCAAACCCATGGTGTGTCTCGCCCCAGGTATGTTCTGGACGACCAGTACACAAGCTCTTCTGGCGCTAAGTTTCCTGTGAAGTGGTGCCCCCCAGAAGTGTTTAACTATAGCCGCTTTAGCAGCAAGTCAGACGTCTGGTCGTTTGGTAAGGTCCACCTTCCACTTTCCTCCCCTCCCCTCGGCACCGAGGAGGGGGTACGCACTCTCCACTGGGGGAATCTTATCTTTTCCCAGGTGTTTTAATGTGGGAAGTATTCACAGAAGGCAGAATGCCCTTCGAGAAAAACACCAATTACGAAGTAGTGACTATGGTTACTCGAGGCCACCGACTCTACAGGCCGAAGTTGGCATCGAAATACTTATACGACGTGATGCTGAGGTGCTGGCAAGAGGTACAGCTGCGTCCTTGTCTTACTGAAGCCATAAAATGCTCCGAGGTGGGGCCTGGTAGCAGGATAAAATGTCCTCGTCCTTGTAGTCTTGAGAGATGGTGAATGCCCTGCAGTGTTTCAAATAGTCCCAGAGCACCTCTTGCTCCATTTCAGAACATTAAGAAGAGTGGAGGGTGTTAATGATTAACCTAGTAAACTGTAGCTCACTCCTTTGCCCCCCAAGTGGGAGACCAGCCAGGAAATCGGGAATCAGCCTGGGAGAGTTGCTCGCGTTTGGGGTTGGGGTACTACTCTCTTTCCAGAGAGGTTTCTTTCTCCAAACCTCAGCTTCATCAGGTATCTTTTCCCAGTCTGCAGTCTGTAGATGACATCTCACAGAGGAGAGTAGATGACAGAATAGCCCGTTGAAAGACAGTTCTTTATACCCGGCCCTGGACTGAGTGCTTTAGATTTAGTTCTCAGATTACCCCTTTGCGAGTCACCGGGAGGTGCAGACGCTTGTACCGCAGTCACCTGGTAGCAGTGGTTATTGTCACGAGGATGGTGCTTGCTCCGTTCCGGTTCGCGGCAGAGCAGTAGAGGTCCACGTGGCTGCACAGCCCAGGCTTCCTGTCACTTGGCTCTAACATCTCCCAAGAGCATTGATGGGGCAGGAAGTGAGAGAACAGCATGAGCAAAGGCCAGGAGGAGGTGGTTATAAACAAGGTGTGTACACGAGGGTGGAGCTTACTGGGTTTTAGAAGAGATTTATGTGACGCTTTTTTTTTGGTGGAAAGTGAAGTTGGGTGACAGGACGGCGGGGGAGGGGCAGGTCGCAGAGATCTCTGCAAATGAGCAAGACTTGATTTCTTCGGTTCTAAAGAGCTCTGGTAGGTCCTTGGATGGGGACACGAAAGCGCGTCTCGGTGTCTAGCAGCAGTGCATGTGGGTAGAAGTCTAGCAACAGCACATGTCGAGTGGGGCAGGGAGACAGACCTGTTTGTCGTTGCCTGTGTCCCCCCAGCCCTTAAGCTCTGCACACCTTTGGCAATGAGAACTCTCTTGGGAAAGGATTTTGAAACTCACAGCTTTTCTTTAATTGTAGAAACCAGAAGGGAGACCTTCCTTTGAAGACTTGCTGCGTACGATAGATGAACTAGTTGAATGTGAAGAAACTTTTGGAAGATAAGTCACCAGTGGCTGGGTCCCGGATTCCAAAGCAAAAGAAGGCTATGGCACGCTGTAACTCACTTAATTTATTTGGTGCCCGGATATATAGACTGTGATAACATGGAAACATCCAAGGCTTTTGCTTCTAGACCAGCCTTGGTGTGCGACCATCTTCCAAGCTGTGCCTTAGAGCTGGTAATTAGAAAGCACTCACTTTTGTTCATCTCACAAGAACTTGAATTCCACCCATGCACCAGGCACTCTGCCCTTGGCCCCAGGATTTGAGCATTTTAAGGATGCACACAGGGCTCTATTAGCTGGTGCTAGTAGGAGGCCGGGGTGTTCAAGAAGGGGATGAGTCGTGTTCTGGTAACCCTTTTCTTCCCCTTTGGCTTCTACACAATCTTGGGCCTGGGGCATTGTCTAGAATTGAATTCTAGTTGAATCAAGAACCCTTCTTGGATAAGTACCCATCCTTTGTTTTGAAAATATGTTTCTAAAACTGTTCTTAGTGTTACATTTAAAAATATTTGTATGATATATATTGTAAATATCTAATATATAAACTTATATATTTATAAAAAATGAGTTTCTTTTTGTTTTGTTTTGTTTTGTTTTTAGGACTAAAGGTGGTCCTGACATTTGTCAGTTCCTTCCATTTCTTTCCCCCTAGGGATCAATGTTTCTTACTAAAGAGAAGAAAGTCTGGGCCCTCTCGTTCTAGTGTCCCTTCTCGTTGCTGGTGTCCCTCTCACGCAGATGGGTGTGTCTGATGATGTTTGTTCCGCTTGAGTCACAGCAAGGCCTGTGATGAGCTATGTGATCCTGCCCTGCTGTGGTGGCCAGAGCTGATTAGAATTAGGCAGAAATTTGAATGAGGGAATTAGTCACTTCCTAAGTCTTAGGAATCTGCCCGGGGCATCATGGGTGGTCTGAGGGGCTGGGCTCAGGAGCAGGCGATCAAGGACATGGTGACGAAGCTGTCCCCAACTCAAGCAGGGCTGGCAACAGCGGTAGCAGTGCGTGAGGCCATACCTGGAAAGCTGGTGCTCCAAGCTGCCTGTAGGTTTTCCTGGAAGGTTTTCTTGTTGGGTCAGCGAGACGATGCTCTTCTGACCTCACATCACCGAGTCACAGCCTCTTCCTCTTTCCTCTCGATCTCCGGGGGAAAGAAACCATCTAGGTACCACCAGCAGAAGCCATTCTCTTGTCACACATGACATTCTTGGTATTGGTGGGGCCCAAAAGCTGAGGAAGGCAGGGTCTGCTGTGATCTCTCCCAGAATGCATCATGGTGAACACGCAGGCTGGAAGCTGGCTGCCCCGGGCACAGTCGTCTTGCTTTTCACCCCAGAGACCCAACTCTTCAGTTAGGAGTTTGTTCCATACCGATTGAAGGCTGTGCTAAAAGCTGTGTTCATTCTTCCCTAGACTTTTTATCGTGGAAAAGGTAAAACAGGACTGGTGAGATGGCTCAGTGGGTAAAGGCACCTGTGTGTGATCCTGACAACCTGAGTTCCATCTCCAGAGCGCACATGATGGAAGGAGTGAACTTCCAAAAGTGATCACCTGTGTGACCTCCCCTCCCCAACAAAGAAAAAAAAAAAAACAGAGCAATCTTCTACATTCATCCTCAACTTCCTGTTTAACTGTAATCCATCACAAAACCATATTCAGCGTTTATCTTACCTGTAGCCCCCTCCAGGAGCTGGTCATCCACAAACTGTATCTTACGTCACTGTCACCCCCCACCCCCAACCTCCACCTGGACGGGCTAGCTACTGGGTAGCTGAAGAGAGCAAAGAGAAGGTATAGCTCCCATGGGAACCACTTCAATTACCTTTGATGAGGAAACAACACAGACCCTACCTGGAAACACCTGGGAAAAATTTCTCTGAAAAATCCTTCGTTCTCACTAAAATGGAAACCAAGTCTTCCTTGAAAACATGGCCACGGGAAACGATGACGTGAGAACTATAACTCCGCACCCAGAGCTCTAGGGCCCTCTGAATCACCAGCAGGAACTAGCCGGGGCAAGGTGAATCGGCTTCATGTGTTAACGTCAGGAATGTGTATGGGATGAGCTCAAATTCCCAACCACATCTTGCATTGTCCATATAGTTTTCGTATTTCTTGGCCAAGACTCGGTCACCTTTCAAGTGGATTCTTAGATTGCTCCCCACCCTCAAAGAAGGTACCTGAAATCAATCCTGGGTCAGAAGATCAGACACTCTGGGTTTGATAGTCCCCGTCCCAGAATCCCATTCTGTTTCTGCTACTTTGTACCTTCAGAAAAAAAAAAAAAATCCCCTATGTTGTTTTAGTTCTTTTTTTCCATCCAGTAAGGCAGTTTGACTCCATCATTTGTTACAGTCCCTTTCATCAAAATTTTATGATTTCTTGAAAATATCTGCTAGACTCACCCACACGTCCAGGAATGAGGAAGTGCCAGCAGGCACCCTCAGCTGGATGCAGGGCACTGAACTTTTTTCCTATGTAGGCCGTCCGGCTGTCATTCACACTGTTCTCTGAGGTTTTCAGAACAGGAAGATAGGTGGGGTTACCGTGGCCCGTGAGAAACTTCTTGGGCAAGCTACACTTTCAGTTCAAAGGTGTGTTGCCGGGAGGGAAACAGAGCCAAAGCACTGAGGAGCGCTGTGTGCCCGGCGCTCGGGCAGCCATGGTCCTGTTCTGTGAGTAGACGGGCTTTCCCACTGGGTCAAGGCTTGTGTGGGACTTGTTGCTGATCCTTGAATTCTAGAGGAGGTTTTTGCTTGGTATGGGTAAAAATCTTGAAGATCATTTTCTCAGATGTAGTGATAGGGTTTTCTTACTTACTTAAAGAACCGACCACTATGTTGATATATTCTTAGTATATGTTCGGCTTTGAGAACACAAATGAAGATGTGTTCTTCTTATCTAATGTGTGTTGTGTGTTGAAGTACAGTTGATGTGATGTGTTTTATTTCCGGATTGAAGAACAACTCGGGGTTGAAGGCCAAGAGGCCATGTTCTTGTTCTGGTTCTGCCCCAGTTGACAGGTTCCCGATGGCAACTCTGTGATGTGTTCCTGTCTGTAAAGTGAAGACTTCCTGTCTGCCTACCTCCCCCAGACATCACAAAGAAACCATAGGTAAAAATGAGAGACGCGTCACGGAGTTAACTTTAGAGTTGCTCTGAAAGACTGTTTAGTATGTATTTGCACATACTGATTAGGTCAGTTTGCCCTTAAGACTCAGATACTAGGCACATCGCTAAACAAAAGGAACTAAAAACTACTGCCTCTGATTTTAATTCTAGATGCCTTTGGAATCAAATGTCAGCAGAGGTCAGACTGGAGCAGCTGACAGTGGAGTTGTGCATCTCTGGTTTTTAGTTGGGATTTGGAAAAACTGTGGTTTTTAAATAACATCTCTTTAAGCCACAGAACCTGGTTAGAATCCCACACACATGATTCCAGCTGTGCCTGTCCAAATGTAATTTCTGATCTTAAACCACTCAGATTAAAAAAAAAGACTTCCTGTTATAAAAAATATAAGCCACACAGATCAAAGTAGAAAACAGCTGAAAGGCAGCAATACATATATCCCCACATTCCCAGTGGCAGGCCGAGGCTGAACAGAGACATAATGTGAACGTTTAAATATGTGACGATATGCCAGGACTGATTCTCCATTTCCACTGAGGTCACAGCTAGAGGAAAGACCATCAGTTAAACCTGGAAGGTCTCAGCTGTATATAAGAATTGACAAGATTGAAGCTGTCTCAGGGATGAAATGAGACTAGCTGTCTGAAGAGTGCTACGTAGATTGCTCTCTGTGGCCCGGAAAGGGATGGATTGGATGCCTGTCTCTGTATCTTCCAGTTTCTGACAATCTGATTCAATGGCAAGATCTCCACCTGTTTCCTTCTGCCATAAACTGCAGTTGTATGTTAGTCTGTCTTCTGCTGGAGAGAAATAGCGAATGTTTATTCTGGACCAAGCAAAGCCATTCGATGTCCCAGGCTGTGGTAAACTCATTCAAGGCTGTTTCTGTGTCTGTGCTATTGACTATTAAAACAGTGTCATGGCGGCCTGGCTTTTTAGACGGCTGCAGGTTACAGGAGGTAATTATGTAAGGCAGTATATTGATCATACGGAATTACAACCGGATCTGGATGGGTTCCAGGAATAGTGCCCCAATGATGGTCAATTTGTGAGATGTGATTGGAATTGCCAGTGTTTACTGACTGTCATAGTTGGATACCTGCGTCAGCTGGTAATTCCGGGCTCTGAGGTCTGGGCACAGTTGTGAGAAATTAGTAGTTGAGTGAAACCCTAAGCAAGCCTGCAGGAGATTGTCTGATTGATAGGGAGGCCCCGCCCATGGTGGGTGGGATCAGTCCCTGGACGGGTGAATAAGGTGGAGGGAACTGGTTAAGGAATTTGGCATTCTTCGGTATACTTGGCCAGACATAAGCATTGTCCCTCACTCTACTTGCTTACTCTCCTGTCAAGCTGAAATAAGACCTGGAACTGGACAATCGTAAATCAGACTAAAAGTCATTTGGTCATGGATTTATCTGCAACAATGCAGGAAACTGCTACACTGACTAAGACTCACCCTGAGAATAGGCTGGCTCAGCGATCTGGAAGCAAAGACCCAGATGCAGGAGCTAAGTAAGAGACTAGGACATCTTGCCTCTTACCGCTCCTGTACCCTGTGTTTGTCTAATTTCTCTGCCTTTCTGTTGTTTTCAGTTTAAACACTGCATTGTTTATTTGCTTGAGGGAGAGAGATGGAGAGAATGCATGCATGCTGCTTGCTGCACAGGTGGAGGTTACAGGACAGCTTTCACAAGTGGGTCCTCTCCTTCTACCACATAGGCTTCCGGAATGGAAGTCAGGTTATTAGGTTGGCAAGAAGATGTCTTATCTGCTGAGCTCTCTCACCAGACTCTATTGTTTCCAATTTATAAAATAGAAATAATAATTAAAAAGATGCTTCTTAAGTCTTAAGCATGCCATGTCATTTGCATGCCTAGGATTCTGCTCAAATGCACATTTGTGGGCTCATTTCCGTCGTTTGATCTGAGGGCAAAGTGGGGACCTTTGTTCACACTGCCTTTCCAGAGTCTCCCAGTACTGTGACTCTCTGCCACACCAGTCCTGCAAGGTTCATAACTCCCATGATTACTGTTACTGGTTTGAAGATCAGGTGGGTAGCTGTGGAGGTGCCTCTAATCTGTTACCCTAGAGCTATCTACCCAAGGTGGTCATGCCCATGCACAGCCCTTACGAAGCCGTCCTAGGTTCTCCCGTCTCATAAACAGAATGCGGGAGAATGGTGGGATGTCACTCTGAAATGAGGCACAAGGAAGGCTCCCATCTCGGCAGTCATTGGCTCTCTACTTCTTGGATCACCTGCTGCTGTGTGGGGAGCATTCTCAGGAAGCCCTCTCCAGAAACCAGGACCAATAACCATGCAAGTGAGCTTTGAAGTGGGTCTTTGAGCTCTAGACTGGCCTGCTGACTGCAACTTCGTGAGTAGTCTTGAGCCACAGAAACCCAGCTAACCTGACCTCCTGACCCACAAAAATAATTAACTCATCAATGCTTCATGTTACAGTTTTCCTGCATGGTTGACAAATCACCATCAAATGGCTTAAGGGAGCAAGGGGTTTATTGCCTCTTAGGATTATCTGGTTACAATTCTCTGTCCAGCTTGAAAGGAGAGCTCATGCTAACACCAAGACCAAGGGAACTGGCCACACCATCTCTCGTAACATCTGAGAGAGGGACGATCCTTACTTGCCAGACCAGCATGTCTGACCAAGTGTACAAAAGGATGCCTACTTCCTAAATTGACTCTCAGTATTTTATTCATCTGTTCAGGGCCTAGTTCCGCCCACCATGGGCTGGGTCTTCCCCATCAGCTAGACAATCTCTTGCAGCTTTGCTCTGGGCTTAACTTAACCATCCTTCTCTACAGATGTGCCCAGAGCTCAAACCCTCAACCATCAAGTTGACACCTGCACATAACCATGACACTTCACTAGGTCTGGGAAAAACTTTTACTCAGGAATAGAAATGTACATGGTGGGAAAGGCAAGGAAGTTCACAGACGAAAACCAATCATATCCCCTTCCACTATTTGTCTGTGGCTGAAGTTTATGCTTATTTCCAATGGACATACTTACATGTGTGTTTTGCCTTAGAATCATTTCTCCTTTTTTTTCATAACAACCTAATGCATATAAAAATAATAATTGTGGGGCTTGGAAGACAGTTAAGTTGGTGACGTGGTTCCTGCACAGATTTGGATCTCCAGCAACCCGTGTGAAAACACAGTTGAGGTGGCCCACCCCTGAAATCCCAGCTCTGTGCAGTGGAGACAGGAGGATGATGGGGGCTCGCTGGTTGGTCACTCTAGCTACTTAGGTGAGCTCCAGATTCAGTGGAAGATGCCGTCTCAAAAAAAAAAAAAAAAAAAAAAAAAGGTAGAAGAGGGCTGGAGAGATGGCTCAGGGCCTTTGTTTCAAAAGCAAAAGAACTCGCGTTTGCATCCCTAGATCCCATGTAAAAATGCTGGGCAGAATGGTCACGGCCTGCACTTCTAACTGTGGAAGGTGGAGCCTGGGACACCCCAGAGCAAAGTAATAGAAGGTAGAGCAATCCAGGATGGATTCCTGAATGTCACTCGTGGGCCTCCACGGGTATTCACAGTGCTGTCGTCTATACAACAGAGAAAGAGAGAGAGAGAGAGAGAGAGAGAATAAACTAACCAAAAAAATAAGATGGAGAGTGACCAAGGGAGATACCCAGCATTGGAGACTTCTGCACACATGCGCACAATGCAGCGGGCACATGTGTACACACGACAGCTGCTGCCACTGATTATAACTACCCCTGCCTTCTTGTGTGCAGACGTGCTGGTCTCAGAAGTCCTGAGGAGACCCCTTGGCCAGCATCATCCCTCCTCTGTGCCCACCCAAAGTCAGAGAGCTCGGTTTGTGACTCAGTGCCAGCTATGCCAGCAAGCCTGCTGGCCCACCTAGGCGTTCCTTCACCTCACAAGCTGGCCACATGGGGTGTGAGATCTGTGAGCTCGTTGTGAACTTTAAGCCCGCAGACAAGAGTTCTAGGAAACAAGATTCTGAGGTATGGGGCAGCGAAGAGGCTATGTGTAAAGTGACAGCACAGTTTGGTTCTCATGGGTTTATTACCAGAAAGGAACGGAAATATCTGTGAAGACATCGAGGCACAAACTTAAAATCTGAGCCCTTGGAAGGCAGAGACAGAAAAGCCAAAGCTGAAAATCCACCTGGACAACAATACAGTGTGGGTTGTAAAGCAAGACTCTATGCCTCAAAAAAAAAAAAAAAAGGCAGGGAATTTGACTCAGTGGAACAGCGTGGACCAAGTCTGTGCGATGCCTTGGGGTACAGCTCCAGCATGGGGGAGATAAAATTCCTGCCAAGAGCTTCCAGGTGCTGCAAATCTCTTTGTAGTGTCCGGTGACCTTGAGAAATGGCTAACCTGATTTCAGGGGGATGTGCTGCTCTCCTCCCAGGATCCTTTGCTTCTAGGAACAGTCATCTTTGATGTTTGCACTCTCTATGCAGCTTCTCAGGTTTCCAGAAACTTCTTTACACCCCTCCTCAGACAGTGTGCCCCTCAGGCCCTGGTTAGAAGAACGGTTTCAAGGCCACTCTGAGCTATACAGGGAAGTCCTGTCCAAACCAAAAGAAGCAATGGAAAAAAAAATGCATGCATGTAGACAAGATAATAAACACCCTAAAGGTAGAATGAAAAATAACTTTCTAACTTGAATAAATATATCTATGGGAAACTTCATGTATCACCTTCCTTTCTTTTCTCTCCCATGGTCTCATTGGCGTGGGGGGGGTCTTGATTTGACACCTCGGGAAATCTTTTTGACTCTTGATAAGAGGTAAAAGTCCACGCTAGAAGAAAGTTAGTCAGGTCTGGGTGAACTGGGTCAACTCGATTAAAATGTATTGGGCTTTTTTGTAACTCCTGGAGAAGAGCAAGGCATAACCTGCAGAGAGCTGTCATGTCTTCTGTGCTACCCAGAGCCTCGGCTCTGCCCAGACCTTCTTTCCCACAGCCCCCTGGAGGGACCCGTCTCCAAACCACAACTTAAGAGGCCAACAAACCTGGTCCTAGGCTCCCAGCCCCTTCTAAAACCAAGTGAGTTTCAGGACAGGCTTTTCAACAGATCCCTTGCAGGCTAGCATGATCCAACAGAGGTTTGGCACTGTTTGGAAGACACTGATATTGCTCGTGCCAATGGAATTCAGATGTACCTCAAGGCTGAGGTACTGGCACCCAGCACTGCTTTCTAGCCGGCCCTGGCCAAGGCTTTTCATTGCCATGGTTTTGTCTGCCCAGAGGCAACTATAGGGGCTCCTCTGATATGTAGTGATACTTCCTCTGTGCTTGTCCCCTGGGGGAAGTCACTCGTGGGGACCTTGTGGTGGCCACTATGAGCTTCTGGGGGAAGGAGAACCCCCCTGGCTCTCAGCCCATATAAAAGAAGGCAGAGCCTCCCCAGGGACTGCCGTGGTACCAAATAGCCATAGGTATCACCTAAGCCAGGAGAGAAGAGCCCGTTTTGAAAGTCATGGAGATTATATCTGGATGTGACGGCCTTTTCCTACTCGCTGGTGCATGGCATATCATTAAGGATGTTGGTTGAGAACAGCGTGGATCTCAGCCTAGGAAAGGAAGCCCGAGTCCCATCATGATCTTCAGCCCCAATTGTGTCCTTGTGGTGGGTCCTTCCAGCAGGCAAGCAGCCATCAGCCATCTCTGGGACGTCTCGTGTGTGCAAAGGACCCTCGAGAGGCTTGAGCTCCTGCCTAGAAGGACAGGAGTTTTCTTGCTATAAGTGAGTTGGCTACAGATTCTTAGACTGACTTCTGTAACCACAGAGTGCAGGAGGTAAGGAGCTCCCAGCTTTCTCACTCTCTTGAGACACCTGGATACTGCAAACAGGAAACATCCACGCAGCCGGAGACCACTGACACTGACATCATGGTGCATTTTTGATCCATTACTTCAACCTGTGAAGATGCCTAATGTCGTGGAGACTCATGCCCACACCTCTGCTTTTGAAGACTTTCCTTCACTCCCCAGTCGTTTACTGAATTCAGGTGCTTGCTAGATTTCTTGCTGACAGAAGGGACACAGCTATGAATAGGCAAAGCTGGCTTCTTTGCACGTAACTACTTTTGGTCTTGGGAGAGATGGAACAAGACCCTTTTCATAACTGGAACAGCTCTACCTTTATTTAAAGGCAACTGTCTTTACTACTGGAACAGGAAAAATAAATACTTTTGGAAAACCTTCCTTCTAAACTCTGCAAATGAAAGCAGAGGTAAGAGGGATGCTACTGAGATTTCTGGGCCAGTGCCGGTACGCATCAGCAAGTCATGGAGCCAGGGAGCTGGGGACGGCTTCGTCCCAAGCCTCCGTTAATCCTCCCTGCTGCCTGCCACTGCAAGTTCTATCTGAGGTCTGTGCACGTAAAGTGTTGTGATGGTTAATGTGTGGTCGAGCCATGGTACCCGGATAATTTGGTCAAATACTCTGGATGTTTCTGTGAAGGTGGTCTAGGTGAGATTAACACTTAAAAGGGTAGATTCTGAGCAAAGCAAGGTGAGGGGTGACCTCATTTACGGGGGAAGGCCTTACCAGGTGAAACTGACTTGCCCTGACCACAGAGAGACACTGCATGCTGACTGCAGGCTAAACTAGTTCCCTTCCCCGAACTTACAGCCTGCAAAGTGATTGTGAGTCAAAATTCTGACACAGACCTCTTAGCCAGCCTCGACCAGGATAGGAGTCAGGCATAGACAGTCATTCATGCCTTATGTAGAATAAGCATCTTTAGACACTTAGTGCCTGGCACACGATAAGGCCAATGTTTGTTCACAGTAGTGAGAGTAACTATTCCTAGAAGTTAAGTTTGCTTGTTTTCTAAATAAGGCATCTGAGTAGTTCCCAAGTATCACTTCATTGCTACAAAATAGTGAGTGGAATAGTCATTTGATTCCATGTCTGCTTGATTCAAAAGTTTCCTTGGCCCCATATACCATCCGAATACAGAAAAAAATGAATTTCATTGAGTTTTTATCAATACCATCTTAAAATTTGATGCTTGATCTTATTCCTTTTAAAAATAGACCCGAAAGGAAAACTTAGACTCGTGCCACAAATGTTCACTGAAGATTCTGAAGCTTCCCCAGCTCTGTGTCACCCTGTCACCTAATTGCCTAGTGAAAAGGTCATGGTCAGCCTGGCTTTCTCTGTGGGCCACAGCGAACTGTGGGGAGTCACTGCTGAGGTGCAATGTGATGGTGCAGAGCCTGGTGATGTAAATACCTCAACAGTAACTTATCACGCTCTTGCCGCCTGTCAAGTGCTGCGCAGGATGCTGTGGAGAAAGTGAAACCAAGCAACCGTGTGCGTTGCAGTGGCCTGAGACCACGTAGCCCAGATTGCCTTGGACTCATAGCAACCCACCTGCCTCAAGCCTCCTGGGTGCTAGGCTTACAGATGAGTCCCGGCACACCCAACACTGGAGATATAATACACACCACACACACACACACACACACACACTGGATGCTTTCCTGACAATATCATGGGTCTGAGCCCCTAGAAAGAGGAAATTGCTTTTGACAAGGCGGGGAAGTTGGATGAGAAGAGCAATTTGGGGGGATGGGGAGCATTTCATTTCTCGAGTCCAGCAGAGGTGACTGCTGGCATCCAAGTGGAGACTATGAGCGTGCGTTTGGCTGTGTGCAGCTGCAGCTGATTAGAGCTGCATTGGTTGCATGAGTGTTGTGAGCTGATGAATGGCTCTTAAGTCACAGGAGGAAATGAACTGATCAAAGCGGGAATGTGACAGAGGAAAGAGACCAAGAGGGTGTCTGAAGGAGTCTGGAGGGAACAGAAAGTAAAAACCAGAAATGAAACAAGCCCCAGCGAGACGAAAGGAGCCCATGGGGCGAAGGGGCAAAGGCCACAGAGGGGTGGGGGCGAGAGAACTGGGATGCTTTAAGGGCAGCTGTGTGGAAGTAGCCGTGAAGAGAAAGAAGCAGGAAGACGCACAAGTGGAAGCAACAAGCGTAGGCATTGTTGTGGATTTGACCCTCCAGGGAACAAACGTGGGGGATGTAAGGCTCCTGGGTAGTAGTTCATCTTGTTCCCTTGGTGGGAGCTGCAGTCACGGTGCATGTGCAATGATTAGTTGGGAGGGAAAATATTGGTGCCAAGGAGGGAGTGCTGGCAAAGCTTTTGAATTCGAGTATCTCCAATGAACTCCAACAAGGCACTTTGCCATGATCCTCCCTATGTGCTGACCTGATGGGTGCTGAATTACACTTGATTCTTCATCTCCTGAGACGAATGGATGCAGATCTACGGAGGTTCTCCAACAACCCTGGAGCGAATGGGTCAGAATGTCAATTAAACCCACTCTTGCCAAGCAGATGGAGTTCTTGACAGTTGACATACCCCTCGCCGAGGCTTTTGAAATCTGTATATGCAGATACCATCATACCAACCAGACAAAACCGACAGGTAAAAGCGCCTGGTATCTGAAAACAGAATGACATGCTGCAATGGTGCTTAGGAATCAGCAAGGCGTTTTATTTTTAGCTCCGGAAGTCAGTTTTCAGGTTCATTTTGGTTGCAGGAAAGGCTAATAGAAAGTTGTTAAATCAGAGTATGTATTAAATATCACCAAGAGCAAAGTGAGTTCTTGCTGGGGACTGGACAGGACCATGTCCGGGAAGGAGTTTGTCATTGGATAACCAATGTGTCAATGACTCGGAGAGTGAATGATTACATCCAGGTCAGAGAAAGGCAAGTAACTCATGCATGAATGTAGACCTGGAAGATCAACCTCACTGAAAGAGAAAGGACCAATAAGATTGATTGCTCTCCTGGGAACCCGTACTTTTCTTCATTTTATTCTACTAGTAGCATGACCTACAGGGGTTACGTGACAGCCATCTTTTCAAAATGACTCAGTAGGGGTAGGGAGATGGTTCAGTGGGAAAGTTGCTTAATCTGCAAAATGAGGACCCACGTTCAAGTTATCAAAACCTATGGAAAAAGCCAGGCATAGCTGTGTATGCTGTTTACCCCATTATTGTTGGCATAGAGACAGACAGACTGTGAGAGATAGCAGGTCTGCCGAACTGCAAAGGAGAGTTTCTAGTTCTGTGAGAGACTGTCTAAGGCAATATGACAGAGGAAGACACCCACCATTTTGATCAGGCCTCTATATGTGTGTATTACATTTGCATAACACATACATAACCACACATTCCCACCACACATGCCCCTGACACACATGAAAGACTCAGTGATCCCCAGTTTTTTTTTTACTCATTTCTCTCACCCCTACGTTCTATCCTGGAGGGAAGAATCTGCAGGGATTAGATTAACATGCTTTGGAATCCTCTGGCTTCCCCTGATTGCACTAGTAGAGGTCATGGGAGAATTGTAGGGAAGTGGCATTGAGCCACCTGGGTCCCTCAAGTTCATAACTGCTCTCAAATGAGGTACATTGGTAATTTTGGCTCTGGGTGTGGTGGCAATGTCACTACTATTGTAATCTTTGTGGTTCCCTTACCTTCTCCATAGCTTTGTCCCTTGTAAAAAGCTCTCTCCAAATGATCCTAAGTAGGTCATGTTTCTTGTCAGACCTCTGCATGATGCGGTGATTGGCATCATGGGTAGTTCTAAGAAATAGATTCAAAATTAGATCTGAGATTTATTTGGTCCCACAATTAAAAGTCAGAGGTAATCTCTTTGCTTGGAGAAATGATTCAGTTATCAGCTACTCAAATGATCATGGCTAGTGGCCAGGGACCAAGAACAAAGGAGGCATAAGGTACCTTATACTTCTAAAAAAAATCACAGGGTGAAATGTATAGCACAGATTCCCCAGGAATTCAGAATGATTTTTGGACTCATATAGCTAATTACTTTTCATTTGAAAATAACACTTGACTTGTGAAGGATATAGACTGAGTTCTTCAATATAAGTCTAATATGTGTATAATCCAAACTGCCTATCATGAGCCTGGTAATGGTTCAATGAGCTATGAAATTGAGCCAGAGATATCATCTTTCATAGCATGGAAGAGATTTATATACATGGGACCCCAGCAGATTAAGATACCTCTATGATCAGGAGACATATTTAGATAGCACTCGATCTTTCTGTTCAAACCACATCAGTGGATTCATGGCTGGTTCCCTGTCAGCCAAAGAAGGAGGTAAAGGCTCTACCCTCATTGACATGTAAAGGTGTTTCACAACAGCCTTGCACAGAAGAATCTTTCCGTTCCATTCCCAATTTGAAAAGAAGACAGAATGATTTCCTAGCGTTACACAGTTAGAGCTGACCTTCTGCCCTGTATGAAAAGAAATCAGGCATTCTTTACCCCATCTGTAAAGATGGGGAAACCAAAACCCAGGGAGGTAAAGGATGTATCCAAGACAGAGTCAGCACATAACTAGAGTGAAACCTCCATCTGTCTACTCTCGAAGCTAATGTCCGGCTAGTGTTTTCTGTGCGTTTTTCAAACTTGATTTTCAGGTGTCAGTATGAGCATGAACTGACTATGTAGTAAAAGGTCTATGAGAACTTTGAAGTTCATGCTGTATGTATCATCTTTAAGAATGAAATCAGTCTGTTCAGGAAATAGATAAAACGAGAGATCGTCATATTAAATGAAATAAGCCACAGTGGGAAAAAGCAAATATTGAATACCTTGTCTTACAGGCACGATCTAAATAACAATAAAGTCAGAGAAGCAGAAAGGGGGTTGGTGCTGGGTGACAGGAACTGCTGAACAATCGGGACAGGGACAGATACAGATAATGGGGGGCATGTATGATTGATTGAACTATCTTACATGCATGAATGAAAACATCATAATGAAAACTGTTCTTTGCTACAATTCACATGTTCTAATAAACAGAGGCAAACCATCTAACTTAAGAGTTAAATAACAAAAGTTTAAACATGACCAGATCTCTTTAAATTTATATTTGGACATCTGTATAAAAACGTAGAGTCAATTTAAAAAGAAAAGTTTTCCTAAAAATTGGGATAGACCTAATAGATTCCTGGAAGAATTTTGCTTGCGGAATCCTACTCTTCCGTATAGTTGAGAACTGGCATTACCCATGACAGAAATAAAAGAGAATATACTGGCCATGTTCAGGAAATACACAAACCACGCCAGAGAAAAGAGCCTGAGAAGGGAAACCACACTGACCGAGGTGCCAATAACTTTTTTTTAAACTTTGGTGAGAGTTTTTTCTTTCTTCTGCTGGTGAAGGAGGACAGGTCAGGATGTCCCCTGGTTTCTAACACCCCCTGTTCTTTTGGAACAGCACTACCAGCTTTGCCTGCCTGCTACCATGGACTCAGCGCTCCCTGGCAGTGAGAATGATGTGCTTTTCGGATAGTTCCTTCCAGTCCATTTTCTGTTGCTGCTGTGGCTGCTCAGTGCAGAAGCGGTAAGCTGACCTCAGGAGTAACTTTCTTGAAAAGGAATCAACCCAGTTTCTTCCCTGTCCCTGGTGTCTTTGTCTTTCTGTGTGTGCTTCCATCTGCCCGGGGACCCTTCTCTGGCGTTCTCTTTGTTGAGAGGTCATTGGCCTCAAGGTCAGGCGTCTTGTGGCTCTGCTCTTCTGCCATCATTGTGGGTACACTCGCTCCTCCTGTGTATTCCACAGCGTGTAGCTTGGTTTTTTTTCCCCCTAATGCTGTTTGTTTATAGGTCTGGGCTGTACTCTGTGCTTTTTCTTTAAACTTCTGTAAGTCCAAGAATCCTATCTTAATGATCTAAATTTGTCCAAAACGCTCTGTGAGTCTTGCACTTGTGATCACCAGTCAGTGATTGTGCACGACTTACATCATGGCGCCACTACAACATTAGCAGCTAATGTTTGATAAGAGAGTCCTTCATGCCAGGCGAACACTGGCATGTTATATTTATTTGAAAGGGTTATATTTATTCACTCACATAGCTCTGGGAACCTCCCTGCTTTACAGATAAGGTAACCAAGACTCAGAGATGTCACCTGGCTTACCCAAGACCATTCTATGTCACGGTGGAGTTGAGATGTGAACTCACGGGCTTTTTTATTCTTTGACAGTATCATGTAATGGATTTTTGTCACTTTCTCCCCCATATTACCCTGCCTCATCCTCAACTTCTCCCACTGAGAATCTTCTTTCTTAACAAGTCTATCTCCTATGTGTGTATGTGTGCATGTGCGTGTGCGTGTGCATGCGTGCGTGCGTGCGTGCGTGCGTGTGTGTCCCATTGTGTTAATTAGGGTTGTCTGTATGTGCCTGAAGACTTGCTGGAACCTGGACGAGACTTTAGTGGCAACACCCCCAAAGCAAGGGGGTTCCTCCCCCCACTGAGCATTAACCATTGATATCCACCCAGGTGAGTTGGTTGGGGTGGCACATGGCCTTAGTCACTGTACTTCATGTATTCCTAATAAGTAGCATCAAATGCGGCAATGCACAGAAGTGATAGGCCCTCTTCCCAACATGGAGTTGACAAGCTCTCATAACTTTACTTTGTTAGAACGCTATGTTTAGCATTTCTAATATCTGGATAAGGAAAATTAAGCTGGCAAAAGCTGGTGATTTGCCCTGGGTGTTAGAATTAGGAAACTTACAAAAAAATTACCTGGTTTTATCTCTGATTTCATCTTGTGGGTTTGTGAACGAACACCTTTGAAGCAAACAGCTGCTTGTAACATGATCACTTTTCATCATCAGGCGGGTGAGAACACAAGTAAGCCTGAGCAAGAATGAAGAAACTTCAGAAAGATACACTCAGCCTCGCCGGTGGTGGATGGCCAATAAGAGCCCAGTGAGTATCATTTCACAGAGAGTCCTGTTGTGCCACGCCCAGAACCTAGTATTGTGCGTAGCTCAGGAGAGTTGTTCCAAAAACAGTGAATAAACAAGTCAGTCTTGCCTCCTTTGCTAGATTTAAAGGTGGAGACTGACACAGTACAGACAGAACGTGATGGGAAAAGAAAATACACTATGACTCCTGCCACTTGAGGTGGGGGGGATTCAATTCCAGACAGAATTGGCAGAGATCGGGTCTTGAGAAGTAAGGCAGATCCAGACCCGAGCTTTTATACAGCACAGAGAAGAAAAGACTGGCTTTCTTTTTCTTTTTCTTTTCTTTTTCAAGAGAAAAATCATTACAACCATGGGTAGTTACTGCAGAGCAAATCATTTCTTTAAGACTCTTAGCATTTGAAAACCCTGGGTCGTCCTGCCAAGAGAACCCACGTTCTCTCAGGACACGACCAGCTTGTGGCTAGACCCCCACGCTGGTTTGCAGCCAATCGTTTTCTACCAGCTTCTGTGTGGCTGGAAGGGGGAAGTGAGCTGTAGACATGCAAGTTGTTGTCCTGGTCTTTCTTTGGAACGAATGACCGAACCGGTGGGTGAACTCTGGGTTTTCACAGTCCACCAGGGGCTGCGGGCAATCCTCCAAGAGCAAGCCGCTGCCTCCGCTCCCGCCCTGCGAGCTCCTGGAAGAGAAGATCCGGGTCAAGGCGCTTTACGATTTCGTGCCCCGAGAGCCTGGCAACTTAGCGCTGAGGAGAGCGGAGGAGTACCTGATCCTGGAGCGGTGCGATCCGCACTGGTGGAAGGCCAGGGACCGCCTGGGGTAAGATGCATGGAGTGCTTATCAAGTCCTCCGCTTTTGACTCCACCAAATACAAAGAAGACCCTGGGTAGGGGCTGATTTTCTCCAGGATCGGACTGCTTCCCTCTGCAGGGAGGAGAAGGTGTCTTCCTCCTCCCTGTCTAGAAGAGAACACCTTAGGGCCCCGTGATTTGGGGCAATTTTAGAGACATGCACTAACTCTATTTTTTAAAAAATCTTTCTTTTTTTTTTGAGACAGAAATCTCACCATGCATAGTTATAATAGATTATTTTACTTATTGATGAGAGAGGGAGAGAGAGAGAGAGAGAGAGAGAGAGAGAGAGAGAGAGCAAGAGCATGCATGCCTTGGTGACAGATAAGATCAGTCAGACAACTTTGAGAAGTCAGTTTTCTCCAGTGGACTTCTGGGAACCCAGCTCTGTGCTTTATATATTGAACTATCTCACCAGCCCAGCTGGAATGGTTATATAGTCCTGGGTTGAAGAGAATCCCAGGGATTATTTGGGAGAGAACACTGGGCTGAGGTTGCTCTTGACCTTGCCAGAATGTGGAAGCCGTTAGTATCTGTATCTTGACACGTCTCTCTTGCTGCTGCTGAATTCATCAGCGGTTCTGACTTTAGGCTCAACATGTGAAGATTTTTTTCACTGGAAAAGGAGGCATTGGTGGGGCAAATAGTCTACCTTCGCGTGGATTATTGAAATGCCTCAGACTTAAAAATGAACAACTTTTAACTTTTGATTTTGTCATACTTAAGTGTACAAAGTTTCTAAAATTCTGCCAGGATTCTTCTTTGTTATTAACTCTAAGTAAAGTCTCTTTGCCCAGAACAAACATCAATGAAAGCAATCACTGATTTTACATACAACTTGTCATACTTCATGCCTGTTCTACAACTTGAAGAACTTATTTCTCAATGCGTTGCAGAGATCTTTTTGTGGTTTCAAAGGGTGGCAAACAGATATGTTACCCATTCTGCTGGTGGATGCATAAATTAATTTGCGGTCCTCTAAGGGCAACCTCTTCATCTATGAAAAGATACACATGAAAAGATAGTGATTTAGCAATTTCCCTGCTCCACATCCTCCTTGGAGAAACCGCCTTACTATGCAATAGGAGTTATGTTCAAGGATTTTTTAAAACAGTATCAATTACATTGGAAGACTAGATAAAGTAATGTAATCAGTATCCTGATTGTCCCTTTTCCTTTTCAAAAATGAGTGTGATGGTATTTTTGCAGTTCTAGTACTGTGGAGGTTTAGGCAGGAGGATCTGGAGTTTGAGCCCAGAGCATAGTGAGACTGTCTCAAGAAAAGGAAAGGAAAGGAAAGGAGAAAGGAAAGGAAAGGAAAGGAAAGGAAAGGAAAGGAAAGGAAAGGAAAGGAAAGGAAAGGAAAGGAAGAAATAACAAGAGATAATGAGAGAAGAAGGAAGGAAGAGAAGAAAGGAAGGAAGGAAAGACAGAAGGAAGGAAAGAAGGAAGGAAGAGAAGGAAGGAAGGAGGAAGGAAGGAAGGAAGAAGGAAGGAAGGAAGGAAGGAAGGAAGGAAGGAAGGAAGGAAGGAAGGAAGGAAGGAAGGAGAGAGCTTACAGAATATCCTAAATCATTAACTTTGCAAATTAGGATCTTAATTTTTTATAGAGATTTTTATTGAGTTAGACTGAAAAGTATTTTTTTGTTCTTTCAACAATTCGATCAGTAAAATGTTTTGAATTTCTCCTCATCCCCGGGCTTCAGTGCTATGTTATGGTCACAAATACGTCACAAGTTCTGAACTTTGTTTTGTCTTTTTGTCATAGGAATGAAGGTTTAATTCCAAGCAACTACGTGACTGAAAACAAACTCACCAACTTAGAGCTGTATGAGTAAGTCTCCACCCAAGTGTGCAAGATGGTTAACCTTTGAAAATTAGGCACCTTCTGGAAACCTCAAGGGCTGGGTGCTGTCCTGGGTCTGTGAAAGGAAAAGAAAGTAACACATTCAGCTTGGGTAACAAGGAGACCTCTGAGTTCTTAGCATGGCTGGTTTGAAAACTTCTTTTTCTCGTTTATTTTTGTTTTGCTGTGCATCAGCACTGTTTTGTTTGGTTTTTGAACAGCAACACATTTGCTTTACTCTGTGTCCTAAATGGAAGATTAGTTTTTAAAAATTAAAAATTAGGGCTGGAGAGATGGCTCAGGAGTTGACTCTGCCTCCCAATCAGAAGGTCCTGAATTCAGATCTCAGGTCCTGCATAAAAATACCAGGCAGAAATGGCGATGGCCTGCACTTCTGGCCTTGGTGGGCAGAGCCTAAAATCCCAGAGTGAAGCAGAAAGGAGATAGAAGCAATACAGGATGATTCCCAAAGTCACCCTAGGTCTTCCACAGGGACACATGTGCACATGTGGCCCCCCAGACAAAAATAAATAAAAATTAAAAATTAGATTTAATAAATTGTAATTTGGACATGCTGTATAAGCCAATTATTTATTTTTTTTATAAATGAGCCTCTATTTATTAAATATTTATTTATTTATTTAAGGAAATGGAGGGAGGGAGAGAGAAAGAGAAAGAGGGAGGGAAGGAGAGGATGCATGCATGCCATGGTGGAAATCAGAGGACAACTTTTATGAGTCAGCTTTCTCCTTCTACCATGTGGACTTCCGGGGGCTGAACTTGGTAAAGAGGCATATCCAGTGAGCTATTTTCTTGGTCACATAGACCAATTATTTTTGACTCTTGTTTTAGGATGTTTAAAAGTAGCTGAAGATCAGATCTAGGTTACTGTTACAGTTTCGAAGAATGCTTACCAAATTTCTGCTTAAAAAAAAAAATCTCTTTTTACTACAATGACAGATTTGGAAAAAGGAGTAGGTCTTCACAGTCACTTGGTAGACTTTCATTTCTCAGATGTCAAAGTAAAGTTGATAGATTAATTTATAGACCCAAAGTGTCGGAGCTGATAATCAGTCCTGTTTTTCTAAGGTTATATTTTCGGGTTGAGCCCGGTGCCCCTTGATCTTTGAGGACTTCACCTGAATTAGCATATGCTCCCAGCAGGTTGAAGTATGGCACTGATGTAGGTGTTTATTGAGAAACACATCCTGGATATAAAAGAGCAAGAGAGACTCACCTGGCTTTGCTACTACTTTAAGCCTATCTAAAAGCAGAGTTGGCATATCCCTCTCTTAAAAAAAAAAAAAAACCCTCCAAATCCAAAAATTTTGATGACTAATCACAGACGGATGTGATCACAGAACACCTCGCGGTTGTGACATCGGTTTCCTAGACATCTCGGGCTGTTTCTTCTCTCGCCCAGCATACTCTTTAGCTCTCTTTCCTCCATGTTTGCTCAGCCCACCACGTCTTCTCTACTCATCTGATTTTTCAGCCCCAGCACAAGGTTCAAGTCCCTAGTAAAACCACGTGAAATCTCCAAGGGTTGAAGCCCCTACCTGAGGATATCGTCGTATTGTATATGGTTATGCGAGCCCACCCTGTGGGGTGTCAAGGCTGCCCTGCTAGTCAGCAGAAATAGAGCTCTTAAAAATCCAGCTCAGAAAAGATCATGTGTGAAAATCAGCCCAGAAAAACAAGACTTCCTTATTCATCGCTTTCCTCCAGTTTGGATTTTTCAGAAGATCAAAAGAGACCTTGCAGACCACAGCCGCACAGGGTCTGTTGACTAGTAAGGGCGCTCACTACCCAGGAAGACGATGTCCTTTCTTTCGTTATCACCCCATTTGTTCGCTGCTTCCTCTGTTCAACCAGGCTGAGCCTCTCTGCTGTAACACTTATTTCTGTTGTAGACATTGGGTCATTCAGATTACACGATTTGGTATTAAAATTTCCATTTCATTTCCTTGGGGTTCAATTTACATGCTTTTTTTTTAAATCATTCTTTTTCATGACTCTCACTTTAGTAAGACCCACTGAAGTTGATTTCCTTTCAAAAATAGACTTATTGAAATATAAACAATAGTTATCATAAAGAACCACTAGGATTTATTGATCACTTATGTGCCATGCTTTATGCTGGTGACTATATAAAATTGCTGCCTTGGGTCTAAATACTGAATAGAGGAACAACTGAGTCCAAATCTTGGCATCATCGATGCTGATTAGTTCTTTGATTCTGAGCCAAATTGTCCAATGTCTCTGGATGATCCATAAAGTGAGGATGTAATACCCACATCATTACTTTATGCATCCAGTTTCAACAGATGTTAGACACCGTGCTCTAAGGTGCAATGTAGTGCATAAAGACCCTTTTCTGCCTTTATAGGACTTGCAGTTTCATGAACTGAACAATCCTATATTCAAAACTAAATGTATAGTTCTAAACTCTAGTTCAGCATTTTACTTCAAAGAGCCAGCGCAGAACACTATGGGAGGAAGCAAGGGAGGAGGTGTATATGTAGATGGAGGCACTGGGTTAGAGAAAGCCAGTGAAGTCTACCTCAGTAGGTAGCACTATGGATACTTTGTTAATGTTCTGTGGGTTGTGTAAGGGGGATGGATGCATGGGAAGATTTATGGTTGCTTTCATTTTAAGTGGACCCTCAAATTATCAGCATTGCATTGTAATAACCTAGCTTTCAGTAAGCCCTCCAACTCAACATGTCCATCCTGATGCCTTGTTTATAAATCTAATTGAATAAGAACTATCATTATAATTGTAACTCTTACCCACTGAATGTCCTTAAACTAATAGTCCTACTTACAAGTTCAGTTAATTAAATTTTCTGAAACATTCATTTTATACTTTTAAACCAAATATAGTCAATTATCCTTTTAAGTATTTTACATGCTTGATAGGACAAATTTGCAATTGTAATAAGACCTATGGAAGTCTTTTAAATGATCCCGGAAATGTAATAAATTAAACTTACAAATGTGGGAAATTAAGTTCTCTTAACTGTGCAAATAATTCAAAATTAGTCAAATTCTCTTCAACTTCAAATAACAGGTTTAAAATTAATTATGCATTTGAAATCAGAGACCAAAATTGAATGTGTTAGTTTTTTTTAATTACAAACATTTTTAAACAGAAAACGTGTTGCTAATGCAAGCTTCACAGAAGTGTGAATTTGATTTGTCTTATCTTACGTAGATGCCTGGCTGTTCTCAGACACAGAGAGTCACTTCCAAAGAAAAGTGGATTTTCCTCTTCAGATCTAATGGGCCTCACTGTCCCTTAGTTGTTGATTCAAACTGTAATGGGGGGGGGGAGGCTGGATCAGTGACCTCTACTCACACAGGCTCATTTTACTCATCTGTAGCTTGGCTTGTTAATTTTTTTTTCGAATATCTAGTCCCTATGTTCATGTTATTTGATGTTAGTTTTATAATAAATGCTGTCTAGATGTAGGAGTTTCAGTCTTACTAGAACAAAAACTCTCTTAACTTTTAGTAACTGCTTTAAATTCTGAAATATCATACAGACAGCATCACCTAAACCACCCTTGTTGCTCTCTATTGCTCACATAATTCTATATTATATTAAAAGATTTGGACTTTGTCACCTACTTCTACCTGACTGTTAGGTAATTACCTAAAGACCCTCATGTGATATTCCCATATAGATGAATTTTGATTTATATTTAAATAAAAGAACACTTTTGTCTATGTTATCACAATAATAAATGAATGTGAAATAACAAAAGTTAACACCAACACTGTATCAGAGAGTTTTTTTTTGTATTTTCACATGTATGTATAGGGGATGCATGTGTGTGTGTATGCGTATTTGCATGTAGGTGAGTGCAGGCATGTATGTGCATAAGTGTGCATGCATGTGCAGGCTTGAGGGTAACATCAGGAATCTTTCTTGATTTCTCTTCCATCTTGCTGTTTTGAAACTGTGTCTCTAAACCCAGAGCTCACTTTTCAGGCTTGTCTACTAGCTAGCTTGCTCGGGGGATTCTCAGACTCTGCCTTCCAAGATTGAATGACAGGCAGCCTACCAGGGATTCCCAGCATTTTGCATGGGATCTGGAACTCTGAACCCCAGTCTTTTATCTTTTTTTTTTTTTTTTTTCCGGTGCTGGGGACCGAACCCAGGACCTCGCGCTTGCTAGGCAAGCGCTCTACCACTGAGCTAAATCCCCAACCCCTGAACTCCAGTCTTTGACTTGTATACTGTACTTCAATTCTTGAGTCACCTCCACAGACCAGAAAATATTTTTTAAAAATACCACTTCTGTCAACTTTTCCCTTTTTAAGTATATTATGTAGGCTTGGATTTTTATAGATTCTTCTCTCTCTCCCTCTCTCTCTCTCTCTTTCTTTTTCTCTCTCTTTCTCTCTCTCTCTCTCTCTCTGTGTGTGAAGGCACTGTGTGTTCCTATGGAGGACCAGGGGTGACTTTAGGAGTCATCCTGGATTGCTTCTACCTCCTGTTTGCTTCGCTCTGGGATTTCTCACAATCTGCCTTCCAGAGCTGAAGCCATTTCTGTCTGGTGTTTTTATGTGGGATCCAGGATCCAAACTGAGGTCCTTCTTCTGGTGAGACAGAGTGTTAACCCCTGAGCCATCTCTCCAGTCAAGATTCAATTTATTTTAATGGCCTATAATCACTATTTTCCTTTAACAATCATTTTTTTTCAATCTAACCAATGCGGAGCCCCTTTATGTTAGGTCCCAATGTCTTTAAACACTGCCTCATCTATGCTGTAGGATTTCTTTCTTTCCCATCTTGACATCCTCTTCTCTAATATTAGTCATCATTAAAAAATCCCAAGTGATGTTCACTATTGTGCTACTATAGCTTTCAGTCCCTCCTAGTGAGTAGCCAATTGCTTCATCTAGAATCCTCACAAGTCTCTTGTATTCTCTGTGGTTCATATTTTCTCTAGTCCATTTTCAGGCTGCTGACATCAGTAGTTTAGACACTTGACCACTGTAATGTAGAGTCGCCCTCCTGGGTGGGAGGGGTAGTCCATGCCCTGAGCTCCATCCTGTCCACAAAGGTTCTGCAGTAAGTCACAGTCTGTCCACCCACAGGGACTCAGTCTAGGCTTGCGGGTGCATTCTTCTATCCCCTTTACACCGACAGTATTTCCAGTAATATTAAATTACATTTGAAAGTCTTGATTAAAAAAAAAAACCTGTTCTGACATGAAAGTGTCTTAATTTCTGTCTTCTGTGCTTTACCATCCTTTCTTTTCTCTATAACATGCGTTTATTATTTAGTTATGGTCAGATGAATATACATATTCCTTGGAATATGAGTTAATTTTTCTCACTGTGTGGAGGGCAGAGGAAGTAAAATGAATGAAGGCTGAAAGAAGCTTGGTGGGTTTGAGGCAGGAGAGAACCCCAATTTGGCTTAGTGAGCGGGGTAGGGAGAGACCATAGAGAGAGGAGGCAGGAAGGACATTAGGTCAGATCCCACATTGGTTGTTCTATGAACTCTGTAAGGAGGTGACGTGTCTAGGAAAGTCATCAAGGTTAGAATGGATTCAGCTTTGGAGCATGTGGATAGGAACTTCCCATGAGGAAAAAAAGAAATAACTGCTGTTTTTAGCTTGTTTGCCAGGGCTCATTATTTGTCAAAGACAATCATTCTTAACATGTACTTTTCATGGAATTTTACAAGATGTTAAATCATGCAAAATTTTTTTATTTCAGCTCATACAAACTTATTAGGTACACCAGTTCCCTCCCTCCCTCCTCCTCCCCCCGTACCCCTTATTCCCCCTCCCCACCCCTCTCCCTCCCCATCCCCCAGTGCCTCCCACCCCAATTCCCAGAGAGTCCTTTCTTGTGCATGACTGATTTTCCTCTGGGCCCTCCTCTCCAATGACGTACAAAGACCCAGTGGCCTTTCCCTGAACCCTTTCCCGTGTTCCCCTTAGGTATAGGAACACTGCTGTGGCTGCCAATCCTTTGCCTCCAAGGATCTTGGTGCCTTTAGCAGATGCTAGACTTTGTGAGGTCAACAGTGTGTTGGACAATGCGCAGGGCATGCAAAGTCCAATTATGAAAGACAATCATTCTTAACATGTACTTTTCATGGAATTTTACAAGATGTTAAATCATGCAAAATTTTGGAAGGATGACTTGGGCTGTGAAGGAACAAAGTAGCTACTGGCCTCAAATTAGTAATTGTACTGAACTTGGTAAATTGAAGACATAATAGTTACATTATTATCTGAATTTAAGAAGTCACGACTTTCACAATTAGTTCTAGGCTTCTGGTAGTAGCTCAGTGGTAGGTGATTGCCTTGCACACAAAAGGTTGCCAGTTCAAACCCCAGAGCTGCCAGACAGAAAACAACAATTAAACACAAATTCAGAAGTGAGGACTTTAAAATGAAGGAAATAGAGAAAGGTTGATTTTTTTCTAAAAAAATTCAATGTAAAGTTAAAAGTATGCTTCTGTTATTTTCCAGGTGGTATCACCAAAACATAACCAGAAACCAGGCAGAGCATCTGCTGAGGAAAGAGGTAATTCAACATGCTCACAACCAATCCTTGGCTGTTTTCAGCATGCCCGAAAGATGCACACCAAAGACCTTAGTCAGTTACAAAGGTGTATTCTTATTCAAATTCTGAAATATTATTCCAACTTCATCCTCATCTTGTAAATCGTAAATGAGATATACTAGCATAAATTTACATTTTGTGTTGACTTTCATCATAAATTTCAAAAGTACATTTCTCTTGAAATGATTTTAATTCCTCAAACTCTTCTGGATTTATTTCACATGCTTTTTTGCTAGTAGAATCTGTGTTGCCCATTATAACCTTTGTGTCAAAGGCCATCAGAACATTCTATCCCCATGAACTCTGTTTGGACTCGTTAAGAACATAAACCTAGAGACATGCATAATATTATAGTTTCTTTATTCTTTGGAAACAAAGGAGGAGAGTCAGTTGTCAAACTATCAAAGTCAGATCAAAACTACTCATTTAGGTCAAACCCAAACAAAACTGCCTAGTTTAAATTTCCAACTGTCAGTGTGTGTTAACTGTGGGGGAAAGAGGAGTCAAATCCAGAAACGCATGATGAGGTGTTGCGTCACGCTGAGCTGCTGAGGGATGCAGTGGAAATCTAGAGATGAGAATGAAAGAGAATCGACCGTGGAGCTGAACATTCTATAGCAGGAATGGCTCAGGATGCAGGCAAGACCCACTTCAACCACAGAGGGGCGGGCAGAGGCTGGGGGGGGGGTCACAGACTGACCCTTGGGTGAGGTTAGGCTGAAGGGAAGGCTAAGTGTGATATTTGCCTGGCAGGACCTCCAGGGGCAGCCCTCTCTATGATAAAATCGTTAGCCCCAACATGGAGAATTAAGAGCAGGAGTGTTGGAAAGTTCCAGAGTAAGTGAGCCAGCTGTTGGGCACGTGACCCAAATCACGCGAATGCGCACGTCCAACACAAGGGCTTCTCTCATCTGGAAGGAAGTCAGACAAACCAAGGCCTCATTTCTCTGTAGAGCCTTTAATGGGGTAACAACCCACATGCCTACCATACAGATGTAACAAAGCTAAAAACTGGCCCTGACTCTTTTTGTTGTTGTTGTTTTGCTTTTACATGTGCATATATGTGTTGCATGCAGGTGTGTGTATATTTGAGTATACATGAGTACACATTCATATATGCACAACATGTATGTGGAAGCCTGAAGTTGATATTGGGTGTCTTCTGTAATCTTTCTTTTAGCACTTTTTACTGTCATGTGCATGAATAACCTACGATGGTTTGTAGTTTAACACTCATAATAATGAAGGTCATATGCTTGTTCGGGTCTTATTTATTTCTCTCTTTTTGAGGCAGCGTCTCATTCTACAGTTTAGACCCACCTGGAACTCAGGATGGCTCTAAACATGCAGCAGGTATCTTATTTTAGTCTCCTGAGTGTTGGGAACACAGGTGTCAGCCATTTTGCTTGACTTTTTTTTTTTTTTTAAAGAAAAAACAACATTATGTTTTCAAAATTCATTCATATGGGCACAGGTAGATAAATTATATCATTTAGTATCATTTAATATTTTATTATATGATGAAATAAAATGAGGGAATATTTCAAGAAATAATATGCCTTCCTGAGAGACTATTGAGAGCATCTTTATTCAATGTTTAACCCATTTGTGGGTCACCTGTACCCCAGCGGGCTCTCAGGCAGTGGCCAGTGCAGACATCCTGGATGAAACCCAGAGGGTCATACATGCAAAAAGCCATGAAAGGAAGAAGGAGATTGGCTGGAGAGGGGGATGGAAATGCACAGTAAGAGGTGAAAACACATATATTGATTGCATCTATGTATGAAAGTGTCGAAGAATAAAAGGACAAAAAGTTCTAGTGTTCATCGACATTCAAGTCTTTTGTTACAACTTCTTTTTTTAAATTATATTTATTTTTCCCAATCATACAAGCTTAATAGGTACCCCGTCTCCTCCCTCTCTCCACCCCTCCCCTGTTCCCCTTGCATCCTCCCCACCTTTTCCCCTTCCTTTCACCCCCTTCCCTCCCTTTCTCCCAGCGCCTCCCCCTGCCCCCCTCCCATTCCTTGAAGCATCCTTTAGTGTGAATGTCAAACTTCCCTCTGAGTCCTCCACTTTAGTGAGGTGTAAGGACTCAGTGGCATAGCCCAGAGCCCTTTCTTGGGCTCCCCTTTAGTATGGGAACACTATTGTGACTGTTAATCCCTTGCCTCTAAGGATACTAGTACCTGTGATCCTGGAGGGTCATTGCCTGGAGGGTCATTAATATGTCAGCCATTGCGCAGGTCATGCAAAGTCTGATTATGGCTACTGCGGCTCTAACTTGTGTGGAGTATCTTGCATATCGTTGCTCCTCCCCATCTTTAGGCTCTTACTATCTTACTGCCCCCTCTTCTGCAAATTTCCCTGAGCTTTAGGATGGGGAGAGATTTGGCTGATCTGGTTCCAGGTGGTTAATGTAGGGTCTCTGATGTTCCGAATTATGGTTTGTTGTTGTTTTCAGTTTTGCTGTTCCTGCACCACCCTTGGCTCCATCCTGATTGGTATTGGAGGTCACCTCCTAACCAGAGATAAAAGGTGTTTAAATGGAATCTTAAAATAAGAGTAGATTCAAAGGTAGATGAAATAGGAGATAGTAGTGAAGGGGGGGGGGGTCAGTCTCCCATTTTCAGGATGGTCACCATCTATCTGTGTGACTCTATACCCTCCCTGACTGGTGAGATCAAACCCCCTCAGACGCAAGTGACCAGGACAGAAAGTGAATGAGCTTAACCAGATGTCTCGCTACTTACTTGCAATAATTGGTGGTGACCTATTTTCTCTACTGTAACATGATCTCCTATCTCCTTATTTCTGGAGGGGCCTCCTTCCCCTTTCCTCTTGTTTATAATCTTTGCAATTACTGTAGGTATTACAGAGATTTATCTTTGAATATGTCATGAAGTGGGTTTGGTATTAGGATCCATCTATTAAGAAGTACATACGGTGCTTAATTTTCTGTGTCTGGGATACTTCACTCAGTATAATTTTTTCTATTTCCATCCATTTCCCAGCAAATTTCATTAATTCATCTTTTTTGATGGCTGAGTAGTATTCCATTGTATAAATGTACACATTTTCCTTATCCACTCATCTACTTTTGGACATTTGGGTTGATTCCATGACTTTGCTATTGTAAACAGTGCTGCTATGCACATGGTTGTGCTTGTGCTATCGATGTGAACCTCTGCTGTATGGGGGTTATCCCCAAAAGTGGAATAGCAGGGTCATATGGCATTTCAATCTCTAGCTTTTTAAAAAATTGCCAGACTGATTGCCAGAGTGGTTGTATAAGCCTGTATTCCCATCAACAATGTAGGAAAGTTCCCTTTTCTCCACATCCTCTCCAGCATTTGGTGTTGTTTGTATTGTGAATTTTTGCCATCCTGACCGTGGTGAGATGATATCTCAAGGAGGTTTTGATTTGCATTTCCCTGATGGCTAAGGATGTGGAACATTTTTTAAGATACATGTTAGACATTTCAATTTCGTCACTGGAAAAGTTTCTTTTGCGTTCCCAGGCCCATTTTTTAATTGGGCCATTTATTTCCTTGGTGTTTAGGTCTCTAAGTTCTTTGTGCACATTGGATAATAGAGCTCTATCAGATATGTGGTTAGTGAAGATTTTCTCCCATTCTGTGGGTTGCCTTTTTGCTCGGTTTACAATCTCTTTATCTGAACAGAAGCTCTTTAATTTCATAAGATCCCATTTGTTGAGTATTGGTTGTAGTGACTATGCTATTGGATTTCCGTTTAGGAACTGTTGGCCTAGTCCAATCAGCTTGAGGGAGTTCCCTACCCTTTCAACTAGGGTTTTTATAGTCTCTGGCTTAATATTGAGGTCCTTGATCCATTTGGAATTAATTTTTGTACATGGTGACAAGTATGGGTCCAGTTTTAATCTTCTGCATGTGGATATCTGGTTTTGCCAGCACCATTTGTTGAAGATGCTGTTCTTTTTCCACTGGATTTTTTGGGCCCCTTTGTCAAAAATCAAATGGCTGTATTTTTGTGGGCTTATATCTGGGTCTTCAACCCTTATTCATTGATCTGTGTGTCTATTTTGGAGCCAGTACCAGACTGTTTTTATTACTATGTTTGTAGTACAGATTAAGGTTTGGTATGGTTATACTTCCAGCAGTGTTTTTGTTACTCACGATTGTTTTTGCTATCCTGGGACTTTTGTGATTCCATATGAATTTTGAGATTGTTTGGTCAATTTCTTTAAAGAATTGCTTTGAGATTTTGATTGGTATAGCATTGAATCTGTATATTGCTTTTGGTAGGATGGTCATTTTTATGATATTGATTTTGCCGATCCAGGAGCAAGGGAGATCTTTCCACTTTCTGGTGTCTTCTGTAATTTCTTTCTGTAGGGTTTTAAAGTTTTCATTGTAAAGGTCTCCCACTTCCTTGGTTAGGTTTATGCCAAGGTATTTCATTTTTTAGGGCCTATAGTAAATGGAATTGTTTCTCTTAGGTCTTTTTCACTTTTTTCATCCTGGGCGTATAGGAAGGCTACTGATTTTTGTACATTTATTTTGTAACCTGCCACCCTGCTGAACTTTTGTATTAGTTCCAGGAGTTTTTAGGATCACTGAAGTAGTAAGATCATGTCATCTGCAAATAGAGATAACTTGACTTCTTCCTTGCCGATTTGAATCCCTTTTATCTCCCTTTCTTGTCTTATGACTTAAAGTACAATATTGAATAGAAGTGGTGAGAGTGGATAGCCTTGTCTAGTTCCTGATCGAAGCGAGAATGCTTCAAGTTTTTCCCCACTGAGTATAATCCTTGCAGTCGGCTTGTTATATACAGCTTTTATTATGTTGATAAAGGTTGCCTCCATTCCAACTGTCTTTAGGGTTTTGATCATAAAAGACTGTTGGATTTCTTATTAGAAATCCTGCTGCTATGACCTTCCTCATAAGATCCTACTGTATTCAAGGCAAAGGAGTTGCTGGATCATGGGACATGTGCAGATTTTATACTGCTGGGTATTTTTAAAGTCATGATTCGAAGTAGTTTCAGCTAATTTACACTATTGCAGAGAACAAGGTGAGGTGGTTGCTGACATTCTTGTCAGCAATCAGTAATTTCACACTTTTCCTAATTCATTTGTTAAAAATATACATAATTTGTATATGATATCTGTATTGATTTGGATCAAACCCACGTTTTCCATGTGTTAGGCACGCACTCTATTGCTGAACTACACTTCAAGCCCCAAGAACTGTGTGTATTTTAAAGGATATACATTTATTTCCTTGATTACCAGTGCAACGAAGTAGCTTCATGTAGCCAGTGATCAGTTGGGCATACTGTCCTGTAACATACTCATCGATATCCTTGCTTGATTTTCTAGTGTGTTATTTTCTTAAAAATATCTTTAAAATAGATCCCAAATACCAACCTTGTGCAAATACACTCTTCTGCTTTCTTGCTCTTAATAAAACCCTTCCTGTTGCCTCTGCCTGCACAGACTTTTAAATGTAGTTATCTTTTTGCATTTGTATGTGTGAGGTGTGTATGCATGTTCACACGTTAAGAGTTTTTAAATATATGTATGGTATATATGCATGTATATGCATGTTCACATGTGTTAAGTTTTTTTCCTAGATGTGTGTGTGCATGTGTGTATATATATATATGTATGTATATGTATGTGTGTGTATGTGTGGCGAGTGCATGTGTACCTCTGTACACGTTATATGTACCTCTGTACATGTTATATGTACAGTTCCAAAGTTCCAAAGCATCAGGTATTTCCTTGATTACTCTACACTTTACATGTTGAGGCAGTGTCCCTTGCTGAGCCCAGAGCTGACCCTTTAGGTAGTCTGGCTAGCCGGTTGTTCTGCCTCTACTTTTCACACTGGGATTAAAAGTGGGCTGTCTGCTGCATCTACTTGGTTTTTTACCTGCTGGGCCATCTCCCCAGTCCATGTACTTTTTTATTTATTATAAGAAATCCATCTCTCTCTGAAAATATTAAATCCTTTTCTATTTTCTTTTAAATATTTAAAAGATGTGCTTTTCATGTTATTTCTTTTTTAAAAATTTTTGAATTTATTTTCCTAACTTTTACAAGGATATTGAATATTCACATATTATTCCTTAATGTTTTGCAGTATGTGTATATTTAATGTATTCCAAATACTTCAGAAATGTAAATTTTAATGATGAATCTTCTTATATATTCTAAACATTATATGCTGTTTAATTTTTATTTTTAAGTTATTGCTGTACTTAGTTAAGAGGTATTTCAATGTAGTTTGGGTTGGCTTTTTCATATTTAATTTGCATTTGTTCTGTTGTGTTTAAAGTGAGTTTCACTGGTGCTTTCCAGTCTCCTTGTTTGCTTTTAGTCTAATGTTCACAATAGCTTCATGAGATGAGCTGAGTAATGGGATTTGTCTCTTTTTGTGTTCTCTGATGTAGCTTATGTTGGGCATATTGAGGATTAGACATACCTCTCATAAAATATTAAGAACACACTGCTTTGAAAGACAGGTAGATTTGACTATCGATTTAAGTTCCCTTTGTTTTTGAGATGTTGGATAATTTATCATTATCTGGAGAATTGCATGTTTTATATTTTTTATCTTGAAATTCATGGTATAAATGATTCCCAGTAGTTTTCTGTGATTTTTATTTCTTTCATGTTTCAAGAATCTGTGTGCCCATGTGGTTTAAATCAAAAGGTTTTGAAAAGTTTTCTTTTGACTTCAACCCTACACCACCAGCATCTTCCCTTATAAGGAACTATTCTTACTTTGGGTCCTTTTTGAGACACTTAATACAAGGAGGTTTAAATGTGTTTTTTGTGTGTTGCTTTACATAAATGGCAGGATGCTGTAAGTCTTGTACAGGTTTCTTTTTTTTTTTTCTTCCTATTGAGGCTCTTTCTGCATGAGCACTCAAGAGTATCTTCCCTCACTTTATACTTGCGTGTTATTCTTTGTTTTCACAATTTTAGATCAGTCATTCATTACAGAATTAAGTGGACTGAACTCTTTTGCTACCAAAACAATACTTCCATCAGTAACCTATAAGTCACATCTTTTCCCATTTTTATGAGTCTGTTTGGAAGACAAATCCCAAAGGAGGAGTGGGAAAGGGAAGGTGGGAGGGAGCATGCATTTCTAACTTTCACAGACATCAAGTTGTTCTCTGCAGGAGTTGCATGGGTCTAGAAACTACCAGGAATGGAAGAGCCTGTGTTCCCCCAACCTTTCCAGACAGCATTTCATAGGAAACATCTGGTCCTTTCCTTTGACACCTAATCTGAGTGTGGATTGGATTTGCCTTAGCCTAGGGATTTCTTGTACATCAACTTTCATATGCTTGGCTCCTTTGTTGTAGCTGTCTATCCACATCCTCTGCACAGATTTCTATTAAGTTCGTAATGCTTTTCTCAGAAGTTGTAGGGCCCCTGTAGCTACACTAAGGAAATGAATCCTTTGTGACCAGGGGCCAGCTTTTCAGTTGTCGGATGACTCTGACTTCAATAGTCTTTGAATTTTCCACATCTAAATTTACCAGGAAATTTTAAAAAATAGAGAAACTGTGTAGAATTAAGGTAGAATTACCCCCCACACTCCAAGGTTATAATTTTAAGTCCCTTTTTTTGATGACCTTGGTGCTTTTATTTTGCACATTTGTGCCTTTGATTTATTCATGCTACAGGTTGTTATTGCTATAACTTGTGAGTTACAGTTCTGATTTTTTTTCCCCTAGAGGGTTTCAAAATACTCATCTTTTGGTCTTGAGGCTTTTGTCAGAAATGCAATTTCTATTTCGGATTATATCCAGATTTTTCCATTTGGTTTCATTGGCCAGCTTGTCTATTCATTACCGATTCTGTGTGCTGTCTAGATATGTATAAGAGACTTTAAAATCTTGTTAGCATTTATGTGTTGGTGTGTATATGTGTATACATTATCATGCACGTATGGTCATCAGAGGACAGCTTTTGGGATTTGGTTCTCTCCTTCTACCATGTACGTTCTGGGAATCAAACTTAGGTCGTCAGACTTGGCAGGCAAGTATCTTCACCTGCTCTTTGGGCTGCGCATGCCCCAAGGACAACCAAAGCGCTGCAACACTCCTAACTGTATATACTGCCATGAGTTTAATAGGGGAGACTGTGAAGCTTTTCTTGAACGTAAGTACTTAAGAAAGTTGAAACGTTTTAAAATTAATTTTCTTACCCATTGACACTTTTCATATATAAACACAATAAATTTATGTTTTGATCCCTTATTACTTTACTTGATCCATCTCCCCTCCTATCACATTTCATACTCTCTCCTTTCCAGCCAGTCTCCCTCCTACTTTCAACTCTTTTTGCATGTGTGATGCACCGGGTTTCATTTGGGATGTTTCTACTAGCAAGTGTCTGAGAACTCTCTGGGGCATGGGTGACTTATCAGTGGGTAAATTGTTAAGAAAAGAAGCTCCCGAGGCTGGAGAGGTGGCTCAGGGGTTAAGCCTCTGCCTTGCAGGTGGAAGGTCCTGAGTTTGGATCCTAGACCCCATGTACAGACACTGGACGGAAGTGGGGGCGGCCTGCGTTTCTGGTCCTGGTAGGGCGGAGCCTGTGAATCGTGGGGCAGAGTAAACAAGGAGGAGGTGGAGGCGGTCCATGGTGGTTCCCGAATTCGTCCGTGGTTCTACACACACACATACAAACATACACATGCATACACACATGCGCATTCATGAATAAATAATAGAAAAAAAAAAAGAAAAAAAGCTCCCTTCTCCTGTCTGACAGTCTCCTGTCTTAAACAGTCTCTTGGGAGCTGTAGTATTTCTTGAGATCTTCTCTCATCCGTGGTGAAATGCCGATATCAACTAACGTGCAGATCTAATGGAAGCGAGTTCTTGGGAGCAGCTGTCCTGTGGTGACCAGAGGCCACTGTCTGGGAGCACCCCTCCCCACTCCAGCTCTTACATTCTTACCACACTCTGCTCTGCAAGGTTCCCTGAGCCTGGGGATGGGAGGTGATTTTGATATCCTGTTTAGAGCTGAGCACTCCACAGTCCCTTATTCGGCGCATTCTGTTTGCTTAGTTGTGGTTTTCTGCTTCACACAGCTTCCATTGCAAAAGGATACTTCTTGGCCAAATGTAATTAAAAAAAAAAAAAAAAAAGACTGCCATTCAAAATCATTTAAAAGCAATTTACAGCTTCCCTGGTGTTTCTTCAGAATGTCCACAGGATCCAGTTCCAACCTAATGTTAAGCATGTTACTGTGTTTCCTCACTGCCATTTCTCCACCCCTTACGACCATTAGCAGTTCCCACAGACTAGACCCAAGCACTATTTCCCATAAACGCTACTCTCTGTCCCCACTCTCTGCCCTTGCGAAATACTCCCTGCCCCCTTCACCCGCCTTCTTCCAAAGTGCAGTCCTGTCAGTCTGTCCCAGAATTTGCTCTAAGGCTCGACTATTTTTATCTGCCATTCTCATTGAATTAATGAAAGTCATTAAATGTTGGGTATAGGGTTATCAGAACTTTTCCTAGAAAATAAGTAATTGTGCCTGAAGATATTCATACATTATAAAGTCATACCTAAATTATCTTGTTAGACATTTGATTTGTAAACCTGTGAGAAAAATAAAGCTAGATACACTTGTAAAGCAAACATCATTTTGTATAGAGTATAAAAATCACTTGCTTTTCATTTCTAGTAAATCAGGATCATCTTGTTATTGTCAGTGAGATAGAGATCTGTTTTCTATAAGAAAGAACCCATCTGTGTAATGAATATCTCTTGCAGGCTAAAGAGGGTGCATTTATTGTGAGAGATTCAAAACATTTGGAATCCTACACCATATCTGTGTTCATTAGAGCTAGAAGGTAAGCATCTATAATTTTGGCTCTTTACAAATATTCCTTGGATGACATACCATCATGTAGATAATATAGATAAGCACTTAGCCGAGGAAGATAGTTGGCCTAGAAATTAGGTAGGATAACTAGCTACTCCTCATCGTATCCCTGACCCAGTCTGTCACATAGTCTCTCTTGTCTTCATCTTCCTTGCCCACACTTCTCAATCTGGTGTATTAATTGTGCCAGACACTGTTGCCGCATTCACTAGATCCCTTGGTCTGGCTTGGCCTGCACTGGTAGCTCCTGCATTCAGAATACTACCTGAGTCTTTTAGTCTAGGAAGTTTGCCAGCTCTGGGAACTTGTGGCGAGTCTGAAAACCTGAGAGGTTTCATTTCAGGAACAGCCCTCCCTTAGGACTAGGAGGTGATGGATAATTACCTCAGCTTCTTTGCAGTTCAATTGGATAGTCCTGGAGTTTCAGGTGCACTTCAGCAGTCTGCTCAGAATATTCCCGCATTGTTTTTTCTGTCTTCCTTGTCGTCTATTTTAATGCCTTCTGGTGCATTTACTCATTTCTTTATCCAATATTTGAATTTAATAAATATTTATAAGTGCTTCATGATGAGCACCATGTTTTTGGTTGTTAGACCTGTCACTTAAAGTTGAATTTGAATCCGAGGTCCCAGGACAACAGCTGATGAATATTCCTGCGGTGAGCAGGTGCCTGTTGAGTCTTTTCTTCAGTGCGTTGTGTTTGTTGCTAGGATGAGAACTGAGAGTGGAGTCCTGTTGCTTAGTGAATTGACTAGTTCTAAAATCATCTTTTGCTCATCTACTAATTTACATTTTATTCATTACAGAAGCACAGAGTCTTCAATTAAACATTATCAGATTAAAAAGCATGACTCAGGACTGTGGTACGTGACGGAAAGACACCTCTTCGCATCAGTCCCTGAACTCATCCGGTATCACCAGCACAATGCAGCTGGTAAGTGAAGAGACAGGTGGGGCGTGCTTGACAGGAAATGCAAGTTCGATATCAGATGCTCAGTAGCAACAAATCTCCCTGAAGAAACCTGAAGTAGCTTGAAGAACTTGTAATACCATCTGTTTTCTGGACAATAGTTGCCCTCTTTGATGTGCCTTATTTTTCCAGTCATGAGGCAAGACGTGACTTGAGTGTTTGATTTCTAACAGGTTAAATAGATGACTGATGGCAGAACAACAAAAGAGATTTAGTCATGCATTTGTCTTGGAAATTCATGTAGGGCTAAAGGTAATCGATCTTCCAATAACTAAGTAATGATCCTTCTCCTTTGGTCTGACTGTCCCGTCTGAGGAAAGGGAAAGTTTGAGACATGTATATTGAAGAACATGCAGAGCATTTTGTAATAGTAAAATCTTGGAAATAATGCCAGGTCTATTCATAGTCATTGGTATATATAAATTACACACTTGGTGTAGAAAGCTTGTAATAAAACATTTACAGATCTATAAAAAGTACTGGCGGTGTACATGCCTCAGTTATGCACACGGAGATTTTTGCAGAGATGTACATTGAAGTGAGAACAACTCATCCTGAATATTGAGATTTTTGTGAGAGAGGGTTTTTTTTTGTTGACTAGTTATTCAGAGGCTTTAGATTGTATATAATGCCATTATGTTATTTGATAAAAATGTTGTTTTATTTTAATGTTTGTGTGGTGCAGATATGTGTGTATGTAAGTTCATATGTGCACGGACTCACACACACATATGATGTATGTATGTATGTATGGGGAGGCCCAAAGTTGACATTGAGTGTCTTCTTTGTGTATTCTCCACTTTATTATTAAAGTATTGTCTCTTGGCTGAACCCAGAGCTCATCAGTCAGCTAGTCTAACTAGGCAGCTTGCTCTGAGGATTTTCTGTCTTTGCCTCCTGAGTACTGGGCTTGCGGGCTCTACCTGCCCGGGCTCTTACATGGGTTCTTGGCATCAGAACTTTGTCACTCATGCAGGACAAGTCCTTTATATACTGAGCCAACTGCCCAGTCCGGATAAATGTTCAGAAAATATGAAATATAAGTAACCAGATTGACTTGGCGAATCCATTATTATCCTTAATTACTTAAAGACAAGAGCTATCCTTTGAATATTTGATTCGCCATTCAGATGCTCATTTTTCTTTCTCTGTAGGTCTCATGTCCCGTCTCCGCTATCCAGTTGGGTTTCTGGGCAGCTGCTTACCAGCCACAGCTGGTTTTAGCTATGGTAAAGTATGCACATGTGCTGAGACAAGCCATCCATCTAGCCAGGAGCTACACCAAAGATTCTTTAAATTCTCAGCTCATGCAAAATGTCTAGAAGCACTTCTTTTCAAGGATGAAATCCCCTGTTGGAGATGTCTAAATAATACATCTCATAAGGGTAACTTGAGCTCTGGGGAGCAATACTTCAGTTTCCCTTCACATTTTGCCAGCATTATCAGCAGCAATGATCTTCACTCTCCTGATAAACAGCCGTTCCTTTTTTTGTGGATGTTTTAGTTGTTGCTCTCTGGTTACAAAGGTTGCTGGGAAATGATTGCTGTCCAAGAGAACCTGCCAGAAGGAACCGTCAAAAATGTCCTCTTCACCTTTATTCAGATAGCATTTGCACTAGCTTTGATTGAAAACACTTTGTTGCAGACGTGTGAATAAATAAGTGGAGAATCCCATTTTCTAGTTTGATGAAGTTCTGTTCCTTTAAAATTTTCTCATTACTGGGACTCAGATTACACTGGAAAAGTTTACAAGAGCAGTGACAAATTATATTATATCTGCAAGGCAGAGGCTTAACCTCTGAGCCACCTTTCCAACCCCTCTTTAATTTCTTAAGAAACAAAATTTCAATTCTTTGAAACACGTAAAAGCATCCAAGTCTATAGCATGTTTTATTTTTACCTGATTTTGAATATCTGAGGGAGTAGAAGTGACATTCTGCACACTTGTGTCTGACAGCTTGTCCTCTTATATCTGAATTTCATCTACAGTGTTGAATATAGCTGGTTCATTTTCAGTGCTTCATTGCAGCTGTATCTGACAATCACATTACCCAGACAGATTTCTTTAGACAGTGTTAAAGCTATTACCAATTTTTATCTCTTATAAATAATATTGTTATGACCATTTATATGTGTCTTTAGATAAGGTTAGGTACACTTAAGTCATAATGGAGTCAGCTTGTTGAATCATAGGGAATGCACAGGCTGAGATTTATTAGATAGAATCAATTTTCCAAGAAGTTTATCAAATTACACTCCTGTTAATAATGTATAAAAGTGCCAACTTTTACTCTTGCCAATCTTTAGTTGTTTATTTTAAATAAATCAATGTAGTGAGTATGTGTTGGTTTCTCATTATAGTTTAAATTTTATAAGTTTTAAATTTTAATAAGTTACTAGCCATTTGGAAATTCTCCTTTATTACTGAATATTCAACCTTTTTCCCTTAATAAGAACTATGCATTTTTCTGATTTATTCATATCAGTAGGAATTCTCTATTAGTTAAGTTTTAGAAATGCCTGTCTCAGTCTGTATATTGACTTTCTACTATCTTAATAGAGTGTTTTAATGAACAGGTGAAACTACAAATTGATATTGATATTATTGATATTTTCACTTGTGGTAATAGTCTGTCAAGTAATTCTGTGTCATTACAAAGATCATAAATATATTCTTCCATGTTACTTTTATCACCTTCCTATTGGGACGGGAAATACTTTCCATTACTGGTACACTGAGATTTTCAGCTTTAACAGTTCTGCCAAATGCATTATTCTAAAATAGGCTACTTTGCAAAAAGTTGTGCAGAAACAAAATCCCTAAAAATCATAAACAGAAATACATAGAGCACTAAAGACGGGACTATAAAGGAACCTCACATCATCCAGAAATCCCACCAAATTCACAGCCCCCAGCTATAAGGATCACAGCGCCACACAAATCTTCCAACCAACTATGCGCAATGTCATCCTTTACCAAATCCTTGGCCATCTGTGCTATGATCCACCAGCATGCACAGCCCGACCGCTGAATCCTACACCACAGAATTTGTTAGCTGACCCAAGCGTCTCAGGCACATAGGTAGGCATAATAAACTGAGTATGTACAGCAAGTTCCATGGTCACATCAGAATTCCATACCACATACTTCAGTCAAGAGTTTAATGATATTTTAAATTTTTTTGGAAGCAATAGTTATAAAAAAAGCATTCTAAAGTTCCAGCAGATGGCAGCATTGCTATATAAAAACTAGATGCTAAAAAGTTGATTTCATCATTTTCAAGGGAATTATTTATTTTCATTAAAAAATAGTTACAGATCTGTCTGTCTGTCTGTTTTTCTATCTATGTTTTTAGCCTTCATGTAAAATAAATAGATAAGATTAGATGATTCCTAAATATTTTCTAGTTATTAAATTTTTGCATTCTGGGTTGGAGAGATGGCTCAGGGGTTAAGACTCTGCCTTGCAAGCAGAAGGTCCTGAGTTCAGGTCCCACGTAAAAACACCAGGTGGCTGCAAGCAGAATAAATAAATAAATTTAATAAATTTAAAAATTTAGCGTTCTATCTTGTACTTGTAACATGAATGATTTGTTTTTCTAGAAAAGTGGGAGATAGATCCATCTGAGTTGGCTTTTGTCAAGGAGATTGGAAGTGGTCAGTTTGGGGTAGTCTACTTAGGAGAATGGAGAGCACATATCCAAGTAGCCATCAAGGCCATCAATGAGGGCTCCATGTCTGAAGAGGATTTCATCGAAGAGGCTAAAGTGATGATGTGAGTAAAACCACGCCCAGAGGAATGTGGCCCAGCACCCTAATGTCACAGAAGGAATGTGGACTTCGGAATCAGACATACCTAGATCTCTGCACAAGCTAGCTGTATAATCCAGGAAAATCATTCAGCCTCTGTGTGATCTTCATGATTTATTTCACTTTCCAATCTTCAAAGTCCTTACCTGTGAAGTGGGGAATAATGGTAGCTCTTTCGCTGAATCATTGTGTGAGTTAAATGAAATGACCCGTGAAAGTGTCAAGCAAAATTATTCTTTCCAGCTCAGTAACAGGTGCAGAAGAAGTAAGCTTTAGGATTTTTGTTTTGTTTTGTTTTATCTTTTCCAAGAAGCAAAAATTCCAGCTTTGATGTGGATGGTGATAGTTAATATTTATTTATAGTCACAATGAGTTAATATGTATTTATTTATTTTGTAAGGATAAAGTATTTGCTTTCAGAGACTTTAATAATTCTGGGCTTGAAGAAAAAAAAGGAGTGTCTTTGCAGATCACTTGGACACTGTTCTTGATAGTTACAGTTTTCTAGGATGTCTTTGTTTCTCAATTGTTGTTTAATCTGAGCCCGGTTAGGATAGGGCAACAATTTGACACAATTCAGATCACCTTTGTTTGGCATTTATTCAGAACAGAAGCAAGGCAAGGTGCTCGGCACAAACATGCAAGGTTCATTGAGAAACTAAACAAAGACCAGACAACAACCAGAAGTGACTGGCTACTCAGTCTCCTTGGAAGGTGGAGAAATGATGTCTTTTGAGGTTCTCAAACTCACACTCCAAGTGTCCTATCAACAAATCCTTCCTATTTTCAGCAGACTGAATCTGGATAGAATTTTCCAGTGATGTCAGTTTCTCAATGAGGTTCTCATGTTCCAATGAACCCCAAGCACTTGTTTGCTTGCCTGTGTTTTCTGATAATAGCTCCATCTTATCATGGTTTCCTGTATCTGAAGAGAAAAATTAGAGTACTGTGTGTTGATTAAATAGATATAATATGAAAAGAATGAATGGGGAATGTCCCACAATGGGCATTAAAAACATACTGGCAATAAGGGAGAGCAATGGGAACTGTCTGACATCATGGTGAGGTCCTTGAAAGATTCAAGCTGGAAACGTAGCTTAGGAGGTTGCATTTAGATGCACCTCACATGTTTTTTCCTTTGGAACTGAAACTTCCTTTCTGAAGAAGGCTTATAAGACTCAGGAAGTTCATGAAATTTACAAGGTCAGGGAAGATTCACAAGGTCTCATCCTGGAGAAGAGGGAATTCCTACGATGCAGCTGACTGAAGCGGGGCAGGGAGCTCCAGGGAGGCATTTTTGTCAGGTGGGATGGGCTCTCTGGGCTCTTCACCATGCATCTGCCTGTGTGATCCGTCCTGGAAGTAACTCTCATGAATTCATCGGTCCACTAAACTAAATTTTGTTAGTCTGCCCCTGGTGCCGTATCTGGGACAAGTAGACATTTGTTTGTATCTCCCTTGAAAAAGTCACATCACCTTGTTATTTTGAGAGTGATAAAAGATGTATAGCACGTGGAGAATAGAAACAGCCTCCAGCAGTTTCTAAAGGTAGGAATGAGGTCACTGGCGTATTTTAAGTCAGTACAGACGGATATGTGTTCTTATGTTTTGAGCTTAGCTATTTTTTCCCCTGTTTTTTTGAAAGTAGGGTAGGAAAATTCCATTCTGACACTCATCTTTAAGTAGTTTTCATGTATCGAATGCTGTTCTGAGTCCATCACTTTACTCTGGAGCTCTGCTGATTTACTGCCTCTAGAAGGTTCTTGCTAACTACTCTGTGTTTAAGTTGGCACACTCACCCCAAGACTTTCTCTCATATCTCTCTGTTCCAATGCCAGCAAAGTACTAGTCACTAATCTGACGTTTCATGGGTATTTATTTTGTTTTGGGCGCACTAGAATGTGGGGTGTGTAATAATAGAGCCGTTGAGTCATAACTCTAATTCAACCTAATGAGTGCCCAGAGCAATGACTCGCCTGTAGTTAGAAGACGTGTGTGAACTGATGAATCCTTGCCACTGTTCTCCATAATGGGTTCTGTGATCTCAGTTTTATAGTAGAGAAAAAAGAAATCTAGAAAGTTTATCTAATTTGTGTATGCTTTCACAATTAGAGCTTCCAGTTGAAATCAGAGCCCTGCCTGGACACAAAGCCTATGATTGTGGTGAACTTAAGGATCAAGAAACATTTAAGGAGAAACTTTTCTTACATGCGGGATCTTAATAGCTGCCTCACCACAAAGCAAAACTGTTCTTGCCTCATGTAGTTGTTCCAATACAGCAGAGCACAGAACTCTAATACAAACTGTGTCCTCTGTCACCATATTAAAGGAGATATTGTATACACTGGGGACCTGTCCCCCTATGTTTCCAGGACTAAGAGACCTGATAAGAAAAATGAAAGAAAACCAGTCTGCACTTTTTAGACAACATCTTCCCATGAAATCCCATTCAATTTTCAATTTTGTCTTTGCCTTTTACTTTGCTTTTTACTTTCTAACATTTTCTACCACTTATGATCTCACCGAGGATTCATTGGAAGAAGTTTTCCAATCACCTCATTATAGTTTTCATCACCTCATTTCATAGTAATATATGCTAATCTTTAGAAAGCTGTTTTAAAAAGTTGTTTCTGAGCATGCAGCCTATAGGAGCTACAAAACCCTGGATTCAACCTGATCAGGAGTCTGGCAATCTCCTTGAGTTACTAAGGTCTGGCACTACCTGGATGGAGTCTTTGTGTCAGTTGTTTAACTCAGAACAGAAAGCAGAAAAGGCGATATCTTTCAGGTAGCTTATCAATGGTACTATATGGAGGTCACTAACTAATAACATGAAACAAAAACATGTGCGGTGTATCTAAATGTCCTAAGAGCTTTTTCATGTGTAGTTCATTTTATGTTATGTCTACACAATAAAATAGGTTAGTTTTGAAAAAAATATTTATTTGAGAGAGAGAGAGTGATAGCTAGTGAGTGGGGGAGGGAGAGAGAGAGAAAGAGAGAATGCATTCATGTCACAGCACACAAGTGGAGTTCAGAGGACAAGATCAATTGGAAGTCAGTTCTTTCCACCGTGTGAGTTATTTGGTACTGAACTTTGGACTCCAGTATATGAGTAGTGGCTTTGCCTGATGAGCTATGTCATTGGCCCCAATATCTTAGTTTCGAAAGAAGGGTAGTTTTTTTTTTTTTTTTGCTATTTCATATCCACAGTAAACAATAAAATGAAATAAAAACTGAAAATATCATTGTCCCTCTTTCCTTCCCCTTCCAAAGTGCCTTTTCTCTTAAGACAATTAACTAATAATGAGGGTTTTTAGCTGGACGCTCAGTTCCTACCTATTGCTGAAATGACATCTATTATTTACAGTAAATGCTTTTTTATAATTTCTTTATTATTTATTTCCGCTCATACAAACTTAATAGGTACACCAGTCCCCCTCTCCCTCCATCCCTCCCTGGACCCCCTTGTTCCCTCCTCTCTTTTCCCCTTCCTTTCCCCCCGTCCCTCCCTATCTCCCAGTGCCTCCTCCCCCCACCCCTGGAGCATCCTTTCCATTAAATACTTTTTGAAAATGCTTTTTTTTTTTAAATCACTAACACTATAGTAATAAATACTCAGAAAACAGAAAGAGGGAGAAAATTAGCCAGTCTTTTCTGATAAGTCTTTTCAGAGCTGTTTCCCCAAATTTTCATTCTTTCTATGAGATCTCGGATACACTTGGGGTAGGCCTTCATTTCTGTTCCCTAAATCCACATTTTCTTTTTTTTTTTTTTTTGAATTTGTGTGCTTTCATTTTAAATTTATTCTTGGAAGTTTTCAAATACAGATACAATGAATTTATGTTTTCATCCCCATCTTACCCCTTCCATCTCACCACAAGGCTCTTCTTTCCAGCTAGTATCTCTGCCACGCCCACCTCCCCTGCATGTGTGATCTAGCCCCATTCTGGATGCCTATACTAAATCCACATTTTCAAGAAGGTAAATGAGCAAGAGCTGTTAGAAGTATAATAATAGATCAAGAACAAAAGGAGGATTCAGGAGAGGGAAAATAAAATCTCTCAGATGCACTGAGGGTTGAATTTGAGCTATCGATTTGTTAATATAAGAAGGATTTAGAAGGAAAGGCACAGAACAGAGGGCAGAGGGCTTTCAGAGAGAGACTTTGGCTCTGAATGTCCCTGTCTTAATCATGCACAAATGCCAATCACACTGCAAATTCTTTCCATGACATCCAAGAGTAATCCCTTGAATTAGAAATAATTTATTTATTGAAGTTTTCATATAAGCTCTTAAGAAATCCAGTGCCAGGTTTGGGGTGGTAGCTCAGTGGTTAAGTTGCTGGCCTCGCATTCATGGGGTTGCTAGTTCAGTCACCAGTGCTACAGGAAACAAAGCGTCAATGGCATCATTCAGTGTTCTTATGTTCATTCATTCATTCATTCACTCACTCACTCATTCAACAAATGTCTGGTGCTGATCTTGTGTAGGTACTGTCCTAAGGCAGCAAAATGCAAGCTAAAGAGGTCAGGCTCAGATGCCACCTGGGAAGATGCGATAGAGACAAGGGATGGGTCAGGGCTTAGTCACATTGATAGTTGGAGAAGTTTGGAAGTACTGAATCAGGTGTGCATTTTATATGAGCTATGCTGGCTGCTTAGTAGAGAATGATGCCTGGGAATCTAAACTGGAAAGGGAGAGAGCCAGTTGGAAGTCACTGCAGTGGTCCAGACAGAAGATGATGGCGAGTAAGATGTGGGTGCAGATGGAAATAAAAAAATAGTTTTAGGATGTAGTTTGGAGGAATTAATAAACGAATACAACAGATAGTTGATAGACGTTAGAGAAATGATGATTCCATGGTGTTGGTATATACTGATAGGGTGTTCCACTTTTGAGATGGAAAACCGAGTAAGTTTGGGGGAGATCAAGAAATTTGGACATGTTTGAATTCAAGGGCCCTATTAGATGACCAAAGGTGACGAGGCAGTCGGGCAAATGATGAGTCTGGAGTTCAGGGAAAGGGTAAAAGTGAAAGGCATGAGTTTAAGGTTGATCCTCAGAGATGAACTGAAAGTTGGGGTTCTATATTAGAAAAAGTCAGCAGGAAAAGACAGACATTTCTGAAGTAATTTTTATGGTATTTCTGATTTTAAAATTATAAACATTCATAGTAACCAGCTCGCTAAAAAGCATTTATGGGTTGCATGTTACATTGCACCAAAATAGCAAAAAATGTTTGAAATCTAGATAACTAAAAACTTGTGACTATATTTTATTTTATTTATTTACTTTTAATTTTTTTATTATTTGGTATTTTCATACAGAACAATAAATTTAAGTCATTTTCACACCACATTACCCTTTGTTATTTTCCCTTCTTTTTCCCAAACAGTCTCCCTCCTACTTTCATATCTTTATGTGAGTGTGACTCACTGAGTTTAATAAGGGTTTCCTTCATTATTAGCATGTGTCTGGACAATTCTGGGGCATTAGTGACATATCAGTGGCTACACTACTGAAGAAAGTGTCTCCCTTTCCCACAGCCAGCATTAGCCATCAGTAGTCCCTCCAGAAAGGGTTGGACCTCATGAGTTCCAATATAAAATGTTGACAGACCCAATCTTATGCAACTCTGTTCAGGTTTACACGGTTTTGGTGAGTTCATGGGTGTATGGTCCTGTCATGTCCAGAAAACCCATTTGGTAGCAGTCCTCCCCATTTCTGACTCTTACATTCTTTCCAACTCCTCTTCCACAGTGTTCTCTGAACCATTTGGAGGTGGAAAAAACATTCTGCTTTCACTTATTTTCTACACTTTGGCCAGCTGTAACTCTTTGTATTAAGTGCTTGAAGACATTAGACATTTTGAGCACAGGACATGGAGAAATCAAACTGTAACTGACCTGGAAGCTTCCTCCCATGTTGGCTAGCTTTCATGTTATCAGAAAGTGCCAGGCAAGCTTGCTGGGGAAGAAAAGTCATCTTAAGCCTCACCCAGGTATAAATGCTGCAAGCTGAAATAAGACCCAGACTGGTGCAACAGTGGCATAGTTGTTATGTGGGTAACCCGCTACTTTCTGATGAGGTTTAAGGCCCACTCCTCAGGAGGGTACTCATGCCCGAGACTGTAAGCCTAGCTAAAAACCCCTAGATGTGGAGGTCACAGACTCTAGGAGACTCTCTCATGTGTATGATTATGAAAAACAGCATGGTTTCTTGTTGATAAATGTTCTTTAGTTTCTAGCTTTATTTAAAATGTTACTTATAAGTGGTTTTACTCATTATAATTCAATTTTAACATCTAAAATCAATCGCTCATCCCTCACTACTACCCATCTGGAATTTTCCATCTGACTGCTGTAGTTAGGAAGGTTGAGATTCATGGAGCAGGAGCTCTGAGACTTGGGCCACGAGAATCAGTAATAAAGAGACACAAGCTGACAGAACAGAAAGAAAATGAAAATACTAGCAGGTGGAATATGAAGGATGTAATATTCCGTATCAGCCACGACTGGGGAAATACCGTTCAATCTTGTGACTCCACTTTTTTTAGTGCAGAAAGTGGAAAGAAAACACTATGTTCTCTTGGTCGGATATTCATATTATCTCAATAATGAAAATGATACGTGGCCACATGTGTTCAAACACTTAAAAGGTACAAAATCAATTCTTTTTTTTGTTTTGGTTTTTTTTGTTGTTTTTTTTAATATTAAGTCATAGTTGACTTTTTTAAATTTTTTAACATTTTTTATTATTATTTCTGCTCATACAAACTTAATAGGTAGACCAGTTCCCTCCCCCCCTCCCCCTGAATCCCCTGCTCCCCTTCCCTCCCTCCCTGTCTCCCAGTGCCTCCCCCCCAATTCCCAGAGAGTCCTTTATTGTGTATGCCTAACTCTCCTCTTGGTCCTCCTCTCCGATGACGTACAAGGACCCAGTGGCATTTCCCTGAACCCTTTCTCGTGTTCCCCTTAAGCATAGGAACACTACTGAGGCTGTCAATCCCTTGCCTCCAAGGATCTTGGTGCCTTTAGCTGATGCTAGACTTTGTGAGGTCAATAGTGTGTTGGACATTGCGCAGGGCATGCAAAGTCCTATTAAAAAGGTACAAAATCAATTCTTGAGTGTTTTTTTTTTTCCCCAATAGGAAGCTGTCACATTCAAAACTGGTTCAGCTTTATGGGGTGTGTATACAGCAAAAGCCTCTCTACATAGTGACGGAGTTCATGGAAAATGGTTGCCTGCTTGACTACCTCAAGAAGAGGAAAGGAAAGCTGAGGAAAGAGGTGCTCCTGAGCATGTGCCAGGATATTTGTGAGGGGATGGAGTATTTGGAAAGACACTGCTACATCCATAGAGATTTGGTAAGCCCGCTACAAATTTGCTGATTTCTTTACTGTCATAGTTAGGTACAGGTGTCAACTGAACAACTAAAGGTTTGAGCTTTGGGGACATTTGTAAAGAATCAGTTGTAAGCCCAGAGAAACCCTGGAGGAGATTGTCTAATTGATGGGGAAAGCCCAGTCCATAATGGGTGGGGCTAGTTTCTAGGGGAAGTGGATCACACAACAGAATAATGTAGCAATTCTAGTCTCCACTACTGATACCAGCAGAACTCACACAATACCATCAAGAGAAAGCCACCTGTGCACGCTACAGTCTCACTCCTCAGTAAGAGCCACATTGCTGGCATTGTGCTGTATACTTGGCCAGGCGTGGTGTGGCCTGGCAAGTAAGGCTGAGCCTCTCTCAGCAGTCCTGTGGGTATGATATGGTCAGTTCTCTCAGACCCTGGTGTTGGTATTAGCTATCCTGCCAAGTTGGACGTGGAACTTTAAGCAAGAATCATGAGAGAATAAAACCTCTTGTTTCCCCTTAAATGTTTTGTCATGAATTACTGGCAACATGCTGAGTAACTGCAATGTAAATGTGTGTGCATCTGTTCAGAAGGACATGGCAACTATTTTCAATATGTTGAAGAAGGTACCTTTGGCTTAATGTTAGAGTATTCTTCCTTTCATGTAATCTGTTTTAAAAGGTTAACTTTCTTATTTTGTTTTATTTTTTGCAGTGAAGAGATTAGTGTCAGGGACTTGAACATGGCATGTATTCTATCACTGAGTTATATCCCCGTCAATGCTGTAACCAAGTAATGTTTTACTGTAAATCGTGCTGAGCTCATTAACTGCCTAACCAACAGTTAAATACAATGATTGTCCTTTTCTTCTCTTTCTATTCCTTACTTCTCTTGCTTGTTTTTTTTTCTTTCCTTTCACCTTTCTTCCTTTCAACCAATAGTCTAGTTTTAGTTGTTGAACTTGTGGGAAGCTTGTAGAATGTACTAAGCACCCTCCTGGGGATGGGAGGAGAAGGGTCCTGTGGCTCTTACTGAGGAGTAAGGCTGTAACGGGTACAGGTGGTGTTGTCCTGATGGTATTGTATGAGTTCTGCTGGTATCACTCGTGGAGACTAGAATTGCTACATTTTTATTCTGTTGTGTGATGCCTTCTAAAGATCTGTCCAGCGCTAGTCGCCCTGCTTCCTGCCCTTAAGGAACGCTAGCCAACCATTCTTCCTGTTCAGGATACTTCTGCTTCTATATGCTCTTCATGCTTCACTTCTAAATATGAAATTTTAAAGTGAGAAATAACTGATCCTGTCACCTGTGATTCTCACATACTCAGAATAGTCACATTATAATACTCATTGTTCCAGTTTGGGAGAGGCAGGAAGTGTAGTTACCCTGACTTCAGCACACTCAGGAAATATATTTATCCTCTCAGAATACTTGTAGTGTTTATTGTATACGGCTTCAAAACTAGTTAATTAATTATTAACATTATATATATGTATATATATCTATATATATCTATATATCTATCTATCTATATATATATATATATATTAGTCTAAACATCTTGAAATCAAGTTCTAGGCTCCTAACACAGCACTATGTGATAAGAATATGGAATAAAGTTTTGACAACTTCACCTCTGTTGTGTATAAGAATCATGCGGGAGCTTTGAGAAGATCTGCAAGGTCATATCCCAGACCAGTTAAATAGCAAACTCTAGGAATGATTTTTTGGGGGGGGGGTTGGGAGGTTTGGACAACTGTCTTGATGGAGTTCCATGTGCAGCTCAGGTTGCAAAGCCTTGGTCCAAAGTCTCCTTTGTTTCCTAGCTGTGTGACTTTGAGAAAACTAGTCGAGTAGAGAAGTGATATTCACTCTAGTCTCTCTCACATATGGGTGTGTTGGGAAGAAGATGTGAATTAGCATGAGCATAGACACAAAAGCAGTGCTTGGCTCATACAAGAGTTCTGTGGTGTATATCTCAGTGCACATTCCCTGGTGCCCAGCATGCAGGCACTGTTGGGACATTTTTGAATAGATAGATGTGGCATCTCTTCCACCAGGAAAGCTTGCTTTGCTGGTCTCCACAGGTTTGTCTTTCCTGATGAGTAGAATCCAAAAGCCCTGTGCTACAATAGTTCTGGTCATTCCATTTGCTCCAGGTGACTTCACACACGTTCTCCTACCTTTAGTTTCTTCCTCAGTTGAGCTTTTTCTGTATATCCTATTCTATATACCTATGTGCCATATACAATATAACATCTAATAATCAGTCTTCTTCCCAGAGACTTTTCTTATGGTTTGGATTTGAGATCATCGCTAGCACTTGTTAGTCTCTCAAACTGTTTCCTCTTGGCTTACCATTCTTTGTATTTGTTACTTGATATATTGAACCTTACTTAGGAAACTAAATAAGCAGAATAATAATTTTCTTAAGTAAGTTGCTGAAGATGGATTACTTTGGCATCAACTGTATTGTTTATGTATTAAACTTAGCTCACTATGATAGTCTAAACAAGTAGAAAATTATCAATATAAACAATTGTGCTTAGTGAAATGCAAGTTTAAAATATAGTTTCTTGGGGGTAGGGAGATGGCTCAGCTGTCAAAGAGCTTTCCATGTAAGCAAAGGGACTGGAATTCAGATCCCCAGAACCTATATAAATCTTGGGTGGATGTGGTGTCAATGTTGCAATTACATCCTTGGAAGGTGGAGACAGGGGAATCTCCAGAGCAAGCGCCTCGCAAGGCTAAGGCGTCAGTGTGCTCTGAGTCTGCCTGAGAGACTTTGCCTCAAGAAAAAGGTGGAAGAGTAATTGGTGATTTCTAACAGCAACCTTGGGCCTCTGCATGGTACACCTATGTGCACATATATCTGTCACACATATGTACTTACCTACATGAAAATACTCACATATATGCACATGGAAATGAAAAACATATATATTTCCTTATTCTTGTCACCCACTAGAGATCCCCAAGACATGGAGTAACTATGCTTTAATGTATGTGCAAACGCAGAGACCAGATGTGGACATTAGATATCTTTCTTCAATTGCTCTCCACTTTAAAAAAAAATCTTTTTGATGGCTAGAGAGATGGCTCAGGGGTTAAGACTCTGCCTCCTAAGCAGAAGGTCCTGAGTTCGGTCCTATGTTAAAGAAAAAAAAAATGCCAGGCAGAAACACTGGCCTGCACTTTCAGCCCTGGTAGATGGAGCTTGGAAAATCCCAAAGCAAAGTAAAAAGGAGGTAGAAGCAATCCAGGATGATTCCTGGAGTCACTCTTGGTCCTCCACAGGGACATATGGTACCCTCTGATAAACACACACACACACACACACACACACACACACACACACAGACACATACACACACACAGACACACACACATACCACAAAACAAAGTATTAAAAATTTTAAAAAATAATTTGACAGTTTCACTCATGAAAAAAATAAATTTAAGTCATTCTCACACCACATTACCTGATCCCGTGCCCTTCCTTCTCCCATTAAAAATCTTCTTCCTGACCAGTCTCTCCTCCTTTCATGTCTTTTCTACCTTTATTTTTTGAGAGAGGGTTTCTCACCAGTTCAACCAGGCTGGCTGAATGATGGGCTCCAGAGATCTGCCCGTCAGTCTTCTCATGCCCATATACGCCTGTTGCTAGGATCACAGGCACACACTACCATGCCCGGCGGTCAGTGTGTGTAACAGGAACTCATCTCAGTTCCTTGTGCTTGGGCAGCAGGCATTTTCACCAACTAAGCCATCTCCCAGCCCTCTACTCTTCTTCTTACTGAGCCTATGTTACCTTTCTGCATAGACAGCCACATGGCTTTCTGATGACGCCTATACGTGATGTGCAAGACTTAATGGCCTACCTGTATGCTATACACTCATTCATGTGCATATAGCTACACTACAAATACACATAGCACGGAGACAACACAGCACACATACAATACAACACTCACCATAAAAAATTAAGTAAAAAGGTAAAGGAGAAGTTGAAACTCTCAAAAGAAAAATTTAGAGTCAAATGTGGATTCTTTTCTTCTTTCTATAGGCAGCAAGGAATTGTTTGGTCAGTTCTACATGCATAGTGAAAATTTCAGACTTCGGAATGACCAGGTATGTGACTTCTGCATCTGTTTACATTGCTTGACTCATAGGAGGAAATCTCATGTTTTCTGTACAGACTGAGGATGCTGGCTACCTGCCCTGCCTTTTCCCTCTGAGGGACACATCCGTGAGGTTGCATGGCTCTGTGGCCTACTTTGGATTTCAGGATGTGCCACTTTTACCTATGAGGTAGATGTTGACTGTGGCCTGTTCTCATCCTTTTGGGGGTCAACATTAAGAAAAACTGTGACAAATTTTAAAATCAAAAAGAGGACTTGCTGGTTGACTCCTATTTGTATGATTAAAAGAATGGTATACAACGAATCTATATTTTTGAAAGAAAAAATATAAAATGTATTTTTTGTTCAGCTCTGACATCCTAAGTCATCATCAAACTTTAGGTTTGATCTATCATGCATTTTTTACACAGTTGAATGTATTTTGCATATTAGCCTTTTCTTTTTTAGGAAGCTAGATATTTAATCCTGATGAAATCAGGATTTCTCCCTGATATTCCTCTAGTTCTGGGTGTTTGGGGGGCTGTTAACACTGGCAGGTGGGTCGTCTAGTCCTGTTGTAATACTGGTGCACCAGCATCTCTGCAGACACCCTCTTCCTGCATTTGCCATGGCTGGCCATCCACACCTTAACTTGTCATCCTTAATTTGTCTGAATGATTCCTTTAGAACTGGCATTCTCTGTGAGAATACTCCATGGGACTGACTCAGGTTCACTTAACTATGGATAAATATATGGATGATGAGTAGATGGGTGATAGATTTGCATGGATGGATGAATGATAGATTGATAGATGATTGATGATGTACAGATGAATGGATGGGAAGATGGATAGATGAATGATAGATGGATGATAGACAGATGGTGGCAGCGAGCTTTCATTGTTATTCATCACTCATTCTCCCGTGTTTCTTGTTAATAATTCTTTCATCTCTGATGTTTAGTTTGTAATAACTCCAGGTCTATGGATAATGTGCTTCTCTCCTTTAATCCTATTATGCAGTCTTTATAAAGGAGAACTTACATGTGAGATGAGATAGAACATGTTGGAAGAAAAAGCAGGAGTATGAGGATCCAAGCAACTATGTGGAATACTGAAGGGACAACAGCCACCGATCCCCATGCTTTTGATATCATGTATATAATTCTCAAAAAAGAAAGATTTGATTTTTTTGTTATTTCTAAATGTGTGGAAGTTATTTCTGATTTCTTTTTGTCATTTAATATAGTAGAGATATTTGTCACATCAGAAGTGTTATGATCATATACTTTAATTTTCCCCTTCTCTGTGCTATACAACAATATGTATGGAAAAGAAAATATGATATCTAATTATGAATCCACTCTTTTATGGTATAAGAGAGTGAATTTTTATTTATCTCTTTTTTTCTTACTTATTAGCTTAGTTGTTGGAGCACGTAGCATGTTTCTTTTTTTTTTTAACGTAGTATGTTTCTTTGCAGAATTAAGGATGTACCTAATGTATATAAACAGTATTCTGTGTTTATAATATAGAATTGTAGTTTTCTGCAATCCAGTGAAAAGATGTGTAAAGTGTAAAAGATAGTTTCACATATTGCTAATGAGAAGAGAAGATGTATTAACCTTTCTGGGGTAAAACATTGTATTTAGCAAATCACAGTTAATTCAAAGGATTTGAAGTGAGTCTTGAAGGTAATTAATGGACTGGGCTTTGGATATGACCACTGTAGGTATGTCCTGGATGATGAATATATCAGTTCTTCTGGGACCAAGTTCCCAGTCAAGTGGTCACCCCCTGAGGTCTTTCACTTCAGCAAGTACAGCAGTAAGTCTGATGTTTGGTCATTTGGTAAGTACATCTGATATCACTCGAATGGGCTCCTTTAGAACTTTTCCTTCTGTGAGCTCTTGCCTTAAAACCACAACTAAGAGTCTATTGATCTAGAAAACAAACTCAGCCAACTTTTCCACATCACAGAAGCTAGAAGGAAAGAGGATCTGTGTCATCATTTAGTTTCTAGTGTATTTAATGAGCTCCATTGTTTTGTGACTAAGCAGCTTGACTGCTTTTTGCCTGTTGGAGTTCATGTGACAACTTGAACTTAAAACCTGGAATAGAAATCAGTTCTAACATTTATTGCACAAGCCTGAAGACCTTCATTACTTTCAAGTTTTGTGGGGCTTACACGTAGACTTTCTTGGGATATGTTCATTGATATTTCCAATGCTTTTCATTGAGAGATTTTGTAGATGCTTGTCCAATGCAGATTGCTCTTTCGAGTTGATTTTCAAAATATGGGTAATCGTGTACCAAAATCTATCTCTATTGTTTTTCATACAGAGCTTTCTGGATGGTTCTTATATTCACAGAAGTCCCCAGAAGTGTGTGACTCTGTCCTCCGCAGCAAGATTAAACTTATGTCATTGATCTCATTAGTTCTCCACTATCTTAGACTCAGCAAGTGACATTTTGAGCTCTACCAGGGAACCATGAGTGAGAGACCTCAAGGATAAGCAAAACATGGGTCTTACTGAATCAGAACACTCTGGTTTTCCCTTGTGTCTTCCTCCGTAGATAGCAGATTCTTCAGTAGATGATCTGCCCCCCCCTTTTAAATGGAGTTTTCTGGCCCTTACCGAGCCCTGATCTCTCTCCAGCAGCAATATCTATAGAATAGTAAATAATTAAATGAACTCATATGGGAAGTTCTTGAAGGAGTTCCACTGATTGATCAATGATTCTTGAGCACCTTGAGGCCAAACACTCCAGGGTTCTGCTTGTGAGTGTAGTCAATTAGTGAAAAGAGGGGGACCATATAACATGGGCTGGAGGGGGAGCTCTCGGCTCCAGAAGACGGCAAAGACACAAAGATGCGATTTTCTGTGGGAAGACGGAAAGGCTCGTTGACTTCAGAAGCTGGGGCCAGTGGCCAGTGGCAGTAGTTAGATAAAAATTAGTTAGTAGTAGTTAAATAAAAATGCAGCTGGCATTGTCTGCTGTTGCAGTCAGCCTGCATGGTTGCTGATAAATGACCGTCAAACAGCTTAAGGGAACAAGTTTATTTCCTTACGATAGTCCCGTTACAGTTCTCAGTCCAGTTTGACAGGAGAGTATGCACCGACACCAGGGCCGAGGGAACCGGCCACGCCATCACCGCATAATGGCTGAGAGATGGACAATCTTTACTTGCCAGACCAGCATGTCTGGCCAAGTATACAGAAGGATGCCAACTCTCCCAACCAGTTCTCTGTGATTTATCCAGGGCCTAATCCCACCCACCATGGGCTGGGTCTTCCCCATCAGCTAGACAATCTCCTTCAGGTGTGCTCTGGGCTTAACCATCAACTCTTTACAACTGTGCCCAAAGCTCAAACCCTCAACAGTCAAGTTGACACCTGTGCTTAACTATGACATCTGCCAACCAGGAAATCTATCTCGATAGACCAAGGGAAGGAAAGGCACTATTTTCACTAGGATCAGTTTTAATTCCTCTTAAAAACCTGAGTGCACATGGTTTATTTCTCACCTAGAGTTATTTCCTTTCTGGGTAATTATGACCCAAAGATTAGTAAGGTTTTGTCATTTAAAGCCAACCATTTCTTTAGCTCTGAATGATCATTTCCTCTGTAATCTCTTGTTTCTGTGTATTTTATTTTACAGGGGTTTTAATGTGGGAAATTTTTACGGAAGGGAAAATGCCTTTTGAGAACAAGTCAAATCTACAAGTAGTGGAAGCCATTTCTAAAGGTTTCCGGCTATATCGCCCTCATCTGGCCTCCATGTCTGTCTATGAAGTAATGTACAGCTGCTGGCATGAGGTAGGTACTCCTGATTTTCTTGGCTGGCAGCCCCAGCATCTGAGCTGGGTCACCCCATTACCCAAGAAAGCTGCCTGTTCTGTGGTGATGATCTTTAGAAGCAGAAACCCCATTTCTCTATAAAACTCTCACCCCAAAGTCATGAACCCATCATGCTTTACGCAGTAGACTCCCTGTTAAGGAGCTCTGTTTCCACATCTTGTCTGTATGAGATTGGTTCATGAAGAAGCTCTTGATGTTCCTTAGAGCCTTAGAGACTGATTGCTTTGAAAAATTGGTCAGGAGACTCACTCAGAACTTGGCTTGTTGAGTTTCCCCATTGAGTAAGAGGGGCGCTGTTTCATTTCCTTCGTTCTACTTTCACTTGTCTTGATTTTTCAGTTCTCGAAAGTAATGGGTTTCATCTCCTTGTAGCCCTTTAAGGATCCTGATAGAATGATTAAACTGAACAGAAATAAAGACAGACCGCATCAGGAATTACCATTTGAGAAACTACCTCTCAGGAGCCAAGATTTTCATTTTGTGAAATGTACTTTGGCTTTTCCTGGGTGCTTCTTCCATTCTCATCAGATTCCTCTTGATTTTGAGAGCTCCTCTCTTTTTGTAGTTAACAGGCTCAGTCCAGAAGAAACATCAAGTTTGATGAGGGGTTTCCTCTTGGCTGAAAGAAAAAATATGCCTATCTATCATCTATCTATTATCTATCTATCTATCTATCTATCTATATCTATCTATCTATCTATCTATCTATCTATCTATCTATCTATCTATCTATCTATCTATCTATAAATTTGATTCCAAGTCTACAAACACTGGAAAAGTCCATATTTCAAGAGTGCTATGGCTGTCCAGAGTATTTAATTTACAATGATCCCCAATGTATGAACATAGTTATGAATTAATACTTTACAAGGGGGGCTTGAAAGGCACAGAAAATTGTTCAGTAAGCTATTGGCAGCAATACTCTATTAAGAATGTTTTTGTGAGCTGGAGAGATGGCTCAGGGGATAAGACTCTGCCTCACAAGCAGAAGGTCCTGAATGCGGATCCCAGGTCCCTAATAAAAATGCCAGGTAGAAACGGTGGTGGCCTGTACTTCTGACCCTGGTGGGTAGAGCCTGGGAAATCCCAGAGGGAAGCAAAAAGGAGGTTGAAGCAATCCAGGATGATTCCCGAAGTCACTTTGGTCCTCCAAGGGACACACACACACACACACACACACACACACACACACACACACACACACACAAAAGTTTAAAAATAGAAAAAAGAATGTCTTTGCAATAATGATGTAAACAGCTCAGGGAAATACAGATAGTGGTTATTACAGTTGTGACTTAGAATTTTCCAACTTTATAATGCGAGAAAGTGATGTGTGTTTAGTAGAAACCATATTTCAGGTATTGAAATTTTAATCTTTTCCTCGGAAATTAGTATGTGGTATGAGTCTTCCTTGGCGTGCTGGGCAGGCGCAGTGAGCCTCAGACAGTTACCATGAACTGTGCTGCTCAACTGTTCGATAGGCTAGATATAGAAATGCATCTTTGGCTTTTGACATTGTCAAGGAAGAATGAATTCCTTGGGAGGCAACCTGTAAGTCAAAGAGCAGCAATAACCTTTACAAGTGCATAGAATATTTATTGTGATTTCGTACATATGCAGATATGACATGAACAAGTGGGTAAGTGAGATAGTCATTGAGGGGCCAAAGAAGTGAATTTTGTTTCAAATCTCCAACAGAAAATGGACTAAAATAGCGCTATGGTTATGGTGACTGTCATGCTTGCAAAGGTGATTTTGTGTGTGACTTTGCCCCAGGTGCTTGGGGGCCACTTTGCTCTACTGTCATTGATGACCATGTACCTGAGGCTCTACCTGTGGAACTTCAGCCTCCTTAAAATGCTCCACAACTAATTCTTGGAGTCTCAGCAAGGGTTATCATGTGTATTCACGCTGTTTTCTCTTGTTTTTCTTCTTCCTCTCTCTCTGTCTCTCTCTCTCTGTCTCTCTCACTCTCTCTCTCACTGTCTCTCTCTCTCTCCTCCTCCTCTCCTTTGAGATAGGATTTCATGTAGCCCAAACTGACCGCATACTCACTACATATCTGGAGTTGGTCTTGAGTTCTTGATACTCCTGCCTCCACCTCCAACGTGTTGGGTTTGCAGATATTTGCCATCATACTTGATTTTTTTTCTTTTTTTAAATTAATTAATTTTTTCCATTCATACAATGGTCCCTTCCCTCCCCCCACCTCTCCCTGAACCCCTTTTCTCTCTCCCCCTTTTTCCTCCCTTTCTCCCAGTGCCCCCTCCCCCCCATCCCCGGAGCATCCTTTAGTGTGCATGTCAAACTTCCCTCTGGGTCTTCCACTCTATGAGGCATCACACTTGATTTTGTCCTTTGTCTTGATGCCCTGTTTATAAGGCATCAGGGTTGATATATTTGCCCACTAACCTTGCTCATAGCAATTTGCTCTGTGCAAATGCAGGTAGCTCCTTTAAGTAAAGCCATACTTTCTATGTAGTCCAAAGTTCCCAACACTACCATGTGTTCTTTCTCATGGAGCCAGAGCCAAATTGCACCAACAATAGAGAAGGAGGAAGTAAACAACTGAGGCTAAATTTGGGGCCTTGACACTCTAAATCTTCACCCCTCCACCAGCACATCCAGATATACCTCTGGGGTACTACTGACCAGCAGAACATTCTGCGATGATGTTAATTTTTTCTTTTTACTGCACGGAATGTCAATCTTCCCTGGCCACTGAGAAATTGAGAAGTGGCTATTGTGATGGAAGAAGTGAACTGAGACATTTTTTTTTAATTTTCATTCATTTAAATGACCACATGCAGCTAGCGCTCGCAGCTCTAGTCCATTGTTTTTTATAGTGCTTTATTCTCTTATGTTTTCATTAATGTTACTTCACATGCAAACCATGCTGCCAGATGCCAGCCAAGATGCACCTCTCTCTATTCAGTTAGTGTAGAATCAGCATGGAGCCAAGTCTCTGCCAGCTCCCCAGCTGATAATGGGAGTCAGCAGTAAACTGAGCTGACCACCTCCCTTTCTCTTTTCCAGAGCCCCAAAGGCCGCCCGACCTTTGCCGAATTGCTTCAGGTTCTCACCGAGATTGCAGAAACCTGGTGACCTGAAGTGGGATGCCAACCTGGAAGGTCATCTTGCAAGGCTGGCACAAGAAGAAATCATGGAGAGATCAGTATTGGGAAGTAGCTTCGAAACGGTACAGAGATCATGGACTTTCCCTACTGTTTTCAGGCTAAGGCTAGTCCAAGCAGCAGTTTTTCTGCACGTGTGATCGGGACTTGGAAACTCTTCTATTTCTGAAATATCTTTCACATCTCATACGTGAAGAAGGAAGACAGGCCTCACATAAGTCTTCCCAATGGCTTCTGCAGAGCCCTTGAGGATAACACCAAATCCATCACTTCAAACGGTCACGGAAATTTCTTTCCTGATAACTGATATTCTTCTATCATGTGGTCCATACATAGAAAATAAATTTAGATTCTGCCAATCTGTGGAATAAAGAAGGCTTCCCTGCAGAGTTTCAGACTTTAGGCTGCATAGATCTTGATAGAAAACATGTCTTCGGGAACCGATGTGAACATTCTGTAAATGTCTTTTATAATCTATCCCTGTGTTATTTAATAAATTCTTTGGTCCAGATCTGATTTTTGAGGATTTTTTTTAGTTGAGCTTTAAACATTGTTTTAAAAAAAATGGGGCCAAAGCCTCTCTCTGAACAGATTTTGGTGGCATTTCTATTTCCAGTGATACCCATTATCAGGCAGATTCAGAATGCGATTCTAATCCTGAGATCCATCCTTTGTATAATACGTGAGATTAGACGATTTAAGGTGTCTTGCTTTGCCATAGTAAGAGTCTGCGGTGCTTTCCCATACAATGACTCATTTTTTCCAAATGGTAACATAGAAACGAGACATCCAAATGTGACATTGAGTTTTATTGTTTTCTGAAGTCTAGGGGTTTTGTTCATGAGGTCCTGGAAGAAGGGTCTTGGAAGGACAAGTGTAATCATATTAGATTTAGTAGTAGGTGCCTGTTATTTATGTACCCTCCCACCCTGCAGAATGTGTTTGTGTGTGTGTGTGTGTGTGTGTGTGTGTGTGTGTGTACATGCGTGTGCATAAGAGGGCACTTGAGTATATGTGCCTGTGGAGGCCCAAGGGTGACATCAGGAATCACCCTGGATTACCCTACCTCCTTATTGCTTTGCTCTTCGGTTTCCCAAACTCTGCCTGAATTACAGCTGCTGCCATTTCTCCTGGGCATTTTTACATGGGATCTGGGGATCCAAATTCAGGTCCTTGTGCTTTCAAGACAAAGTCTGGCCACACCCCCAGCTCAGTTTGCATTATTTTTGATGAACCTTAGGTTACCAGAGGCAACTTAACCAATCAGGTAGTGGTCTCAGAAATACTTGAGTGAGGTATGATTTCTGAGACTTTCACACCCTTTTATCTGAGACTCCTGCCATGGTGAGAAAAGACAGAGGTCCTTATTATTAAGACTTTCATTCACATAACTCAAGGGGGTTCAAAATTATTAAACAGTGAATGCTGAAGGATGAGAGGTTAATAAATTATATGGGAACAAATACAGCATTAGCCTTTGCAGTAAAATGCCTTTTCCAGGTTTATTAAGCCTGTAACTCCTCATTGTCCTAAAAGAAAAAAATTAACCAAACTAAATAACAGCTTTAACACTCCCCCCCCAGTGGAACAAGCAAACCTACATTAAAATGTAGCAATGACTATAAGGTACTTGCCCTCACTCGAGAGGTATAAAGTGGTATCCGGAGATAAGCTGCTGACACCTCCAGCACCTTGTATTAATGACAATAAGAAAGCTATATATTCCTTTTAACACCAGGAAAGTTTAAGATACTGTGCTGGCTAGCTATATAGGTGTCAACCTGACAATTGAGTCTCTGGGGACATGTGTGGAGAGTTAATACTTAAAGCCAGCCGGGAGCAACCTGCCAGAGAATACCTCATTGGCATGGGGAAGACCCAGCCCACAGTGGGCGGGACCATTCCCTAGACAGATAGGTAAGATGTAGGGAGCTGGTTCATTAAGTTTGGCATTCTTCAGCATACTTTGGCAGATTTGAAGTCTGGCAACTGAAGTTTGCCCCTCCTCTCAGTGGTCCCTGTGGCTGAGGTGTGATCAGTTTCCTTGGCTCCTGCCAATCTGGACTAAGCACTGTAACCAAGAAACATAAGAATAAAAACCCTTCCTTCTCTAAGCTGTTTGCTTGTGAATTTATTGGTAACATGCAGACAAACTGCATCAGATACTGAATTAGAAATAAGACTAACTAGACTAACTAGAAGTCTAGACTGTGCTGTGTGAGGCTGGATGTAACCCTCCCCCTTCTTTGGTTTCCCAGGTTAATTTTAAAGTCTGGCTTATAGTTTGTGAGTTTCCAGCCGTCATACAGATTACAGGAATCACAAGGTACACAAGTGTCTGGCACCCAATGTTCCCGTCTTAACTTGGGTCGTTTCCAAAGAATTGGTGCTAGGAGAAAGCAAACCTACAATCTTCCCAGGCGGTGTAAATCTTGAGTTATGTCTTAGGATATTAGGATATTAAGATTCCAGATAATATATGAATCTGAGTATCTATGGGCAGGGAATTACCTTTTATGGTACAGCTAGAGAAAAAAAATTAAAGAGGTAGTCACACAACTTCTTGGTGGGAACTGTGTTTTACAACTATCCTAAATACTTATTATTGACATGACACCCTTGTGGATACTTTGAGGTGAGATGGTGCAATATATTTTTTGGTACTGGGGACTGAACCTGGACTTTCACACACACTGGACAATTGCTCTACCACTGAGCAATATCTCCAGGTTAGTGAATATTTAAACAGCTCCGCATGAAAAATAAAGAGGAAGTCTAGAAGCTGGTTGTAGAGTTTAAAAAAAAATGAAAGGAGAAGCAGGTAGATCACAGAAATGAAAGGAATTTGGAGACTGAGCGTAAGATATAATCATGAAAGTAGCCTGCCCGCAAGAACGTGCAAGGGGACTTTTTTTTAGTAGGCATTCTGGTGAAGTTCAGAGAGGGATCTCACTATCACATGTTCATGTTTGGACTGGCAAGTGATCTCGGAAGAAGCATTTAATTAAGAACTAGGTTTTCCTGGCCTTCTAGAAGGAAACAGGCCCAAAAATAGAACCCTGAGGCTCTGTGACAGCCTGCTCAGTCTCCACGGAAGCTGTCAATCATGTTGTGGGATTGCTGGCTTCTCTGCACAGACAATGTGCACGACTGCTGGAGCTGAGACTGTGCTGTGTGAGGCTCACCTGGATGCAACCCTCCCCCTTCCTTGGTTTCCCAGGTTAATTTTAAAGTCTGGCTTATAGTTTGTGAGTTTCCAGCCGTCATACAGATTACGGGAATCACAAGGTACACAAGTGCCTGGCACCCAACGTTCCCGTCTTAACTTGGGTCGTTTCCAAAGAATTGGTGCTAGGAGAAAGCAAATCTACAATCTTCCCAGGCGGTGTAAGTCTTGAAAAAAATAAAGAATGTGGGCCTGCTGTGTTAGCCCTTGGAACATGCTTAGTATGTATAAAGCTATGGGTTCAACTCCCAGTACTGCAAACGACTGAAGAATTTTCAATTAAGAAAAAGTACATAATGACTTTACAGCAATACTAATGTCCACAGAGTACAGAACAAGATGCAAGACCAAGATATAGCCCAGAATTCCAAGCAATTCACACTCTTACCCAAGGGAGTTAATATCCGGATCTCTAACACCACAGCTTAGTATGGGATACTCTGAACTTTCTATGAATGGAATTCTGCAGTATGTACTATTTATGTCTATCTTATTTCACTCCATAATGCACCTATTTGGTTCGCCCATGTTGTTTAGAGTTTTTTATTTATGCCCATTGTTGCGTTGTCTTCTGTTGTAAAAATCATTCCACTTACTTTTCTGTTTTACTTTTGTTGAGTATTTGAATTTTGTTTAGCTTTTAAACTATTTAAGGTAAATGCTGCTGTGAACAATTAGAGAAGACATATATATTTCTCTTAGGCATATGCCAAAGAATAGGATTATAGGGCCAAATGTGTACATTTAGCCTTTGTTTTTATTTAAAAATTTTTAATTATTTATTCAATTGTGCATGCATGTGTATGTATGTGTGTGTGTGTGTGTAGAACCACGGGCGAATTTGGGAACCACTATGGACGCCTCCACCTCCTTGTTTATTCTGCTCAGGGATTCACAGGCTCTGCTCTACCAGGACCAGAAACGCAGGCCGCCCAGGTCTAGGATCCGACCTCCCGCTTGCAAGGCAGAGCCTTACCCCTGATCCACCTTTCCAGCCCCTACATTTAGGCTTTATAGAATGTAAAACAGTGTTCCTAAATGGACGTAACCAAGACGCACAACCAGGACGCAGCGTGTGTCCCACCTCTCATCCTCCACAACATTGGGCTATTCTTTGCTGGCCATAAAAATGCTTCAAGACTTCCAAGGATGTGCTGGCTCATATTCGTTTTGTTTCTTGAGCTATGCTGCAATCTAATCTCTATCCCCTCTTGGCTGTCAGCATTGAAATATGTCACAAGTACAATTGAAAATACATTGTGCTGGTGAAGATCGAATCTATCTTGGGTACACCAAAAGAAAACAGATTTATGCAAAGCAAAAAAGGAGAATCACACAGCAGAGCTTGGAAGTAGAGATATAAAAGATGTGTTTTCATAAACTGAGGGATGTAACACACACACACACACACACACACACACACACACACACACATGCGCAAGCAACTATTTATATTTCTAATTGCCTTGCACGGAGTGTGGATGTTATTAAATATTTGATGAGAAAGTTGATAGGTTTTGCTGACCAAGTTCAGGGGTTATCACTGGAGACTGATACATTGCTTGACCTATTCAAGAAAGTAAAGGGCAGAAGGGAGAAGCAGATAAAATAGCTGGAGGCGGGGCATTGCCTGCCAGCTTTGGCAGACAAGGAAATTTGTTCTCTTAGGTTGCCTGTGAGGTGACCTTCCTTTTCTTATTACTTTTGATAATTCACTAGAATCCCCGGGGATCATGGATCCTTTGTTTGAGCAGATTTTGTTGCACACATGAAAAGTATATGCAGGCATTCTTGATGTCTGGTTCTGCATGATACAGGGCAAAGGCAATATAACATTCAAAAGCCTGGGAGACAGAAGACTGTACAAGCACATAGGCCCGCTTTGAATACATATAAATCTTATGGCTTGGGTGTAGTTCAGTGGCAGAGCAAGGTGTGTATAAGCTATGGGTTTTGAATTCCAGCCCAGAGGTAGGGAACCTATTCAAATTGTGGGGAAAACTTTGGATAAATATCAGTTTGTGGAGTTAATACACTGTGAAGGGGACAGAGATTATTTCAGCTAATTTAGTTAGATACTGAGGGTATAAAGAAGTTGAACTAATATTTGGGGGTAAAAATACTTTACTTCTTGGTGACCTGGGAGAACCAAGGTGGTCTCAATTGCATTTGTGGAAAAATCTAAACAGAAATGACAACTGTATCTAACTATACAACACTGACATACATGCATACATTCTCTCTCTCTCTCTCTCTCTCTCTCTCTCTCTCTCTCTCTCTGCCAGTGCAGGTTCCCAGAGCTGCAGGAAGAAAATATAGCACTATTTTGCAAATCAAATTAAATCTGGTTTTGAGACATTCCTCGCTGTGGCTGGCAAGAAAGGCCTTTTGTGAAAAGATATTGCGGCTGGCTGCCTGGAGAGGCACAAGAATCCCAAGGCTTCTTGCTGGGTGAACAGGGATAAGTGTGGGGGCCTCAGCGAAGCTCCCCCAGGCCATTCTTTCTTCCAGGAGCAGCTGCACATGGTGGGCTCCAGGTATGTGCACCTCCCCCAGGGGGAAGCCCCCATGCTGACGTCAGGAGCCCAGCCACTGTTCTCTCAGAGATGTGTTCCTGAGTGCTCAACCTTCCTGAACATTCCAGTGCCATCTTCTCATCCCTAGAGCAGGAAAGACTATACTGACACCTGTAAGAAAAAATTTTTCAGATGACTTCCATGGGGGGAAAAAACTGAACCCAACTTGTGTGCACGTGCGCGTGTGTGTACGTACGTGTGTGCGTGTGCGCTTGCGAGCGTGTGTGTGTGCACATGTGTCCACATGCGTGTGCAGGCACATGCAACTCGGGAGGTCCATCCTGGATTGCTTTTCCACCTTATTACTTTGCCCTGGGGGTTTCCAGGATCCATCTTCCAGGGCAGGAATTACAGGTTGCAAACTTTTCTGCCTGGCCTTTTTTTTAAAATGTAGGATTTTGGTACCTGAATTCAGATCCTTTTGTTTTTGAGGTCAAATGGCATCAGGGGCTTTAAACCCAAAGTCGTCTTTCCAGAACTCAACTCAACTCTGAACGCAGCAAAGACATTTGAGGATGGATGGCTGGTGAGAGAGATCAGTGACATAAAGATTCCTAGAGGGGACATGAGGGACAGGGGACCCTTGCTTAAACTGGCTAAAACAGATTCTAGCCCCTAATCTAGGTAAGGGTTACGAAACCCAGATTCTAGCCCCTTATCTAGATAAGGATTAGAAAAAGAATTTTAATAAGGTGAGAATGAGAAATTTAATCAGGTATCGAGGTTGGAGGAATTCTTGCTAAACTGACCCGGCAGGATTCTTGTGAAAACCAGGTTGGAGAACTCAGCTCCAAAAGGCCTGACTATAGTTGGGTCAAAGGACAAATCTTTGTCACTACTGGTCACATTGTCTGTCACTCTCAAGAAGGCTAAATTCTCTGTCTCTGAGCAACAGCTTCTTCCTCTTCACTTCTTGTGATATCCAGATTAATTGCCCATCTGCCTACTTGTGTCTATTATAGTGGGATCCCAGATGTGGTAGTAGCACTCAATCACTTGTGTTTGGCAGCAGAGAGAAGGGCTGGATGCCAGCCAGCTATTGTAGGCAGCCTGGGATCCATCTCTAGATGGGCTTGTCAGCATCTCCTCTTCCTTAATATCTGGCTAATAACAGGGAGAGAAAGTGGGGCGATCATTTTTCTCTGGAGGCTAGAGTGATTCCAAGCTAAAATAAGAAGCGAAATCAAACAGAAGGAAAGAAGAATGCAATTCAGGCAGGCATCCTGGGTGGTTGCTACCAGAAGCAGGTGATTCCAGCATGCTACTGGCCAGAGAGCAGAGTTCCTCCCCATTACTAAGAATGATAAGCTCAGAGGCTCAGTCCTACTAAAGGTTGAAAAGCTCTTATATCCTCTGCCTCTGACATCCAGGAGTACAGACGTTCTTGGGCCTCAGGCTGCCCCTTTTCTACTTCTCCCAGAAGACTGCGTGCTGTGGTGACCTTCGCACTTTACCCCATCCTGGCAGAGAAAACATCTTCGGGTCAGCATCTCCTCCAGTCCTAGGTTTCTCTGATTGGATTGGATTCAAATGCCCTTCTAGATCCCAAAGCTCTATAACCAGGGCTATGAGATCTTCTCCTGGCTCGGCCTTGCTCATGCATTCACTTAAGAGTCAGAAATGGAGCTCCCTCATGTGGAAACACAGTCATCTTGAAAACGGGAACAGAAAACCGGTGGGAAGGTCATATGGCGAGAGGCACAGCTGCTGGAATCATAATTAGTGAATATCTGACTGACCCTGCTTATCAGATGAAGACCACCTGCAGCTTCTTCATTCTATCCGCAACTGCGCTGGTCTTTCTCATGTGTCCCCACTAACTAGTGGCATTGGAAATCTTAATTTACTCTTTCACTAGTGCAAACTCTATCACTCCTTAGCTAAGTGTGGGCAGTGTCTCAGCTTTTCCTCTCCTTCGTTTGTTCCTGCCTGAATATCATCTGGGTGCAGGAGGGCCAGGGTGATATTGATAATATTTAACAGCTGAGCTTTCACAAGCACAGGTCCGGTTGGAATGCCTGCTGTCTGCCCAAACTCTCCCAGTCCTTGGGATGCAGACTGTGGCCATTGGCCCTGGCCAGGTCAGCAGCCTTGCTGGGATGGGAAGGAAAACGGCTGTTGGAGTTGGAATCCTGCCCCCCCTCAGCATCTGAGGTCTCCCAACAACATTTTTACCACCCCGATTATGCTTGCTCTGCTGGCATTGTAGACCCTGTTGGTGATGGGTGTGAGGTGGTCACCTTGGATCTGACCGAGGCATGAAAGCTCTTCTTGGATGGCTCCCCTCCACCTTTATTGCCTGGCCCGAGGCTGCTGGTCACCCGGCCTTTGAATGGCAGGTGCCTATGGTGCCAGACTCTGCTACTCAGGAGCCCCTGGTGAACACACATGGAGATGAAGAACATGGAGATGGAGTCGACACTCCTGCCCCTGCCCTCATCCTCCTGCTTAATCAACTTGTGCTCAGACATTATCTTTGGTGGCCTCTTTCTGGAGTCTAGTGAGGTGAGTCCGTGAGGTGATCCATTCCAAGAGTCCACACAGACATCAGAGTAACAGTCTCTGCTCTTGTTTGCCCTTTCCATCCAACCTTTCCATCTTCAACCTGTGGAAGACCACCCTTCCTGCTTCTGCTCACAGAGCCCCGAGTCAGCCTTTCACTTCCTCTTCCTGATGCGGTTCCTTATGAAATGGATCTGAGAGCCTTTCCAAAATGCCACAGCCCACCTTCTACCTCCTCCCACCTTCCTCAGGTTCTGACTGAACCACTTCGAAGGGGATCAGGCATTGGTGTTTTAACTCATGTCCCTCATGCTTCATCAGCCCCCAGGGCTGAGAGCCCAGCTTCTAGGCCAGTCATTTGTTCTGATCATTAGTGTTCAAGCCTCACTCATGCTTGGAATCATCCGGGGAGCTTTGAAGCAATCCCAATACCCAGAATGCACTGTGGGCCAATCTAGTCAATATTTCTAGGCAAGGCATTGGTATTTTGGGGGCTCTCTGGTCATTCTAACGTCAGCCATGTGAAAGCTAGGGGATTCTAGGCAAAACTTTAATGTATACCTCTTGGGAATTAAGATGTAGCCTCTGACTCTGAAAGTGTGGTTTAGGCCTTGAGATCTTGTACTTCTGTATTCTCTCTCTCTCTCTTTTCTCCTGTGTATTTTTTTAAAACTATTTATTTTGTGTACGTGTGTGTGTATGTGTGTGTGAGAGAGAGAGAGAGATTGAGAGAGAGAGAGAGAGAGAGGAGAGGCCGAGAGAGAGGTCACTGTGTGTGCCTGTGGAGGCCCAAAGGTGACTTTGGGAATCATTCTCGATTGCTCTACCGTCTTATTACTTTGCCCTGGGATTTCCCAGACTGAGCCTTCCAGATTGGGAAGTGCAGGCCATTTCCATTCCTCCTAGAATTTTTATGTGGGATCCCAGTCCAAACTCTGGAACTCCAGTCCTTCTGCTTTCAAGGCAGAGTCTTAACTCCTGAGCCAACCCGCTAGCCACAGACCCTGTACTTCTATCAAACTTTCAGGCAATGATGAAGCCATGCCACAGCTGCATTTTTCCTCTACCCATTCAGCTGAAAGGATGCTGGGAAAGGGAAGCTGATTTATAAATAAACGAAAGTTTCGAAGTCAACTTAGGGATTGGGACGATGTCTCAGCAGGTAAAGCGCTTGCGTTAGAAGCATGAGGATCTGAATTTGGATCCTCCCACCCAACTAAAATCTGGAAGAGTGGCATGCTTCCATAATTCCTGTGCTGGCGGGCTGAGGGGAGGGGAGCAGAGGATCCTTGGGCTTGCTGGACAGCCAGTCTAGCCAAATCAGTGAGTTCCAGTCAGTGAAAGACTATCTCAAAAAACGAGGTGTAGAAGTAGTTGAGGAAGATACCTGACATTGACCTCTGGCACCACACCACATGCATCCATGCACTTCCATCCTAACCTCTTGCCAACACCGAAATATAGTTACTATGTATGTAGGAATCTTTATTCTTAGGAAGAATAAGAACCCTTATTCTTCCCATTGTGGAAGGCTAAAATAATCTATTTTCTAGACTCTCCTATATTGAGGATAAACACCTGAGAAAGTTCCATATAACAATACACACCTACAAGTGCCAGGGGAAGACTTCTCTTTCCAAATAAAAAGCCCAAGACTCACTAGAAAGAACACTTTTTTTTAGCCTCTTTCTGAGTAGTTCACTGTTGAGGTATAGCTCCCATTGTGAAAAAACAGATAGAGATTGCACTAGAAGCATGAAGATCTGAATTTGGATCCTCCCATCCAACTGAAATCTGGGGGAGTGTCATGCTTCCACAATTCCTATGCTGGGGGGCACAGGATTTTCAGAAAATCAACAAATAATTTTTGTAGCAATGTAGGCTGTCGCCTTCAGAAATGCGCAGACCCTGGCATTAGCCTTTATAAAATGAAAGAGGCTGAGTACTTTACAGAAACAGTCCTATTCCACTTGCAGTTTTGAAGCTTGAAAGCAAGTTCAGTGTCTCTCTTTGGCTCAGCCTCTGGAGAGGGTCTCTTGGCTGAGTCGCATCGTGGAGGATGGTACGCCGGCAAGATGGGAAGCCAGAGCAAGAGGAGCTCATTGTGCTGCTTCATACAACCCTGTCATGAGAACTGAGGTCCCACAAGAACTCTACTAATTCCTTCCAGAACTGTGGCGCCAATGACCCCAACATCCCAATCTCTTCAAGGCTCCACAGCAACTCACAACAGCACCCTCCCAAGGACTAAGATCCCGACACATGAACCAGTACCAAACAGCCTCCTGGCTCACCTGGTGCAGAGAAGGCCGTTTGATGTCATCTGTACACCAGGAATGTAGGAGGAGCCTATAGGTCAGTGCAGAGTCAGCCTGAAAACAGCTTGAGAGCAAAACAGGAAAGGGTCTAGGGTCTGATGAAGGGCCTGAGCTCGTGTAACGTGAACTTCCGACTGTCATCCTACTGCATGAGACACGCTGCTACTAAAACTTATACGTTTATCTGAAATTCAAATCTAATTAGGTGCCTATACTTTTATTTGCTATATCAAATTACTCTACTCTTGGCATGAAAAAATAGAAAGAGCCTGAATTCTGCTGGTCATAGCGTTGATTCTGAACTGCACACCTCTAGATTTGATATGGCGACAGCTAGTCTTATGTTTAATTAACTCAAGTCAATTCATTCCCTACTAATACATCTCCACCTACTTTTGGGATGGCCATTGTTATACTTACCTCTGCTTAGAAATCTGTATCGCATCCTTACTGTCCTGATGATGCCAACAGTAGTGACTATTATCAACACCAGTCCAGTTGGGATAGTCGATCTTCATGGAACTTAGAATCACTAGGAAACAAATCTCTGGACATGTCTGGAGGACATTACTAAAGAAGTTTGGCTGAAAAGGGAAGAACATACTAAATGCAGGCAGCACAACTGGGGAAGGGGGCGTACCCCAGTCTGAATGCAAAGGCGAAAATAATTGGAGCACTAACATTCACCTGTCTTTGCTTCTTGTCTGGGAGGCCCTGTGCCCTCCTGTGCCACCCTTCCCTTGCCAGGACGGACTAGATTCTCAAAACATGAGCTGAACTATCTTTCCTTCCTTATGTTGCTCGACAGGTGTTAGTCACATCATTGAGAAAAGTAATCAATATACCTGCGTGCTACTTACTCGCTTTCTGTGTTTTTGTTTGGTTTGGTTTTTGTTTTGCTGAGCGATCCTCCTTTAAAACATGGGCTCTATTGCAGAGTTGTCAGAATCGAGTAAGATTCTATGCACAATCTATTCAGCACAGTGCTGAAGGAGTAAAGGTTTTATCCAGTATTTAATTTTAGAAGTTGAGTTAGTCAACTTGCTTGTTATGGAATGTTTGTGCGATGTACCTTCCCCCAGCTAAAACACTGAAATCCTAATTCCCAGCGTAGTGGTTTCTGGATGCGGAAGGATTGGAGGGAATTAGGATTAGATGAGGCCCTGAGGGGGGAACTTTCAGGCTGGGATTAGTTGAGTTTATACAAAGAGACATCTTGAGGCTTGTTCTCTCTTCCTCTACCATGTAGGACCCAAAGGCTCGATCCTAAGTGTAAGGCCAGAAGCCTCAGCAGAACCCAGTCAGGACAGAGTCCTGCGCTTGCTCAAGTCTCTAGAATGTGAGTGATAACTCAGTCTAAGCCATTGTGTTCCAGCAGCCAAAGCTGTTTGGTACAAAAATATTTATTTCAATCATCATCTAAACATTATAGATGTGTTTAACATTGTTGATAGAATGCCTTTATGTTTCAGGAAAGGATTCAAGTGTAAATATACTTGTCCAGAGAAGAAATTGATCATGTATCTTATTTCAGAGATTTTTTTTTGAAAACTATCACTTTGGGGGAAAAAAAAAAACCTTGCTATTGGGATGTGATGTGTAATAGGTTAGGCCTGTGGTTTTAACTCTAACTGCATATTTAAGTTATATGGGGAGATTTCAACAAATACTGATGCTTCGACTCTACCTGCAGAAATTCTATTTTACTGGTCCTCAAAGGCAAAGCAAACAAACCCTTTCCAGGTGAAGGGAACGTGGTCCCGGAACCAGAAATCATTGCAATAGATGAGTTGCTCGGCATGTAGATAGATATTTGCTCCGCACTTACCAGGAGTTCTGAAATTGCCCCCTGTTGGAGACAACAGATCTACAAATGTGCCGAATGAAAGTGGTTAATCCAACTCCCCTTGGCTGGGAGTTGCTCTGACACTGTGCAGTACCTGCGGGGGGGGCTCTGCTCTCCCGGTCCCAGCTGGTCCTTGCCACTTCGCAGAATGGCCTAGGGTTTGATCTTGTGGGACCAGTTCCTCCCGGCTGTTTTTCATTTTCCCATTTGCTGCAGGCTAATCTTCAATCAGCAGGCGCCAGCCTGTAAGAGGAGCTCTTGAATTGCACTAAATTCCTTAAGTCTACCTGCTTCTAAAGCAGGCGGGGTCTCACGCTGAGGTGGGATGGCTCTTTGGTTAATGCTTGCCTGCCTTTGACCGGAACAGAGAGCATCCCTACATTATTTATGCTTACATCCTGTGATCCTGAGAAACACTCGAAACACTAGGAAGCTTGGTCCTTCCTTTCTTCTTCTTTTTTTTAAGTGAGTGTGAATGCAAGACTATTCCAAAAGAATTAAGTTCAAGCTAGGCAACCCACAGTGTAACAAGGCCCCATTGTATTGTGCCCAGAGGAATTGATTCTGTTTCCTCCAAGTCTTGCTCATTATAACTCACCTGTACAGTTCCATGATTAAGGGTTGAACAATGAGTTTTATTGAAATTCCATTCATTGAAAACCCTCGGGGCCCATGTGATGAAATGCTAGTAGTGAAAAACAAAAGCAAAAACTAGCGAAGAGATGCAGAGCACCTGTGAACTAGATGACCGTTCTGTTGATTAGGTTTACGCTACGCGGCATCACTGACTACTTTCTAGATATTTGGTGGGCATAATTACCATGTGGATGAGCTACTTTTATAATCCAGGTACCATTCTGGAAGTGTTCTAGAAACTTTCTTCATAGAATAATTTGCCCCGGGTTCTGTGTTTGATTTCTGTGGTAAGTGACCCCCAGGGAAAGTGTTTCTGAAGCAGTCAACAACAAGCTTTTAGTACAGGAGTCACTATACACAGATAACTGTCAACCAGAAATAACTGACTGGATCATGGAGAGCAAGATGGCAAGGAATTCTGGGTAAATGGCAATGAGAGTATGGGCTTTACTGCCTCTAATTCCCATCTCTCTTGCCTGCCTGCCCCAGTCAGGCAGTTGCCAGAGCCCATAGGTGGCAGGGTGAGAAGTAGACCTTACTATGGCCTGGTGCATGTCTTGGGCACAGAGCTGGTATGAGACCTGGTCCTCCCAGCTCTGGGCATGCGCCTGAGGCTGCTAGAGTCCTGGGGCAGATGACCACATGGCTGTTCAGGAGAGTTGTGCCCACAGGGATCTGGGGCTGTTTCTGCCCCTCTGCTCTCATGGGAATTCTACGTCTAAAAGCTAAGATGTCACTGGGTCAGAGTTTTCTCTCTGACCAGTCATGTTTACATGGAAATTTGGTTTGTTCCTCAAGAAAAAAGATTTTCACAAGTTGAATCCAAAAGAAAAAGGGTGGATCTGGTAGTCAGCTGTCTTGAAAAGAGTTCATTTTTATCAAACCAAGTTTTCAGTTGGGAAAAATATGTGACATAAAATTTGAGAATCTTTATAAATTAAGTATACTTTGTGCACGTGTGCATGTGCGTGCGCGTGTGTATAGGTTAGACATCAGGTGTCTCCTCTATTGCTCTCCAAATTATTTTTCAAGACATGGTCTCTCATAGCTCATTGATGCTATTAGACTGGCTGGATAGCAATCCCCAGGGAGCCTTCTACCTCAGTGCTCCCCAGTGCTGGGGTTTGAGGACCCAAACTCAGGTCCCCATACTTGCAGAGCAAGCATTTCACTGACAGTCATCTCCCAGCCTCCTAACTAGATCTCGGATCTATTTCCTTTAAGCTCAGCTGGGGCCACAGGGTTTTGCATGCACACCTACAGCCTGCTGCGGAGGACTGAGGCTTGGGAAGCTTTGAAAGGATCTGTTTCACGGCAGACCTGTCCGCCCCTCTCGCTGGTCTACATTCTGTGGACTTGGGATGACAAGAAGCTTCATGGTGGGCCTTGTTCTGGCTTTAATAGTGTGAATTGAGATACAATACATATACATACTCCTGTCTAAAGTGGGGTAAAGAAGGAGTGTGGGGGACATAGGTAAGAAAAATGGTTTTTGTAGCTTAGTAGATGCATTTCTATGAATTAGAAATAACCAAGGGAGTTATTAAATATGAGATCAGTAGAAAAAGGAAAACAGGTATTAACATGAAGACAGCTTGCCTTAGATATTAAGTTATCTAGAGATGATTAAAGTGTACAGGGCATATATGTGTAGGTTGGTGCATGTAAATGCTGTTATTTTATGTAATGGATTTGAGGTGTTGTGTGAGAGGTGGTCCTGGGCTCAGTCTACCAAGATACAGACAGGTCTCCTTTTTTTTTTTTCCTCTGTACACTACTGAGTTGAAGGAGGGTTTTTTTTTGTTTTTTTTTTTTGTTTTTTTTTTTTTACCAACTGCTTTGAACGTTTATCTCATCTGATAAAATTGTTGAAGGTGATGACCATTTCTTCCGTTCAGGTCCCAAGTTTGTCCCACAGCAGATGGTTTCGTGGAAAGCCTTCTAAAAGCAGACTTCGATTCTAAAGAAAAGGTAACATTGGCTTCCATGTAGTTTCCTTGTTTGCTTGCTTGTTCACGTGTGTGGTGTGTGAACATTCACGCATGCCTGTTCTGTTCATATGTACGTGGATGCCTGTGTGTGCAGATACCTCTGCACATGTGTGCCAAGAATGCTGGGTGACTGCTTCACTGGTTGCCAATTTTATTTACGGGAAGGGCATCTTTCCAAACCTGGAGCTTGCCAGTTTAACTAGTCTAGCTAGCCAGAGTAAGAAGCCCTGTTTCCTAAGCACGAAGATTACAGGCAGGACACCCCATCTGTCGACGCTTACAGACTGTATATGGATTCTGGGGATCCAAACTCTAGTCAGCAGCTTGTGCAGAGCAAGCCATCTCCCCCGCTTCAGAATTTTGTCTTTAATCTCAGAACAGGGGCAATTATTGCTACGATGAATACTTAATGTCTATTAACCAAACTTCACAGCGTAATGAAACCACATTTTATTGAGAACTAACAATGTACAGAAATGGTGAATATATACACTTTCTAAAATTGACAGTATTTATAAATACTTGAAAAAATAAAATCCCATGAACATGGTTTATTCAGAAGATCTGAGAACATTTTATTCATTTATATTATTTTTTCATAAAACTTTTAGAAGATAAAAGTATTTAGCTCAGCTTCACTGATTTTTTTTTCATGCTGAGGATCCAACCTCGTGTTATGCATACTGTCCATTACCCTGCCACTCAGAAACATTCAAGCCTTTAAGAGAAATATTTTTGTTGGACTAATTTGTGTTGTGCCTGACAGAGTATAATGACAGTTCATTTTCACTTGGGCTGCTTAAAGTGAGTAAATGTGACATGACTTGAAGAATGAATCAAGCTAATGAGAACTAGTTGTCAATGGTCCTTATCCTTCTAGTGATAAGAATGTAAGAACTAAAGCAGTGATTCAAAGGGAACTGACTTTAATGAGGTACCTTATTGTTCACTGAGTATAATGCAAGAGGTTTTCCATGTATTTGACTTAATATTTCTAGAAACCAATGTCCACTTGAGGTTTCTAAATCTAAAGAATTTAATGACTATCTTATGATCTGAGTTGCAAATAAAATCATTCACCACTGAATGAAATATAAATTTAAAAAAATTATCTATCTTTATTTACATAATTAGGAAAAGCTTCCAGTTCGCTCTGTGCTGGTATAACTTTGTAGTATTTAATGTATATAATATAGTATTTAGTCTCTATATTTAGATATATATATCTATGTTTACATATATATACACATACATGTATATATATACATATATATATATACACATATATATGTGACAGCAGGTCAAAAAAATAACAGAGTGTGGATATAGGGATTTGCAGCTTCATCTTCATAAAACACTATATTCCCATTTGGGAAATACTAGTTTCTGGTTTAGATTTGTGATAGCATTTAAACAATTTAATTCATATACTCATTGGTAATCTTTACAGAGAGCTTTTAAAATATTTCCTGTTTTTTCACACATTACAACTCATTAAATCTGTCTTTAAAATCCCAGGCAAATATGTCAACACCAGTTCATTTTCCAACCCAGGACACAGGAATCTGCAACCTGTGTGTGTTGTACTAAGGGCAAAACTTGACATTCAAGCGTCAAGTAACAAGTGACAGGTGAAAACCATCTGAAACATAAAATCACTCCAGTGGGGAAGCGTCGTGGCCCGAGACAGACGGCAAGAGAGAGGCCAGTGATATCCTCTACACAAGCGTGCTGGAGGAACCAGTGAGGCTCCCACTGTGAAAAGGAAAAGGCTGCAAGAGTTGTTAGTTTCCAAACCTCTTCAGAGATGCTTCATGGCTAATCTGTCTGATACACAAAGTCAGTCAGCAATGAACAGTAAACAAGGACTGAGGTATAGACCACGCAACATCCATGGCTTGTCAGTTTCCAGAAACTTACAAGCCCTACCCAAGAGTCTAACAGCACTTTGACTTTGCATTCTCCTCTGTAGATCACAGTCATGGTTCAGAAGGATGGAAACGCTCAAGTCACTCAAGAGAATCCTGACTATCAGAGTGTCCCATTACCCTGAGTAGGTATAAACCAAAAAACAAACCTAACGTGATCTCAGAGTAAGAAAAAAAAATTCACTAGTCAACTTTAAGGTTTCTTTTTAAAAGTAACTCTTTGGTTGAGATTTTTGTTCTGTGTTGAGAGAAATAAGTTTAATATAAAAATAATAGAGTCAATTTCTTTCTCTAAAATCAGTGATAGAAAATATACTCATGAACATAAATGACCACCAAAAATGTTAAATCTGCCATGAATGAGCCAGAAAAGCTGTATGCAAGTTAAGTGAGAAGAATACTTTTTTTCCTACGGCAGCTCCTAATGTTTTGTTGTCTTGAAGTTCACTTTCTTCCAACTATGTAGCCAGAAAAGTATGGGCAGAATGAATGTAACAGAAACAGCGCAGCCTGCCATGCCCAAGCCACAGGATACGCCCATTCTGAAAAGTCATTCCCTAATTATGGCTTCTTTACTAAGGTGAAAGTGTGAGATGTTGAAAGAACAATTTGGAATAATCCATACAGATTTTCCACGATTTGTTAGTTGTTTTCAAACTGTTAGAAATCCCACCCTTCTAGGATGAGACAGTTAAGAAGAGTCGAAGCACAATGGATTTTAGACAATACAGTGATTGATGCATGCCTGAAATCCCAGCATTTTGGAGTCTGAGGCAGGAGGATTGCTAAGAGCTTGAGGCCAGAACTAAATAGTGAACATCTGTCTTAAAAGAAATCAAAACAACAACAACAAAATCAAATAAAATAAAGAAACAAGATTAGTATCGTAATAACTTCAACACCAAATTCATCTGAACTCCTTTTTGTCTTAAGATACTCAGGTCTGGCTTAAAAGATTTTGTGTTTGTGCTGGTATTTCTTTCCCCCTAGGTCTAAAGTGTTTTCCTTTTCTCTATCTTCCTTCTCCCTTTCCAGTGGTCATAAAGTCCTATGACACATGAATAAACAAAGATTCCTAAGCTCTCTGTGCACGTGCGGTCAACATCTTATGGTCCATGAGGAAGGTTCCCATTAGCAGAGCTGTTCTTTAGTATCTTTAAAAAGGAGGAAGAGAAGACAAAGCACCAGTATTCTCACTTCTCAGTTTTAATAACGAGATTATAACTCAGTGGAGAGTGGTAACATATGTTGTGCTCATCAGAACACAGTCGGTCAACTTGAGCTGTGGTCTGAGGCCAGCCATTGAAGAAATGAAAGGCCACCTGGTCTACGTGACGAGAGGAAAGATTCTTTGGAGACTTACTTCTTTTAGGCTCAGGGAGAATTTCAGTAGTTGCAAAGACAGAAAGATACAGTCTCCTGGAAGAATTTGAAAACTTGATTTTTAAATTCGGCAGCCAAAGTAGAGGCTTTTTTGACTCGGCCTTCATCTGAGGTATTGGTATAACAGAAAAATGCCAGCCTTCTCAGTAGATCTCCCGAGAACAAGTCATTTTTCTTTCCAAATGTTTTATAGTTAACATTTATATTTAATGTTTTATATTTATATTCAGTGTCTATTGAGATCTTGATTATCAGTCCTGCTAAACAGGGTAACATCGTCATCGTATCCTGAGGTTGAAAACTCCGCATTCTCTAGTAAAACATAACTGTTCTGACTGCTGCTTGGAGAACAGACTTCTTTCTTAGTGGATGTGAGCTCACTCCAGGTGATGCTGGTATTTTTAAAAGCATGCAGAAGGAAGATGCCATTGATGATGGTGAAGAACCCACTCAAGGTCCCGACGACATCTCTGAATTTCATGCTGTCCCACTCCTGGAAGAGGATGGCGGAGCACATCACCACCATGGACGTGAAGAACACATAATAAATAGGAGTCACCAGAGACGTGTTGAAAGTGTCCAGTGCTTTGTTGAGATAGTTAATCTGTGTCGTGACCGAAATCACAAGTACGGCAAGCAGAACGAACACCAAAGGGTTCCTGTACACGGGCTTCCGCTCTAGGAGCTCCTTGATGGCGAGCCCCAGGCCCTTGACAGAGGAGACTGAAAATGCGCCAATCAAAGAACAGATTGCAATGTAAACCAGTATATTCGTCTGTCCCTTCTTGGGTGCCACAATGAAAATCAGCACCAAGGAGATCACAGTTACGATCACAGCAAAGGATATAAAGCCTGCGAGGAAGGGAAGAGGCATTAAGCTTAGGAACTGCTGATGGATCACAACTTTCTGAAAAAGCGCCACAAATTGAAAAGCACAGGACTTCAGGAAAACAAGTGAGGCTAATTAAGAGCACCTACTGTATTGCTTACTTAGGAATGACTTTCCGTATCATCTGAATGGTGCCAATATTAACATGAGGTAGGGCAGGCATTGTGCATTCTATTTTTATGTAAGGAGTGCAGAAATGTGAGTTGGATTATAAGTCCTTTGTGTTTGCTCTTCCCATCTCTTCTTTCACTGTGTAGCAGGGACTTGTGAACACAAAAGAAATCATCACCTTTTGACCAAGGCCGATGATAAGTCTTACAGTGTCTTATAACCCACCAGCTTGCAGGAAGCCTACTGTGGTGTCTTCCCAAATGTTATTTGATGCTGGGCATGGCAGGGTCTGTCCAGAATCCCAGCACTAGGGAGACTGACAAGAAGAATAGCAAATAGCCCAGCCTGGGCTAAATAGTGAGATACTGTCTCAATAAACCATTCCCTGGGGCTCGAGAGGTGGCTCAGGGGTTAAGCCTCTGCCTTGCAGGCAGAAGGTCCTGAGTTAGGATCCTAGACCCCACGTATAGATGCCGGGCGGAAGTGGGGGTGGCCTGCGTTTCTGGTCCTGGTAGGGCGGAGCCTGTGAATCCTGGGCAGAGTAAACAAGGAGGTGGAGGTGTCCATGGTGGTTCCCGAATTCGTCCGTGGTTCTACACACACACACACATACACATACACACACAAACACACACACACACACACACACACACACACACACACACACACAAGCACATATATGCACAATTGAATAAATAATAATAATAAAAAATAAACCATTCCCAAAGCAAAGAAACATACATCTTGAGGAAAAAAAGAAACAAAATTTAAGCGAAGGTTTTTTTTTTTTTTTTTTTTTTTTTTGGCTGAATCACTGACCTGGATCTCGCAATTTCATTTCCATTTCATGCAAAGAACTGACTTCCTCTTCTTGTGGGGCATGGATTACCATCACAGTTGACCCCAATATGCTTAATACGCAGCCAATTTTCCCATGAATATTCAAATATTCATTTAAAAAATAGGAAGACAATATGGCACTGTGGAGAGAAAACGAAATAAAGTCACCAAGGTTTCGTTACTGTTTTAACTCCGTGGCAGCGTAGAGGTGATGGCTGACTAACTGCTTCAATGCTTGTCTCTCTGAAGAGGTACTGGAAACACTCCATATGCCTGTCATAGCCCACCGCCTTTCAGAGGTCCTGCCCAATTAGCTTCTGGTCATCACATCTCTTGGGCAGCTAAACAAAATGAAAGCTTGTACCTCTTGGACCTCACGGGCAAAACTGTGCATCCCTTAACCTGACTGAAATGATAGATCGAGAATTTTTTGGATTTTAGATCTGGAATGTGTATTGTGAGGTCCTGATGAGGAGGGAATCCAGGCTTAGACAGAAAACTCATTTATAAGGGCTGCAGGGATAAACCAGAGGTTAAAAGCCTTTGCCCTGCAAGCAAAAGGACCTGAGTTTTATTCCTCAGATTCCACAAAAATGCCAGGCAGGTAGGGTGGCCCTTCAACTTTGGCCCTGGAAAGTGGAGCCTGGGAAAGCCCAGAGCAAAGCAGTAAGGAGGTAGAGCGACCCCGGATGATTCCTGATGTCACTCTTGTAACTCCACAGGCACACATACAAGTGCCCTCTTGTATACACACACACACACACACACACACACACACACAGAGGAATTCTTTTAGAAATTGATGTATGGGTATGTAATTGATACATATATCTAACGAGTAAATATTTGTAAAACCATTCAGATTGTCAAAATATTGAAACACTTCCTTAATATCTACGTGCTCCTGCCTTGCTGTGTAACAACACTTCAAGGCTGCTGCCGACATGTCTTGGATACGGCAGGCTTGCTGGAGTTTCTGCACACCAGCCTCCTTCCCCCATTCCTACCACTCCCAATTAATGGCGTCATTTGTCCCCAAGATGCCAGGTATTTTCCCAGAGGTGCCCTCTTGTGGTCACCTGTGGAACTGAAGCCACAGTGAAAATAGGACAGTGCATTGAATTCATAGAGCAATGCTGTTAGTGCTTCGTTGTGTGTTAACTCATTTAATTCTCACAACAACTCTAAAAATACAGCAGAGGTGAGTAGTTCCAGTCATAAGTTTTCTATTAGATAGTTAATGAATAGACATGGAAAAAAACAAAGCAAAATGGTATCTGAACTGCAAAAATAGTTTCTGGGTTTGTCCAACTTCAAGGGGGTCATGATGCAGACCAACTCAGAAAACTCAAATCCCCCTTAGTCCAAAACTGGACAATTATTCCAGTTTTAAGCATGAAAAGAAACTACAGGGTCTCCAATGGAAGTATCTGGTGGGCAGTGCAAGAATTTTAGTGACAGCTTAAATGTTATGCTTTTTAAAATCTTCTAACAAATACAATCCCTAGCTACTCTGACAACAGGAAGAATCTAAAGGACTTTGGCAATTTACTTAGGTGAGAGTTATAAAGAACAAAATCAAAACTTTGCTAGGTTTCACTGAATCATTACAAACACAGCACACAATTACTCGACAGTGGGTCGGGTTAGCCAGCACAGTTTCTCAGGATAGCAACACTGTGAGAATCTAGTTCTATTTTTATGGTTGATTTTTAACCTTCTCAAATTAGTACAAAGTAAGTACTCTAGCTCATTTCCAGTCTAAGCAAAAAATATTTTATGCCGATTTTATAAGTGAAGAAACGGAGGCAAAGTTCAAAGCTTTTCCTAGGTCCTAGACATGGTTTGGGGTCTTCTATGCTTAAAGAGCTCAGGCTGCTCTGGAGTTTCTGTTTTGACTCATTCTCAGCACTAGTTTCTTAAGGTTTATATACTACGTGTACTATGGTACCCAGAGGCCAAGCTCCTGCGGTTCACTTACCTTATGAGCACACTCAGGGCACCCAGAGGTGTGATCAAAGTAGCGGGCGCAAATGCATAAGCTGCAAAGTTCACAGCCTCTCCTGCTCCCACTAAAAAACAAGTGGAAATATAAGCATGTGAGATGACTCATTTATAAGAAGAGTAATATACACAACGCTAGTGGAGCAGCGGGCTTTTCTCTCATTGTCTTTAAGACTTAGCTGAAAGGAATGATTTAACTTGCGTTTCTCATGGTGGGTGGTGGGAAAGGTTGTTATTATGGGATGCAGATCTGCACAACTACTCGCTGATATCCAGTCAGATACTGCTGACAGACAAGTACACATTTTCAATGACTCAAAAGAAATTGTGAGCTACTTCAGGGCTGAAAAAAATCTAGTCGCGGCAGCTTTAGAGCAAGCAGAGAATGATTCCAGTTGCTCAAGAATATCTACTGCTTTGCAGCTTAACCACAGAAAGAACAATAGTAAGTGACTCCTCATGGAGAAGGCTTTCTAGAGCTCTGGAACTGGCGGGAGGACAGTCTGGAACCCACCACAGGCCCCTGTGGAGTCAGGCATCTCTGAGTTACAGATAATCTACAAGCAAGTCATTCTCAGTAGCTCAAGCAGAGATTCAAGCAGTTGTTTTCAAGTCCTAAGAATGCGCGCCTGGATGTAATCTTTCTTCTTGTCTGAGGAGCCGTAGACTTACACATACAAGACAATGTGCTACAAATAACTTCTAGAGTGAGGGCAACGCCCCCCCCCCCCAGAGCAGGCTCTTGCACAGGAGCTGGATTATTCTTAGGACTTGCCCAGGGAATGTAGTATTTCACCCTGTCGCAGCTGCGCCAAGTAAGCGCTTATGTTAGAGAGGGTAAACACTAGCGTACTTACTTTCGGTCTGTTTTGCTTCCTCCCTCTCGACCACAGAATACTCAGCATGAGGAAAACACGTAAGACACACGTAAACTAAGAGAAGTTAGAAGACTGCTCTCATAAAAACAGCGATGGCTTTTCCTCCCTCTAAATATGAAGCTTTCTTTTAAGACCACGTGTTATTTATGGTTTTTATCTTTATAGGCATTTTTCTAGGAAAACATTAACTTCATATGATTACCCCTGGATGAAACTCTCAGTGTAGCCTGTCAGCTTTTCCACATTATCAGCAGCTTTTGCATATGACAAGAAAAACGTTGTAAACACTGTCTAAAAATCCCCCATACTTACACCCTAAGTGTGAGGAGGTGAGGAGTGCATGTAAGACACACAAAGAGAATCAGACACGGGTCTACCAGAACCTTCTTTGGCCAGTCTTGTCAACTTCTATCCAAATAAAGTTAGCTCTCAGATGTGAAAGCACCTTAAAATACAAAGGGCTGTGGAAAATTTAAATTAAAATTTTTAATAAAAATTTATTTATTTATGTGTGTGTATGTGTGTGTATCAGAGGGCACTGTGTGTCCCTGTGGAGGACAAGGGTGACTTAGGAATCATCCTGGATTGCTTCTACCTCCTTCTTGCTTTGCTCTGGGATTTCCCAGGCTCCACCCACCAGGGCTGGAAGTATAAGCTGTGCTGTTTCCTCCTGGCATTTTTACATGGGACCTGGGATCAGAACTCAGGACCCTCTGCTTGTGAAACAGTGTATTAATCCCCGAACCATCTCTCCAGCCCTTAAATTAATTTTTATTGATCATCCTTTTTAGATTCCAGATTTATGAAGGAACAAGTACCCAGTTTTGTCTTATGAAAGGATTCAAGTACTTAAATAGTCCAATTGGTTTTGGAAAACACAGGGAGCTGTAGGAATTTTAGCTGATGTGAAGCCATGTTTTATGATGCCTCTTCTTTTCAAGTCTTGGGCTTGGCCTTTAAGGACATTCAAAGGAGGTAACAGAAAGAGGAAGCCAACACTTCTGCACCATCCTGAAAGGGGGTCTGGCAGGAGGAAGTATATCCCTATTTGTCCTCCTTTCCTCCACACCAGCAGCCAGAGAATCCTTTAATTTTTCGATGTTTGGTCTTGGTAAGGAAGATATACTCATCCTGAGGTAATGTGTGGCCTGCATAGCTACACAGTCAAATTAGGAACTGAGAAAGTAAGCAGTTGGGGGAGGGGGTTCCTTTTAATTCTTAAGGGGAAAACACGAAAAGTCTGTGTTAAAATTTTTCTTATGCTTTCCATAACTGAGAAAAGCATAGTGTGTAGCAAGGGAAGAGTAAAATGTAATAATACAGGTCCACAGAATTATGTCCAAGACAATATTTTACAATTTTCAGACCTAAATCCTATCCTTGCCAAGAAGAGTCATTAATTTTTCAAATTTCTGCAAGTTACACTTACTGTACTTAAGAACTTACTTGACAGTAATCCTGCCCACCACAGCCATTCCTTGAGGTAAGAATGTCCACCTTGTCCTGGAAAAATACCAAAAACAATAATTAGATTCTAAAGTGGATCAAGGAGTGGGGACCCCCCCCCCAGGAGAATCATGTGACATCTTGGCAAAGGCAGACTTCCCATCACTCCACTTGGTTATTTCCAAAGGTCTTCTAAAGCTTCCTATTGGACCACCTCTGACTTCTACAGAAAGTTCTTTTTGTTTGCATGAAATTTCTACTTAATCACCTGATTTATGCTGATTTATGTAAGTCAGAGTACAGACATGGGATATGCGGAATTCTGAATTCTTTCTCTCTGACATGGTTAAAGTGCAACCAAGAGAACAGTAACTTGTAAGTCACACGGGTTCTGTCCGGAACACAGAGATTAAGATAAACAGAGGCAGCTAGGGACAGAGATCTCCCAAGAGGGTTGGTCCTTCCTGTGGACAGAAGCTGGAGGTCAGCGCTTTGAGGTTCTTACCCGCTCTAGCAACACCCTTGTTGGCCAGTTCCAAGAGACCCTTCTTTTTCAGTATGAAGCTGGAGCCGATGAAAATGCTGGAGCTTATGGCCAGCACCAACCCCACGTACAGGCTGTATTTGTTCTCTGCCTTCGTTGAAATGCTCAGGTTGGTTGTGCTAGAATTCTGGTTTGCATAGACGTTGGGAGACACAAGCAGCTGGGACACATTGGTGATCTCACAGAAAGCCTGGGAGGCGTTCAGACAGACCAGAGACAGCACGTGGCCTGGAAAAAGGAACCAGAGTTGTCAAGAATGCAAGGGAGCCAAGGGAATGCTTAACTCTGTGAGAACAGATGCCGATGGACAGAAAGACATTTTTATTGCAGGCCGGGAGGTTCCTAGGAGGTCTGCAGACACTTTCGGTTTGACTTGCGGGTGTTCTTCAAGATGATTTTAAATTGTTCCGGGTGTACCATACAAAACTGAGAGGTTTCGCAAAGAAGCCTGGGACCCTCTTGCAATGGGACACTCTGGCAGTGAGAGGTGTGCAGCCTCGGCCTGTGTTCCGCCACTCATCACCACTTCCATATCCACTTCTCTCTTTCCCAGGATCAGCCTGTCTCTTAAAAAGTGACTTTGTGACATGGGAACATGGGTAAAGTCCACAGTGACACCAGTGTTCTGTAAATTGTCCTGGTACAGGGAGTTAAGCTAATCCATTTGGAGAGCTATATGAGTTGTGCATTTAAGAAAAGAGGTTAAAATTAAAGTTATTCTATTTTTAAATTGTGTGTGTGTGTGTGTGTGTGTGTGTGTGTGTGTGTGTGTGTGTGTATCTTATGCATGTGTTCCTTCAGGAATCATCCTGAGTTGCTTCTATCTTCTTTTTGCTTTGCTCTTGGATTTCCCAGGCCCCGCTCACCAGGGCCAGAAGTGCAGGCTGCTGCTATTTCCACCTGGTGTTTTCATGTGGGACCTGGGATCTGAACTCAGGACCTTCTGCTTATGAGGCAGAGTCTTAACCCCTGAGCTATCTCTCCAGCTCAAATTTATTCTGTTTTTGAGACAGGGTTTCATATAGTCCAGGTTGTCATTGTGAAGCCAAGGATAACCATGGATCTCTGATCCTCCTACCCCTACCTCTCAGTGAGATTCCAGGTATGTGCCACTGTATCTCTGCCAATATACCTTGTTATGCAATGCAGGGGGACTGAATGCAAGGCCTCAGCTGCGTGCTTGCTAAGAAAGTCCTCTATCAACTGAGCTGCATCCCCAACTCACATGTTAAATTTTAATATCCCACATGACTTGCTCCAAGGAAAATCATTTTACAGGTCAACTAATTGACCTGCTCCTCAATAAAGCAAAATCTAATAGAAAATGAATTAAACCTCAGTAATACAATTAAGCATGTACATCCCATTCCAACAGATGTCATTGATAGATTCTCTTTCCTTCAGCCCCCATATTCAGAGCATAATCTCTGCTTGCTGGTCACTCCCCCTCCTCCAACGGTCAGCAGGTGCTTGCAGAGCCTGCGCTCTTGAGGACAGGGGATAACTTACCCCCCTCTGCCCTTCATCCTGCCCTCAAGCCCAGGTACTATAGAGCCCCTTCAAACTCCGCTTCTTCTCCCTTCTGAGAATTAGTCCCTGTCACCACGGGACCACATAATCGATAAACTTTCCATTCCTTATCCGTGGATGGCATGCTCTGGCTTTTTCTCTTACATAATGGTGTGGAGAACCTAGACTGGGGCGCTCCTAGGACCCCAGTGCCCGCCCCTGTGGACTAGGGCATCTTCCATCCAGTTAGGTCCTAAGATTCTCTCTCTCTCTCTCTCTCTCTCTCTCTCTCTCTACCTATCTCTATCTCTCTCTCCTTCCCTCCCTCTTGTCCTGCACCCCTTGCTGGCTTAAGCTCCCCCTTCCCTCTAGGCAGTCTTGAGACCCCTTGCCTTGCCCTTCCCTCTCCCAGAATTCCGGGTTCTCCGACCCCATTTTTTCTACTTGGGATCCCCTCCCCCTTTTTGTTTTCTTTTTGGCCTTCTTTGGTCTTGGCTCACTAGGAGGCAAACTGGAATTTTCTCCTGACAGCCAATCTTGCTGAGGTCGGCTGTATACACTGCAGAACTCCCTTTGCTGCCTGACAAGCCAAGGACTCTTGTGGTTTTTTTCTTCTCTCTGTAACTTTCTGTTCTTTCCATGGCCCTATCTGCTTGGATTTTCAAAGATGGCTGGTCTGGCTTCTTCAACAGTCAGTAATCAACAGGCCACACATCTTTCTCTTCCCATCTCCATTCCCACAAGTTGCTTCATGTGTTTATTTGTTGCTTATTTGTGTTGTCTGATTTGCTCAGGTGGATTTTGTTGGACTCTCTGGGTTCAAAATATTCATTTTTTTTGCTCTAACGCATTTTAGCATCAGACAGTCTCTAGGTACTTCAACTGGCTTTTTGTATGATAATTATGGATTTTCAATTTGGAAGCTTTAGAAGTCTAACTGAAGATAAAAACCGATTTCTTTCCAGGTCACCAAACCTCTACTATGTCTGCTTTGATAAATAACTAATATCAGAATCTTTTTAAAAAAAAATTAAACTTTATTTACTCATTCATTTGTGTGTGTGTGTGTGTGTGTCTGTGTGTGTGTGTGTGTGTGTGTGTGTGTGTGTGTGAAAGAGAGATTGAGAGATAGAGCTATAGAGAGAGAGAGAGAACTGTGTGTCCCTGTGGAGGGCCAAAGGTGACTTCCAGAATCATCTGGATTGTTTCTATCTCCTTCTTTCTTTGCTCTGAGATTTCCCAGGCTCCACCTACCAGGGCAGAAAGTGCAGCCCACTGCAGGTTCTGCCTGGCACGTAGGACTTGAGATCTGAACTCAGGACCTTCTGCTTGGGAGGCAGAGTCTTAACCCTTGACCATCTTTCCAGCCCAGATTCTATTTTTAATGAAACGGTTTTCTGAAATGCTAATCTACTTTTGGTAACATTTTCAAAAGTTTATTTCCAAAATTGACCAATTATATAGAATCTCATTTGTCATAAATAGAGTTGTACTTTGTCATGAATTAATAAATGTTATACATTTTGCTGGCTTTAGAAGTATTTTGGCTTCTGGTCAATGTGTTTTTAAGGTGTTTTTGGCTTATTTGGGTAAATGGATTTTATGTAATTCTATCATATTTTGACAACTATGTTTGTCTGTTTTGTGTTTCAAAATAACGAATTGTAGCCACTTCAATTTTTTTTCATGTCTCTTGCTTATTGGCATGCTCAATTAAAATACATGTATGCATACTTAAAAAATGAATAATTTTGGTAACATTAAAAGGCCTAAAAGTACATACTGACTTAAACACTAATGTAATTTAAATTTTAAATCTATTGAAATGGCTACTGGTAAATTATAAATTTTCTTTCATGAAAACTTATCTTGCTTTAGTTTTGATTTTAATGAGACTGTGAATAAAGATGTCTTTGTGTTCCTGCCAAGGTCATGAAGACCCCTCCAGACTTCTACCCTACTGCCAGGAATCCGATGCCCTCCTGCTTTCTAGCATCATTTTTGTAATTCCTTTAAAGATTTCCCATATGTTTCTAACAGAGATTTGGTTATGCCCATAAGACTCATAAAATCCTAATTCCTAAAGGGCCTAATCATTTGCCTCACGGGACAACACACAATTGCTAAAAGGTTCATATGATGCTATGGATTTTAACTAATGTCCAGCTGACCTGAATGTAAATGCTACAAATATAATGCTTATTTCCTTCACCATTACCTTCACCTCACTGAGCCAGACAATGCAACTGATTACTTTAATTTTATATATAGTATCTTTAATGATACTATATTTAATGCAAATATTATGTCAGACACAGAGAATGAAAAAACAACATAAATCAGATCATTATGGATAGTAAATTTAATATGATTCAGAAGTTTCCTGTAATCATGGCTCTGCCAATTAGCTATCTTTCCTGAAGACTGCTCCCTCACCTGCTACTCAGCCTCATTTACACGAGCCACTAGGAATGAAACCCTAGGCATGTGAGACACCCTGATATGTGGGTGACTGTGTGGCCTCTACATGCACACAACTGTGATGTTTGGCCAATGGGGAGCTGAATGTAAGTTCCTGAAAGGACACTGCTGCACGTGCAAGGCTGATTGACTTGATTGGAGTTTCCGGTGAAGTAGAGAGACCTGGAATGTTGCAAGTCCAGAGCCAGAATCTCGGGGCCCATCTTGGCCTCTGGTTGCCATCTGCTGAACGTGACCTAACATTCTGATGACTATTCAATGCTATTGGATAAATTAAACCAGATAATTAACAAGCGCAACATAGCCTCTTCCCTACCCTCTGGGTACAATAGTTCATGTCCCCTTGATCAAACCCTCGATTATAATATTGTTAGTCCTTGTATGTGGCTGCTGCCTTCTCAACCTTCTTGTCAGTCTTGCTTCTCTTAGGTTAAAGCCCATCATGCTCTGAATTCTCAAGGTTCCTCTTCACCATGGGGCACCCGGACAACTCTATCACTCTGACCTTGTAGCCTTTCCCATGTCGAAAGCTCAGTAGGAAGCAGTCGCCCCTTATCACCAATAAAAGGGTGGAATGAGAGACTCCCTTTCCTCCAGCCCCCTCCAGCTCCCTTTTCTCACAGCAAAAGCTCTGCTTGCTGGTCACTGCCCCTAGACAGTAATCGGCAGGGACCCTCACTGCCCTCTGTCCTTCACCCCACCCACAAGCCCAGGTACTATAAAGCTCCACCCCTCTTCAAACCCTGCTTCTTCTCCCTTCTGAGAATCATCTGTGTCTCATGGAACCATGTAATCACTAACTTTTTCTAGCCCTTGTCCGTGGCATGGCATGTTCAGGCTTTTTAATCTTACAACAGTATTATAAGTGTTTTGGAATTTTTCAAGCTGAACCCTTAAAAAATGAAAATACTTTACACAATGGAAAAAACCTTAATGGTCTCTCTGCCATTTGAACAAGGTGACACATTGTGGCTGAATGCTCTTGAAAAAAAAAAAGATAAAATTTCCAAATATGAAATGAGAAACGACAAATGCAAAACAAGTACAATTTCATAGTTCAAGAAAAATAACACCAACGGGCTGGTGAGGTAGCTCAGCGGGTAAGGCACCTTCTCAAAAACCTAGAGACCTGAATTTGCTCCCTGGAAGTCAGAGAACTGACTTCTGAAAGTTATCCTGTGACCTTTATCCACACAACATAGCATGTGTTGACCACAGCTGCCATTTTGTGAAGCCTCTATCTTAGACAGGTGGTTATTTGTAAAGACCACACCTCCAGTCTTTACTGTCTCATTTCCCTATGAACTCTGGAGCAACTCTTTAGCAAAGCCTGAGATGACAAAAGATTGTAACCCCACCCACGACCTACCTCTTTTGCTCTCTTTCTTCCTGTTCTCTTCTCTTGCTCTGCAAGTCCTCAGGTCTCTCTACCCCTCTCCTCTCTTTCTTCTACCAGACTGTCAGGTGTCTCTCTCCTTATTCTTTCTGACCTTGAAGTGTCTCTTCAAGGCTAAACTATGACTCTTTTGACCACCTGGCTCCAAACTCTAAATAAACCCCTATTTTTCACGTCTCTCCCTCACGTCAGCTTTTCTTTATTCATGGATTTCCACCTGGCAACCATCAGGGTTACAGTTGTTCCTCATTCCTTTCCCTCCCCCTCCCTCTCCCAATAAATACATAAATAAAACATAAAAGAAAAATACCAACATTGAATGTGGCTTAGCATCGTCCCAATCTAAAGAATATGAACACAAAAAAGACAGTCTGATCAAATGTCTTAGCAAATAGATAAATATTCTACACATGAATCATAAAGCCTTAGGAAGTCATCGGGAATTTCCCATCACATGCAAAGCTAGGAAATAGCCTTCACATTCCTGTCTGGCAAATGGTGACATACGTGAAGGTTTTCATGACGACTGTTTCATTTATAATTGTGTAATCTAAATATGGATTGAGTTGATTTCAGAGATTTTTGAACAGACCAAGTCAAAAGTTCTTAATACCTCAAGGAAAAGTATACTACTTAAGAGAACTTTTAAATGATATTGTGTCATAACGCACAGGCAGGTTGTTTTAGAAGCACTACTGCAAATTTTCCCATGAGCTCGTTAGCCTTCATCTTATTCTTTCCACTGTACTCTTCACCTAAAGGCCAAATGAATTGGGTACGGTGGCACATGCCTGTAAGCCCAGCACTCGGAGACAAAACCATGACAACTCCGAGTATAGCCTGGACTACACAAGGAGAAAACAAAAGAAACCAACCACAGGAACATCAAACAAGAACAAATGGGAGAGCAAGACTGCTTGTATCTGGGGGAAAAAACAGCTGACTCGACAATCCTATTGAATTCCAAGGCTACATTCATGTCGTTTCCTGTGTAGCTAACATAACCATCCCAAAACTTCCATCTCTGAAATCAGGGTGGGTGGATCTCATTCCAGAGAAACAATATGCCTTCTAAACTGCAGACAGAGCTAAATGTTTCCTACATTTTAGGGGGTAGCGGCACGGCCAGCAGTAATCTCCATGCATTTTCCAAGTTTTCATTGTTAAGTGACAGACTCGAAGGTTGTGAGTTTTATGGCAGGGAAAGCAATAAAAATCATGTTTGGTACTGACCTTAGAACTTAAGTCGGTTTAATGTTTGGGAGTGTGGAGGGAATCAGCCCTCCAGCCAGTTCTGACTGAAGGAGGCAGTGAGCCAATGTTGGGTTAGTGGGCGTGGAGGGCACAGGGCAGAGATGGGTGGGGCGAGGTGTGTGGGCCGAGACTCTGGCATGCTTTAGCAGGAGCAAAGCTATCTCTGATCAGTTGGCCTCTCAGGATCCAAGTAAGCAAAGTAATTATGCAGGCAGTTGAATCTAGACTTTATTCAATGCAGGAAGACTATTACAGTCATTATTTTTAATTTTACTAGACACTGCCAAGAGAGAGCTTGCCTGACTTCTTTGATGCTCTATTTTTTTCTAAAGATTGAGAAATAAATATTTGATAAATATGTGTCAGTTATAAAGAAAAATTATTCAATGTGCGAACCACTCAGTTTAGGAAATAAACTGCGATTTTGATTTCTCTATGTTAAAAAGTTATTTTTTTGGTGGGGGGACAAAGTACCTACATTTTTCTATAAGGTTATGATAGCAAACTATTTTTTTATGCCCATACATAGAGCAGCTCCCAGTCCTGAACCGTGAAGCTTTCTTTTGGAATGAAAGTGTTTAGTATAGAGAATCACAACTGGTCAAAGTGCAGAGAAGAAGAGACTACAGGCTGCTCACTCTACACGGACACCTATCGTGATCAACAATGAAAGGTCAGTCACAGTGACAGGAAGACATGATGTGGTTGAATTCTGTTTTTGTTTCTCTTTCTCTCTCTCTCCCTCTCTCTCTCTCTCTCTCATCCCGGGCTGACTTTGAATTGGCTGTATAACTGAGAATGACTTGGAACTTCTGATCTTCTCACTTCTTGGCTCTATCTCGATTCTTGGTTTATGCAGCACTAGGGATCAAACCCACGGTGCTTTCTCCACGCTAGGCAGCTCTCTACCGACTGCGCTATGCCCCTAGTCTGAGTTGGCGCTCCTGCAAACCTGGATTTCTCTGAGCAGCTGCTGCTTCTTTAAAAGCCAGAGTAGAAAACACAAAACAGAAACACACACACACACACACACACACACACACACACACACACAGAGAAAACACAAAACACACCGAGAAGACCAGAAGACTGGAAGGCACAGAGTGGAGCCAGTCCCAAGCTCAGGCAGATACACACTCGGAAGCAGAGCTGCCCAGGCAACCCAGCCTAGATCCATGCACCTAGGCAGACCTGCAGAATCCTAAGCAAGAACACAGGGGACCCCTTACCAGGCTGCACTTATTGGCCTGGGAAACAGGATGAAAACTCTCCTCTACCATCCTTCTCCAAAATCAGCCAGGGTAAGTCATATTCTCCTGCATAGTCTCTCCCACCCAATCGTGATCTCTCATCCCAATCATAACAAAGTCTCAATTAAAGCTTCACGTGCTCTGGAACCTGCCTTCTTCTGATATTATCATGTGTTACTCTCTTCCCTCAAACAGCACCAGTCATCCCTCAACACCACTAGCTATCATTCATCCATCCAAAGATCTATTGCCTGTTATCTGCCAGGCAGCATTTAGAAGCTGAGGGAACAGCAATGGATAGAACCAAGTTTCCACTCATTTGTATTTTCACAGTAGGGAGATAAGTAAATGAACAAATAACTGTATAATACATTAAGATTGTCATGGATAGCAGCAAAGGCATTGCGAGTGTATTTTAAACAAGTCCTAGGTAAACAAACAAACAAACAAACAAACAAAACAAAACAAAACAAAAACCTGTGCTGCTCCATAAAAAAAAGAAACAAAACAAAAACGAAACTCTACATGGCTGAAGGATTAAACTGCAGTCAGACAGGTTGTAGTGACAGGAAGAATATGGAATGAGATACAATCACTGAGCATTTGGGGCATGTTTGGGTGAAATGAGCCTTTAGAAAAGTTAGTCCCATTTGTCACTCCTTTTAGAATTCTGTACCGGCTTCTGTTCTCATTTAGAAAAAGTCTCTCCCTCACTCCCCTCCCCCACTACGGTCTGCAGCCTGTGGTACTTTGCCTCCATCTGTCTGTCAAACCTTATTTTTTATTTTTTTTTCTGTAATTTTCTTACATCAAGTTCCTTCTAACAATAAGGTTTTCTCAGGAACTGTACCTAGCCCATCACAAAGTGCTGACTGACACAGCCAGGTCCTTCTTAACAATGAGATGTCCCCTCTTGTGTTTGGGGCTATAGCTCAATGGTAGTGCCTTTACTTAACACAAACACAACATACACACACACACACACACACACACACACACACACACCACTCCATTCACTTCCTTAGAAGTCCCAATCTAAAGGAACCTTTCAGTCACTTCCTATCATATCACTTGATTCAATATTATCAATCAAACTTCTTTTTTTTACATGTACCCAAAGATTTCTTATTCATTTATTTATTTGTGTGTGCATGCATGTGTGTGTGTGTGTGTTTGTGTGTGTTATCAGAGGGCACTGCATGTACCCATAAGGGCATAAGGGTGATTTCATGTATCATCCTGGATTCCTCTTTGCTCTGAGTTCTGCAGGCTCCACTTTCCACGACCAGAAGTACAGGCCACTGCCATTTCCATTTGGCATTTTTTACATAGGATTCGGGACCACACTAGGTCCTCCTACTTAGGAGGCAGAGGTTTAACCCCTGAGTTATCTCTCCAGCCTTAAACAAACATCTTAAAGCTTATGTTCTTATAGCGACATTTGTACATCTATTATTCATTTATTTCATCATCATCATTCCTATGGTCATTTGTTATGATTCAGAATGACTGTTGAACACTTACCAAGCAGGGTGCTATGTTACAGAGCCCTTTGTGCAGCATGGAGCCAGTTCCTCTGTGAACTGGTGAGAGATACAGGCCAGCAGGACGGGTGAACAGGCCTCTTCTGGCAGAGCTGACAGTTTTGGTGAAAGCACAAATAGACAAGAATAGGGGCAGGGGTAAGGAGAAGGAGAAGGAGAATACATTCAGAGCCATAGCAGAATAAGAATGAAAAGTAATTAAAGACAATCTGCAACAGAATGAGACAAATAGTGCAAATTTTGACTCGATAGTCATGGTAGAAAGATCTACGCATAATCTCTGATGCTCCTGGGTAAGGGGCACTATTGTTTCCACTGACCAGACAGAATTAAAAGGCAAAAGGCAAAAAAGAATTGAAGGCTGGGGCACAGAGCTTGCCTGGTATGTAACATCCAGACTAGATCAGATCCGAATACCACAAAGAAAGAAACAAAAACTCTCACCCAAACAACAACTACAGTAAAACACTTGTAAGTAGAATTAAGAAGATTCTGTTCATTTAAAATCCCGTGTCTTCAAGCCAGCTCTTTTTGTGACCAGGGGAGGCCAGCGTTAGGAAGGACCCTGGCTATCGGCTGACCCTCCCCTGCACCCCCCCCAGCTGCTGCTGCTTACGCACCTTGTCATCTGCCTAGTACTAGTCACTAAGCCACCAAAGAAAAAATCTTGAAATAAAAAAAAAACTCTTTTAAAAAAGGAGAATGCAGGAAAGGAATTCAAGGAACACCATGATAAGCTTATTTATCAAGGATTTTAAAATCAATTATTTACAGTTCATTTTAAATATTAGACGCCGATAAGATCACACAGTTTTCTGAGTAGCTTTTCATGGAGAATTTTTATTACTTTTAGGCAGTGTCTAATTTTGGACTTAGGGAATTTTCAGAAGGGAAAAACAACTCGGGCTTTTACTTTTCTTGTTAAAATATACAGCTTATCAAATAAGCACCTATATTTTGCAAAGAAAATGCAACTTGTCTTTAAAATACAATTGTGCTTAATTGATGAACTTGAGGAATGTGTACTATGTGGATGGTTTTCTTCCATGTATGTGTGTATGGTGTGTGTGTGTGTATGTGTGTGTGTGTGTACATGAGTACACTTGAGTACTCGTGTGGCGATCCAAAGGTGACATCACATCCTCCATCAACCTTTCACTTCACTTTTGTGCTGTTGGGAGTTGGGTCTCTAATGACCTGAAGAGCATGTCATTAGGACTAATCCAGCTAGACAGATAGCTCAGGGGATTCCCAGGGCTAGAATTACAGATGGGCTACTATACCCATCCTGCATTTTCATTATTATAACTCAGATCCTTTTGCATTTGATTCCTTTAACCAATGAGCTAGCTCCTTAATCCTCATGTGGATTTTTAAAGAAGGATAACGTGCTAAAATCCTGTAACGTGTACACCACTGTATCCAAGAGGCAGTGGCCTAGAGAGAGCAATGTCCTCGTTCCTGCTTATATAATAAAATCACATCTACTGAGAGATTTAGGCAACAGTTACTTCTCACAGTTCTGGAGGCTGAAAGTCTGAGATCGGCACACCAGCAGAGGTGGGCTCTTGGTAGCATCTCCCTCTTTGTCGTCTTATGACAGAAAGAAGCTAGGTGGCTAGCTCTCATGTCTCTTTCTTATTATAGATTGGACAGCAAAGATAAATAAAAAAATGCCACAGAATATAGAACTTATTCAGCACTGATGACAATACCATACACCAGGGAAATTCCACATTAGGAAACTGTTTCATGCACAAAATTATTTAAAATATTGTGTAAAATCACTTTTAGAAGATATACATATATAATTTATATAAAGGGTATGTGAATATATTGTTCAGACTTGGGTCCCAAGATCCAAGATACCTCATTATCTTGGATCCTAAAATATCTTAAGTAAAAATAACTTCTGGTCCCATGTGATTTCACTCCTAAGGACTCTACTCTCATGACTCATTCCCTCCCAAAGGCCTCATTCCTAAATCCCACCACCTTGGAATAAGAGCTTCATTGTGAATTTTGGAAGGACTCAGCCATTCAGTCTATTACAGGCACCTACAGGTGAAATACAGGTATCAATAATTCTTTCCTTGTTTTGATCACAAATTACAATAAAACAATACATTTTCTGAGTCTCAGTTTCTATATCTGCAAAACAGAAAATGTCTATGAAAATGCACAGAATTTAATTATGTATGAGGGTAAATGGATGTTTTATATGAACATTTTAGAATTTTGAAGTTATATAAATCAATATAGGAAGTAAAAGAGGAATATTCAGCTCAAAGAATTTCAGTTCCTTCCTTCCTTTCTATGTAACCATAGGCTGTCTGTTTTACACAGGAAGACAGAGCAGCTCTAAAAACCATGATAGATATTTGCCTGGCTTCTGGCTGGCTAAGAGCTTGGAAAAGTGGTTCGCTCCATGAAAGAAAACTTGGAAAGCCTAGATTCCTCTCCACTTGAAGCCTACTTTTTCAATCTCTAACCAGGCCACAACTTTATGGACACTGTGAAATCTTCATGAGTTTTATGGGACACTTGACAGCTACAGATATAGAAAGTGAAATCCAGATAGTTTAGTATAGTTTCAGTACTTCTGTCTCTTTATAACATTATCTCCACAGGCCCTGATCCAAAATCTTTAGTTAGCTGGAGAGTCACAGGCATGGCTGTATTTCTTATGTTCTCTTTTATGGAGCCATATTTCCATGCTAATAATGTTCTATTGGCTGTTGGGCTCAATTAGAGTTCTGCAGAATATATGCAAATATCAGAACTTAAAAATATACTTCATGCAGATTTAATTTTTTTCAGATAATTTTGGACTAGCTAGATGCCCTTTTGAAGTTTCTACGGTTTGTAAAGTCAAAATTAAAGTGTGGGCTTAACTTTTCTTCATAGAAGTGCTGGTGTGTTATTTTTAGACCTCGTGAATGAGTTCTTGTTAATTTGATCCTAACTAGAATGCCAATTTCTCTACAGGATCTTGGCTATCCTGTCTGGAGATTCCTAACACTGTCAACATCTGTCATAGCTTCATCGTCAGTTCGTTTACTTCTTGCCGTACTACCTACATCTGTCCAGAAAGCTCTGTGGGAACAAGGACTCAGTTTGAAAGATGTCTATCTGGACAAGCCCACTCTCTCCTAGTAACTGAGCAACATCTGGTTGGCCTGGCTCATGGGATTCTCTCATCACACAGAATCAGAGAACAATTGAGACTCTGCATATCTTATATAACATTTCTTATGGAATCCTCTGTCCCTACTCTCGCTGCTGTCAACAGTAGGAATTCTTCCCATTTTACAGATGAAAGAAAGTTCAGACTGCTAAATCATAGGTGAGTAGACTGAGGCTGAACTCTGCTGGAAATATGGGTTTGTTTCTCTTCTCTTTCCTATCAGCTTCTTTAATCCCTGGAATTAAGCAGGCTTGAATATTTCTTGTTGGAGCTACATGTGTGAGTAAAGCTGGAAAAATATCCAGAGGTCAAATAAGTGGGTGCAGTATAAACACTTTCTCAACAGATCCCGGAGCAGAGGTAGGGCGTAGTAGTAACCATCACATTTATTGGTTCGAGAATTACCTAGAAAAAAGATACATAACCTGACCGTCCAAGGAAGTAATTCTAAGATTCGCCTGCCTTGGGACCACCAATCTCAATTTCTGAATAGTTTGTGAATTGATGTGCTTGCTTTATTTTTCGTGCACGTGTCCCGCGCACATATTTTTCTTCCCTTATCAAGGAATAAGCTAGAAGAGCGATGAGGAATGAAACAGGAAGTTGCTGGCAACTTCTCAAAGGTTCAGTTCTTAGGAAGTAGCCTGGGAGGCTTGAAATGGGCTTCCACCCTTTCTCTACTTGGAACCGGTCTCACTAGCGCCTTCTGTGGCGGGCGGTACTGTTGAAAGCCGCAGGATGTGGTGAACATCTGGCCAAGGACGAGGGGCCGCGCCCAGTGATTTTACAGATCTAGGTAGGGGGCTGTAAATCCCGGGCCAGCCAGCAGCTAGAGCGTACAAAAAAGTAGGGTTCGCCCAGTTCTCGGTTCCCACACCTGTGCTGCTCTTGCCCTAAGAATTTGGAAGTGACTGTAAACGAATCAGACACCAGGTGAGAGGTGTTTGATCGCGAAGGCAGAAGAGCCGCGCGGGCGGCGGGGACGAGCTCAGCGCCGCCCCTGTGGTCCAGGGCTCTGCCCTCCGGCGCGGGACCCCCGAGCCCGCGCGGGATGCAGGGCGCGAGGTGCGGGGCGCGGAGCCCCACACCAGTGAGAGACCCGGTTCGCCCTGGGCGGGTGACGTGGACCCGGACTCTGGAAGTGAGGCTGAGTCACAGGAAACCTCCTTCTCCGATGGGACCTGGGAATCTCCCCTAAAGCACCCCGAATTCCCCGGCCACACACTCATCACGCCGCAATTTACACGGGCGCGCCTCGGGGAGAGTGGGCGTCACCCTGTCGTGTTGCACTCGGGAATTCCTGAGCAGTGCTGTCCACGCGAGGCCGCGGCACCTGCCAGTACTGACTGGTCGGTGGGCGGGACGGCAGACCCGCCGACCGTGCGACCACCGACCGCCTTAGGAACCCGCAGCCTCGCTCGGCTTCCCGCGACCCGCGAGCTCCATTGGTCTCGGGGCCACCCAGACGACAGGTGTCCCCTCCGGTCCCGCCGCCCGCCGGGCCGACGCTCACCTTCTCGGCAGGGCTCTCCGGGTGGCAGCCTCACGGGTCCCCCCATGGCCCGGGGACGGGGCTTCCGGGTCGCAGGCGCTGTCCTCTCACCCACCTGAACCTCCCGTCCCCACGTACCCAAGTCCGCGGGAGCAGAGGGATCCGGGCCCCCGGCGAGCTGCCTCCGCCCCCTCGGCAGCTTCAGCCAATAGCGGTGCCCGGGTGGGGCCTCTGAGCCAGCCACGCCCTCTCGCCCGAGGATCGGATGCTGGTGTTTGGCGCACCGGTGGCCCTGTGGCTTCTTCTGGTCACTTGTGTGGCTGCAGGGCAGGGTCTGGGCAGGAGAGCACAAAAGCCCAGACGCGTGGTCGCAGCGTGGACATCAGCAAAGCCAAGAGGGGAATCTAGTGGGGGAAAGGCTGTGCCCAGGTCGGCGTTCCGCGCTGGCCACGACAGTTTGGGAGGCCTTGAGTTGTTGACTGACTGCAGTGTATTGCAGATGTTGTGCGCTGGGTTCTGCACCGATTCTACTCTGGAAACTTTAGAAAGGACGGCTCTTCTATGCTGGCATCTGGGCGTCTCCTCCCCTCCCACACCCTTTAGCACCTGTACCTTTACAGCTAGCAGTCAACACCCATCTCTCTCCCTGTCATAGAAGAGATCTGAAATAAGCTCTTAAAACAAAAGCAATGCCCAAGCCGAAAAGACCTGTTCCCACGAATCCTAATGGCTAACTAGACGTATCCTTGCTGCACCCTCCACATCTTATAAGGTATAAGGTATATTGATTGACACATTGAATTTCACGGCATAGTGTGCTAACTCGAGTTTGCAGGGTGAGGGATCTATGGCAAAGACTGAGTCTTAGTAACACAGACACCAGGTATTTGTGCCTCTCTGAAACCCTCCACCAGTAAACACTGAGCTCCCACCTGTTCTCGGGCCACTCAGAAGCTCACCTTCTCCGCAGGGGCTCTCAGGGCTCTCACCGGTCCCCCCATGCCCCAGGGGGCTGGGGGAGGGAACCATGCTCACTGGATACCAACACGGGTGTGTCTGGGTAAAAGGGGAGGGGATGTCTTTATTCTGGCCCTTGAACACCAAGGAAATACTCTCACCTGCTCACCTCCCCTTTGCTCTAGGTATTCGTGAATAACTATTAACTTTATGACCTAAGAGTTTCACTTTGGAAGTTGGGCTTGCTTTTCCTGTTCTTAAGCTGGTGAGAGAGTTAAACCAAATCAGTCAACAGTCCAGTCGGAGGCACATGCTTTTTGCCTGATCAACTTGTGGAGAACGGTGTGGGGATGGGAGCAGATGAAAGAAGAAAGGGAGATTAAGCCAGTTTTGGATAGAAAAGCTTGAATATTGGACTTCTATTTAAGTGCTTTTAAAAAATGGCAGAATTGAAGTTTTGTCTTTATCAAAGACAATAAAAGATGGCAGGAAATGTGATATTTATTATGCAAAAACACGGATAACATTTACTATGTGGAAAACACTTTTTCTTTTAAGTTTATTAAAATTCTTCAAGATGGTAAACGTTGTTGTTCCCCATTAATTTATGATTCACATCCTCAACTGAAAAACTTTGAAAAATGTTTGAAAATGCACCTTTGAGATAAAAATTTTTTAAAAAATTTTTTATTATTATTTATTCAATTGTGCATATGTATGTGTGTATGTGCGTGTGTGCGTGTGTGTGTGTGTGTGTTTGTGTATGTGTAGAACCACGGACGAATTCGGGAACCACCATGGACGCCTCCACCTCCTTCTGCCCCGGGATTCACAGGCTCAGCCCTACCAGGACCGGAAATGCAGGCTGTCCCCGCTTCTGCCTGGCGTCTATACGTGGGATCTGGGATCTGAACTCAGGACCTTCCGCCTGCAAGGCAGAGGCTCAACCCCTGAGCCACCTCTCCAGCCCCCCTTTGAGATAAAATTTTAAAACATTTATATGTTTTACTTATTTTGAACTTAGATTGAGATCTTTAAATGAGGGAAAATTAACAGCAAATAACAATGGATAACTATATTGATTTACATTAAGTATTTTTGGGAGGTAATGGAAGGTCAGATCAAAAAAGTACATATAATTCCATGCATTTACCAAAGCATTCTATGCTACATGTGTCCTTGACTCTCAAAACAGAGTCTGCATAATAACCTCTGTACTCAAAGGACTGTAAAAGGCAGTTCTATTCATTAATACTGCAACTTTATCTTTTGGAATCATGTTAAAGCAAAAAAAAAATCAGGGGTCATCTTTGAACTATTCCTTCATTTACAAATGATATTCAATCAGTCTTCCTTTTAAATTATTTTTCTACTTTTATAAGCATTTTAAGTATTCATCTCATCTTCCCCCTCTTCTTTTCTCCCATCTCCTCTCACACCCTCCAGTTCTTCTGCATGTATACTTCTATGGACCTCAGGGTTCATTCCGGCTTGTCTACTCCTGTGGGGCTCAGGCCTCCATAGTGGTTACCTCTCTTCAGGCCACCCCACTGATACGTGCATTTCCCTTCACTCCTCTAGCGTTAGACCCAAAAGGTTTCCACTGTGAGTTCCCTTTCTATGGGTATAACAGCTGCCTACAGAGCAGTTTGATGTACTGTCTTCCTATCTATAGGTTTATTGGCTGTCTACCTGATTGATCCATTTTCTTCCCTTAGGTTCTTGTTCTAGTTTGCAGTAATTGGGATGGGTATCCTTCTGACAAGCGGGTCTTGAGTCCAATCAGAAAGCTGCTGGTTGTCTCCTTGGTACTCATGCCACTATTACACTGGTGATCACCTGTTGCCATGGTGATTTATATTGCAACTTACAGATCTTATGCCGTTGATGGGGCCTGTACTATTTCTTTCCCTTAGCAGCTTCTACAGTATTCCTTGGTACTGCACAAATTATCCAGCAAGGAGAAAGTCCTTAGGCCAGTTTCAGTTGATATATTTAGCCCACATACTGTAATCAGTTGTGTTGCATCTTGAGTAATAGGGTCTTACTGACAGTTTTTGGAGAGCAAACAAGAGCAATAGCAAAAGCCTATAATGTTTGGGGGCCTTTAGGACTTCTTTGACCAACATTTTATCAGGAAGTGCCACATTCCTGATACTTCTAGTATAATTTTGTGCCTAGGTTCTGAGTAGATCAGCCCAAGGCTTTTATTTTATTTTTTTTCCTGTCTTCCTCATTCTATGCTAATTTGTATAGGGATTGCTCATTCTTATTCCTTACTTTAAAGTACTTTCTTTGAATATGTTACTAGCATAGGATGTTCCTTTGGGGTTGCTTCCCTTCTTCTTGCTGATCTTGCATGTTCTGTCCCCTAATACCTGAGCTCCTTAGCTCCTCTTCCCTTTGCTTCCTCTGGCATCACTGACTTCCTGCTTCTCTTTAAGATCCCCCAAACCGTCCTGTTTTTGAAAATGCTGTTTTCCATCTAGGGAAGCCAGAAAGTGGGCGTGGCCAGTTTTGTAATTATATCCAGGTCTCCCCTAAATGAGACTTTTCCTGAAAAATCTTTTCTAATGAAAGCCACTTTTTAAAATCATATCACAGAGTCACCACCTGACTTTGTTTACTGTCTTTCTCATTCCATTAGCATGCATGCTATGTGAGAGAAGAAATTTAATTTTGTTAACCATTGACTTCTCAATACTTAGAACAGAGCCTGCCACTTAACAAACACTTCAGTGAACCATTATGCATGAGCTATATACTGCAGATATAGTTTTAGATCAAAGACAGACCTGATAGTTGTAGGCCTAAACTCATACAGTTTACAGTTCTCACAGGGGTGATAGTTAGTTATTAAACAATTAATTATATAGCCTCATTGTGGTTATAAACACTGAGAGATGTCCTTGGCCATGCTGATTGAAGGTCTTGGTATGTTGGAAATGAATATAAAATATTTAATGACTCAGGGCCAGAGGACAATTTCTTTTTCATATAGTTGTTGAAATGAAAAATATAAACTATCAGTGTCATGCAAACAAGCATCTTCAGTTGCAGACACCTTCAATAGGATTATGAGGGTTTCAAGGGAGCTGACAAAGCAGGGCAGAGAGCCAGGCTGAAAGTAGTATTACTAAGTAGATAATCCACCTGGCTAGGTTCTTCCTGTCAGTCAAGGTTAGGGCAGGTCCCAGGAAAAGAAATCTAGTGAGAAGTTGACTGGGTCGAACTATTCGAATCCTGGAAAGGAAAACACAACACTCTTTCCCTTTCAAACTGGGGTAGAGTAGAAGAACATTCTAGTGTTTTTATGACACAAAAGATATTTTCCTTGGAGAGTCTTCCAATCCACCTCCTTTCCTTCTCAAATCTTTGGGTTTCTTTCGAGTAGTCCCTCAGTTTTATATCATAATATGCTTCTTCTCCCATCTACAGTGTCTGGCTCCTGTGTGTTCTTAGTTCCCTCCACATAGCACAGTTTCAGGAATTATGTGCTGAATGAACAAACATTATGCGTCTCATGACTTTATGAAGGATTATAATCTTGCATCATTAATTACTGCAGGACCTGCCCATTTTTACTGAAAGATGGACATGAATGATTTCATTTGATCATGTTGTGCTAGTATTGCATAATCATTTTGAGACAAAGTATAAATAATTGCTCTGTGTCTTTACAAAAAGTCCATTACTTGATAGCCACATGTGGCTAGGTATCAAAGGTCCCATTGCAACATTCTGGGAACAGGTGATGCCCAAGTTAATGCCACAAGTTTCAGTTTACATGCTGATCAAGACCTTGTAGAGACAGGAAAAGGGCAGATTTATTCAGTTTTTTTAAACATGTCAACAGTGTGTGGTAGTCTCCAGTCTTGTCTCATTGTCCATTAAATCCTAATGAAATAGGAATCATTTCCATTTCAAAGGAAATTGAGGCTCAGAAAAGTGGTGGAACTTTCTCATCACCACACAACTATTATCCATTATTCCAAGAAATAATATGCATCCTTAATTCTAATTTTACATGAAGAATGTTGCATAAAGGAGAAAGAAACATTCCATAAAACAAATGAGATATTCCAAATATGTGAAGTACTATGTGTGTGTGTGTTTCCTGCATGTGTGATTCATTGAGGAAGAACTATTTTATAATGATAAGCTCTATGAAGTCTTGTGATGCCAACCTGGAGTTAACTTGGCAGAAGGAAGAAAAGTTTACTAAAATTATTGCTCCAATCATCTTATTGAGCTCCGAGAGTATAAGTTCCTGGAAAGAAGCTGTTGCACTTATAAGGCTGAGTGACATGATTAGAGCTAAAATAAAATGGAGTGATCTGGAACATTGCAAGTTCAGAGCCATATTATCTTGGGCCCATCTTTAGCCCCCTTAATTTCCATTTATTGTCCTCTGTATATGACTTAACATCCTGGGTACTGCTAGGTACATTATTTGAAATGTACAACCAGACCTCTGTTTTACACCAACCAAAAGGCTAAGAATTTCATTAGATGGCATCTCTAACCTGTACCAAGAGGTCCAGCTTGGCTCTAACCTGCCTACCTGATGTTTCCACCAATGCATTTAAAAATAATTTATGGCTTTCATTTATTCTGTGATTATAAAACCCCAAGAAACTTACCACAGCAGAACATGGAGTTTGAGGCAACCCAAATCTATGTTCTTGGATCTTGATCACTTATATTTGGCTCCAAATAAAGTACTCCCTAGTCTTTTGAGATAAGAGTTGTGATTTTTTTCTGTTGACAACTGGTTTTTAATAACTTTTCAAAGCTTTGAATGATAGGCAAGTCATGAGAAGGTAAACAGTCCATGGTGGTATGGGAGCAGATTCCCAATCTTGTCCTCATTTATTTTTCACTGTATTTATTTTAGTTACAGCTTTTGTTTATGAAGTAGTACAAAAAAAGTTAATACCAAACTAATCACCTCAAAAATACATATTTTAAACCACAAAAATATAATTACTTTTGAAAGAGATAAGGCAAATTTATGAGAGCACAACTTATTGTATAAGGGAAATCTTTACTTGGCTATTGGCTTTTTTAAAATCACAGTAACCTTAGTACCCATCCCTGTTACTGTAAATTAGAACAAGAACCTAAAAAAAAGGGAAGGAAATAGAGCAATAGAGAAGACAGCCAAATAAACCTATAAGTAGGAAGACAGTACATCAAACTGCTGCGTAAGGAGCTGTTATACCCATAGAATGGGAACTCGCAGTGGAAACCTTTGGGTCTAAAGCTGGAAGAGTGACAGGAAATGCACATATTAGTGGGGTGACCTGAAGAGAGGTCACTTGATACACCGTGGAGGCCTAAGCCCCCACAAGCGTAGACAAGCTAGAGTGGACTCTGGGGTCCATAAAAGCACACAGGAGGAAGGGTGGAGGGAGTGAGAGGGAATGGTGAAGGGAAGGGAGGAGATGGGAGGGAGGAAGCTGGAATGAATATTCGATATGCTTGTAAAAGTAGAAAAAAATCTCAGTAGACATTGAATCAGCATTTCTTTGCTCTAGGTATAGTAATAGTTTTCTTGCCACTGTATCCCAAGTGACATGATCACTGTATGTCACAGTAAACCTGCAATTGTTTAACCTTGGCTGAAGATTGGCAGGAAAATTTTGATAAAATTGATTAGGCAGTATTTCTTTAGGTTTACTTTCAAACTTGATAAGAAATATAGCTGTGCAAAAGGCCTTTTTATGTTAAATTCTCATGCATATTCATTAACTCAGGTTCAGCAAAGGATAATGATGATTTGGGAAGTGTTATTTTTATCCATGTACAAATCCCTAAATCCACTACTGGGTCATGAAAATCCTCCCTTGCAATGCCACAGGAGTGTTCTTTTCCCTGGGAATAATTGAGAAAAAGTAGCCATTGGTACTTGCTTAAGGAAAGGAAAAACATTATCATATTTGTTACTTTCAAAAAACCCTCTGATCTGGATTTTAACAATGTCAAGATTAACAGTATATCCTTGTCTGTTGTGGATATACCACTGATCTCTACTTCTAGAAGACACAGGCATCTTGCTTAAACAAGCAAAGGTAAGAAGCCAGTGGTAGTTATAGGTATATTGTTAATATATGCTTGTGTTTGTTTTGATTTACAAATATGCCAGCTCCTCTTGTTTTTCTAGGCCGCAGTCCTCTAGGCTTAGCTGATGACTATATCCCCCTTGATTCTCTGCATGTTTGACAGCTGTATGAACATTTAGAAAGAAGTTTAGTTCAAGGAGCGACAAATAAAGGTCTTGTAACAGATTTTGATAATCTGAGTATGACTTTACAAACAAATTTTCACTTTAGAAAGTCAAAAGCTTTAACTTAGTCAGGTATATCCTTCCCCTAAGGAAGAATGAATTTCTCTTTATAAGATTTGAAAATGGAGCATCAAACTCATATAAATAGTAGCAAGGAATTAACTTGTAAAAAATGAGTGTCAGTCATTGGGAACTTCTGGACATTGGGTGTTTTTATGCGCACACTTATGGCAAGCTATATACCCCATTCAAAGATGGATACATGGCCCAGAGAATGCCTCATTGATCCTCAGCGAGGGCCAGTCCTTCCACCTCAGGCATCTGTTCGCTCTCCATAATAGGTATGCATGGTTTAATTACACCATAAATAATTTTTTATCTTTTGTAAATTTTGGCACAGCTATTTATCATCTTTATAGTGTCATAACTACATGTTTAGTGATTTCATTCTGTATTAGAAAGTTAGATCTTATTTAAAAACGATCCTAACAAAACAGGCCTAATAATTGGCTTGTACATTTTAGTTTTTCTATTTCTGTAACCCTCATCTGTTCCATTATATCTGCTCTTGTACTCTGCTTGCTCTGACAATGCCTGTGTTAGATCAAGCTAGCAAATCAAAACAGGCAGGACGTGAGGTATCAAAGTGTACCCTTTACATCCCACAGAGAAGATGCCCTCTCTCCTCCCTTTGGGGACATTTAGAATACCAGTCTCAAAATAATTTCAGCAAAAAGGTTACACAGGCTTCATGTTATGGCCATAGTTAGAACTTCCTAAGAAAAGTATAAATCAATGAACCTATCCCTTGGAAATTACTTTTCTAAAAAGGGAAAAGAAAAAAACATTCAATCAAAAAAAAAAAAAGAAACATTCAGTCACCCTTTAATCTGACAGCAGCAAGATCAATTATTGGACATCTTTCTCTTTTTCATGGAGACTTTAAGTTGTGAACTTTAATGTGCTGAAATTAAAAATCTGAGTAAAAAGACCAGTTTTTAGAAGAACAAATGTCTAAATTTAAATTAAGAACCCAAAGTTAAAGTAAATTGGCTAAAAATTCGAATGAGAAAAAAATTAAAATAAGCGTCTAAAACAGTCTAAACATTTTTTTTTTACTTATTGGCTTGTACAATAAGTATTTATTTAGTACTTCTGTAATGCAAGGCATTTTCCTAAACAGAAATTTTGTTTGCTACTGTATCGTCTGATCAATAGGTAGATAATCAATAGCAGATTAAAGCTCTTTCCTTAGAGTGATAGCATGTAAGAGTTGGGCCTCAGATGACTTATGATGGCTGTATCCTAGCCAAACCTTCCCAGTGGGCCTATTTCCACACCCTCTTAAAGGAAAAATACAATATGCTTGGCCATCAGCAGACAATCTCAACTGTGGACATGACTGTGAACTGTGCTAATCTAGAACTCTCCACTTTGGGTAAAGTGCTTATTATTGTGTTTTTTACTCTACTTGACAGTTTCCAAATGTCAAAGCACAAACCACCTGGATCTTTGGCATGTGCATGTAGCTGATAAGAAAGTAATTGGCAAAATGTAACATCTATTCTTGATGAAAATGGAAAACTTGTAGTAAAGGAAAACTTCCTTAATGCAATAGGAAAATTTATCTGAAATTAATGGGCAAAATAGAAGAACTTCTAGATAATAAAACCAGGCAAAGAGTTCTAGGTATAATATTTATCATTTAGATAAATAATACTTACCATGGCCATGTTTCATGGCCTCGACCAAATACAAAGTGACCAAGAAAAATAAATAATATATATATATTTGAAGGATAGTATTATGTTTACCTATGGATAATACAATAGTCTTTCCTAAATATTCAAATGATTGATTTAGAAACCATTTAAAAATGATCAGTTCAGTAAAATAATAGTCTACAAGATAAAGTATAAATCAGTAAATTTCCCATAGACTTCTTAGACAATGCGACAAATCCTACTGAAAAAATTAGTAAACATTTAATAAGAAATATGTAGTTATTAAATGAAAACTATAAAATATATTTTAAAAAGTCATTGATAAGTGAGAAGATACCTTTTGTCATATGATAACAATTTAATGTTAATATTCTGATTCTTCCTAAATAGAATCTCTTTTTAAAATACATCATGAGCTTTTTTGGAAGTTAATGAAGTTAGTCAATAATAAATATATGCATAGTATTCTCAAAGAAAATTCTTTCAGCAATTTGAATATAGTCTTTAAAGTAGTGATGAATATTAGTGCATTTTAAAAATTTTGTCTGTAACCTTCAACCCATTACATGTGCTATCTATTTGTATATATACTACTTCAATCATGTTCTCTTTAAGTATCCTCTTAATTTTATTGGATAAACATGTAGCATTTGTGAAATAAAAGAAACAATAAAAATTCGAAGAAAAATGGTTGCTTATTATAAGCTATATAAAGTTCTAGAGATACAAAACTTGGATCTCATTGTCTCTGTTCTCAAGCCTTGTGGGAGAGAATCTGATATACACAGACCATTATAGAATAATAAGTCAGCGAACCAAGCTCTTTATACTACAAGAGCAAAGGAAGAGCCAGCAACACCTGGGGATCTTAAGTTCAAAGTATAGGTCTATTTTAGCTACCAAAACAAAATGCGTTTCGATTCAAATGTCTACAGAACAAAAATACTTAAAATGTTGTGTTTGTATTGAACAGGCTTCTGTCATTATTATTCCCTAAGCAATTCAATATGACAGCTATTTATACTGTTTTGGGTGTAAATTTAAGTGACTTACAGTATAAAGTATACTGCATAGTGGAGATGTTTATGTAATCTTTGGTTTTACCTGAAACTCACAGTTCTGGAGGCTATGAGAATCTGTGATCAAGACGTCAACTCTCTGGGCTTCTTCTGAAGCTTCTCTCTTTGAGTGACAGGTGGTCATCTTTTGACTCTGTCCTCACATGGTCATTCGTCCCATGTGCCTCCCTTTTGTTTCTGTGTGTCCATAGTTCCTCTCATGGGCACACCAGACAGGTTGTATCAGTCCCACTTAGTCACCAAATACCTTCTATAAAGTCCCTATCTTCAAATGCAGTGACATTTTAAGATACTAGGGTTGAGAGCTTTTAATGAATGCACTGTTAGGGTATGCGATTCAGCTCATACGACCAGTCAAAGGAAAACTGGAAATCTGGCGTGGTGGTTCATGTGTGTAATCTCAGTACTCAAGAGCCTGAGTCAGGAAGAGATGCAATGTTACAGGCTTGGGCAACATGGTAAGCTCCAGCCAACCTGGAATGAGCTCTCACCTCAGGAAAACCCAAGGGATAACTGATTTTCTCTTTATTGTTTACCTGTTTGTTTTGCATAATGTCATTTTCTTTATTGTTTAGTGAATTCCTAAAGTTCCATATCCCTTGTTTCAGGGAGCTTTCTGCCATTCCCCTCTCTCATCAGTTTTGGCCTATGCACACAGGACAGAGTCATGTGGGTCTTCTATTTCTTATAAGTTTCTCTTACTAGTTTTTCTAGGGTTGGAAGCCTGTTCTAACCAGTAATTCCATCCTTTCCATTCTTTTCTCTTCCTTGCTCCTCAGCAAACTGTGGTGTTGCCCCAAACACAGCAAATACTCAACCAACACTGAGAAGCAAAAATATTAGTGAGATACACTTTGGATTGCAGATTGCTTGTAGCCAAAATATCAAAAGTTTTAAAAATACTCTTGGGAGACGAGACATGAACTTACAAAAGAAGACAGAAGAATGCTACACTAATGTTGAATACTCACTGTGACCAACAAAAAAATTGACCGAAAAATGTAATTAGTGTTCAGGGACTTCATGTGCAGAGCTTTAAGTATCTGACTTTTATAGAAATGTATTTTTACCTTTATTAGTACCATAAAATGTGATGGTAATAAAAGAAGGAAGAGAGTGATAATTTCTGGTCTTAAGAAGCTTACAAAATATTAGGGCAGTGGACTGTTTGTCTGTAAACATGTATATAGAGCCTTAACAGGAAGTCAATGCTTAGGGCTTATCTCTGTCTGTTTTCTGCTGTTTTAACAGAAAAATATCAGTGACTGGATAAGTTTATTTAATTCATGACTCTGGGGGCTGAACAATCCAAGAGTGTGGTGGCAGAAGACTAAGCCTTTGTGGTTTACTATAGCTTGGCAGAAATACAAATAAACATGTGGAGACAGAGAAAAGAATCAGGGTTGAAGCCATTTCACTTTAAAAGTCAGAAGCCAGACCTGAAATAACACACTCCTGCAAGAATGGCTTTAACTCACTTGTTGAGAGCAGAATAATCATGGTCTGAGCCTCTTCCTATTGTTACATTTGTAACTCAGTTTCATGATGACTTTTGGAAGGACTATGCAAACCACAGCAGGGCCGAAGGAGCAGATTAAATGCAGGTAATAATGCACAGTGATGCACAATGATTATTCAAAAATGAACGATAGATGATGAATGAAGCCCAGACAGATCTTGTGGAAGACAGAACCTTAAGGTAAACTCCCTAAAGTATCTACATCTGCATGAGTTTCGGAAGAAACTCCATCGTGAATCTGTGAATCAGGTACCAGGGAGAGGAACCCTAATGTAAAAGATAAGAAAAATTTCTGTTACTTTGATTTTATGATGAAATATTTAGAATTCCAAATACTTCCTGATCTGGTAGAAACTGAAAAGAGGAAAGAATAACATATTTTGGCCTCCAAAATTTGCAGTCTTTGGTTATACTCTTGATTATGAAAACATTGATTTTTAAGAAACCTTTTTTATTATTATTATTTCTGCTCATACAAACTTAACAGGTACACGGGTCCCCTCCCTCCACCTCCCCTAACCCCCCTGCTCCCCTCTTCCCTTCTTCCCCATCCCCCAGTGCCTCCCCCTCCCATCCCCGGAGCATCCTTTAATGTGCATGACCAAACTCTCCTCTGGGTCCTCCTCTCCGATGAGGTTCAAGGACCCAGAGGCATTTCGCAGAACCCTTTCCTGTGTTCCCCTTAAGCTTAGGAACACTACTGTGACTGTCAGTCCCTAGCCTCAAAGGATCCTCGTGCCTTTAGTCCATGCTAGTCTTTGTGGGGTCAATAATGTGTTGGACATTGCGCAGGTCATGCATAGTCCTATTATGATTGCTTCGGCCCTAACTTGTGTGGAGTATCTTGCATATCATTACTCCTCCCATCCTTGTGCTCTTACAATCTTATCGCCTCCTCTTCTGCAAATTTCCCTGAGCTTCAGAATGGGGAGAGATTAGGCTGGCCCAGTTCCAGGTGGTTGATATAGAGTCTCTGATGTTCTGAATTTGTTTGTTGATTTTTTTTTCTAGAAGAAACCTTTTTTTTGATGATAAAAGAGGTCATGAGACTCCCAGGGACTCATAGATAGATGATAGATAGATAGATAGATGATAGATTGATTGATAGATGATAGATTGATAGATAGATAGATAGATAGATAGATAGACAGATAGATAGATAGATAGATAGATAGATAGATAGATAGATAGACCACCAGCAGTTTGGTTCTTAAATGCTGCTGAAGGCAAATATCATTGGATACTTTAAATTTTTTTAACTTTATTATTATTATTGTGTGAGGCATGTGTACATGATGCGAGTACGTGAGTGTGGGTGTGTGCATGTCACAGCACATGTGTAAATCAGGGAAGAACTGTGTTGTTCCAAACCTTTATGTGTGTCCTGGGGATTGAATTCAAGTCATCAGGCTTGTGTGACAAGTGCCTTTACCCACTGAGCCTACCCCTGAGAGTTTAAGTGCTAATTCAGTCCCTTGGGTGGCACCGCTGGGAAATGATGGGGACATTTAAGAGATGGATTAGTAACAGAATGTTGGGTCAGGGCACTGTGTTCTTGAAAGGGATTCTGGCACTCTGACCCCTCCTCTTTCCTCTTTTTTGATTCCTGGTCCTGAGATAAATAGTTTTATTCTGCCATGAGCTTCTGCCATGAGCTCCCTGCTTTTGCCATGTGGTTAACCCCCCCCCCCAGACTGATCATGACTTGGTTCTGTTAATAAGTAATTGTTACAGTAACAGAAACTTGACAAAAATGATTTGTGTTTATATTATAAGTATAATATAATAGTAACAAAATTACATTAAGGATATGGACATTAAATGTTGAAATATTTTAAATATAAGATATTAAATATATTTACTTTTCCTGATATTTAAGGGTAATAATACCCTTAAATAAAACCACTTTATGGTTTTATTAAATATTCTAGCTTAAAAAGAAGTATTTGAGAGGATGGAGAGATGGTTCAGGAGTTAAGACTCTACCTCACAAGCAGAAGGACCTGAGTTTGGATCCTGATCATGTGTAAAAACATCAGGCAGAAGTGGTGGCAGCTAGTACTTCTGACTCTGGAAGGCAGAGCCTGGGAAATCCCAGAGCAAAGCAAAAAGGAAGTAGAAAGAATCCAAGAGGATTCCTGAAATCATCCTTGGGCCTCCACAAGTACACATAATGCTCTTGTTTGTTCTCTCTCTCTCTCTGTCTCACACACACACACACACACTGAATAATTAAATAAATAAATAATAAAAAAGAAGTATCCAAAAATAGATCATCCATTGACTTTTGTTAATTTAGCTTTTGATTAATCAGGATTTGCGTTTTGTGATAATTTTTTGGCATAAATTTTCTGTGACTTGTGAAGATGATAATGATCATGATAATAACAATTTCTCTGGTAAAAGTGTTTCTTCCCATACATTGATAGCAAGCAGTTTGGGGAGTTTGCCGTTTCCTCTGTTTGCTATTGGCCTAGTGGTGTCGTAGTTGCTCTTCTCTGTTGCCGTGAGACCACACCCATACACATACTTATGGGAGAGAGGGAGACTTATTTGCCTTGCAGGTTCAGAGGGGTGATGTAGCCGGTTACTGTGGAAAGGTGTGGCAGGCAGCAGATGGAGGTGATGCAGATCACAGCTGTCATCATGGGCAGAGAGAACCAGAAACTGCTGTAAGGACACAAGGCTGGGCCACCAAAACCTCAAGGCCCCTCCTGTGACCTGCCTTCCTCCAGCAAGGCTCCACCTCCTAAAGTTGCCACAACTTTCCCAAACATTAATGTCAACTAAGGCTTCAAACACATCAGCCCACTCAGACCGTGACGAGTGGCGTGTCGGGTTTTGAATGTTTTTTTTTTTTCATGGGAATTAAAACAACTTCTGATTCCACAAGGATAATTATGTTTTCTTAATAGTTCTTTTGACAATTCTAATTTCTCAGCGTGATGATTCAGGAAGAGGAATTAAAGATTTAATCATTCTAGTCTCCTCCTCCTTTTATTTTCTCCTCTTCCTCCTTCTGTGTTTTGTTTTTGAGACAAGGTCTCACTCTGTAGCCCAAGCTACCCTAGAATTTACTCTGTAGCCCAGGCTGCCCTTGAAACCATGGTGATTCTCCTGCTTTAGCCTCAAGTGCTGGGATTATGGGCGTGAGCCACGCTGACTCAGCTGATTTCTCCCCACCTCTAGTCTCTGAACTTGGATATTATATAATGTATCAACTTCACTTGCATAGTTCTTCACAGTCTTCAGTGTCGCTATGTATTTTTCATTGGCTCTTTGTAGAGACTCATTACAATAGACAGGTTATATGAGTTCCCCTTGATAGAGGATGAACCCAGGGCTCAGAAAGAGCTCATCAAGCCTTTACAGAAGAGTTATGGTTAGAGATTTCATCATTTCTTTTATGATAAAATATTCAGAATTCCAAATACTTCCTAATCTGGTAGAGACTGAAAAGAGGAAAGAATAACTCCAGCCTCTTGGGGCTGGAGAGATAGTTAAGGGGTTAGATTTTGCCTCACGAGCAGCAGGTCCTGGGTTCGGATCCCAGGTCTCATGTAAAAATTCCAGGTAGAAACACTTGCACTTCTGGCCCTGGTGGGTGGGGCTTGAGAAATCTCTGAGCAAAGCAAAAAGGAGGTAAAACGACTCAGGATGATTCCTGAAGTCACCCTTGGTCCTCCACAGGGATAGACAGTGCCCTCTGATACACACACACACACACACACACACACACACACACACACACACACTAATAATAAAACGTTTAAAAAAAAGGAATGAAATTTTGCTAAGTAGATGATTGTTGTTTTTGAGATGCCAGATTCCTTCCCCTTGAGAGCAGGTGAAGCTTGTTCTAAGTCCAGGTGGTTACAAAACTCCTCAAGCATTGTTACGTGTTAAGAAGTAAATTTGACTCTGTAATTAAATCCTGAGATTGGGCAAGATTAGAAAACATGTCTGACTTCTTGATTGGTGATTCCTTTGATCAGATTGTCCCTTAGCTCTGCAGAGGTAATTCTTCCTGCCTCAGTGACTTGGACCAACAAGCACATTTTGCATCAATGGGAAACATCATTTTAAAGCAAAGAGGCTCACATAAATGACTTTGGCTTTAAACAGAAACTCAGTGAGAAAATTCCCTTTTCCTCAACTGACATACACTAGGGTAAAGTACACAGATGGACATAAAGAATAAAAGAAAAATGCTTTCATCTTACTACTAGAACATTAACCTGCTTAACACTGAACTGTGATTCATTTCTGTGTGTGTACACAATTTTTAATAAGATGCTATTCCTATAGATGAGAAGGAAGATTTAATAGAGTTTGGAGTTGTAGCGAAGCAGTTTGGGATGTATTTTCTCATCACTTTCCTTGCTCTTTCCCTCTTTCCCTGTTTTTTTCTTTTCCTTCTTCTCTCCTGCCGTCTCTCTTGCTCTGTCAGCCTAGCCTTCAGCAAACATCATGAGGTCCTTGTTAGGTGCTAAAACAAAGATAAATTTCAAGGTGAATGAATGAAACCAAATCGCAAAGTCATTCTTCAGACATAAAAATTATGGAGAAATCTTTTCTGATGTTGTTCATAAGGACAGCAGTGGATTCAAAACTTCAAGAGTAGGTGCTTAGGAGCGGTCCATCTGGCAAAACACGTGAGATCTAGAAACTTTTCTTAAAGTTGATTTATTTACTAGATCTTTTTTTTAAAGTGTGTGGTGGTTTGGGGATCATAAAGGGGATATTTGGAAGATATATACCTCAAACTACTTCTTTAAAGTTTTGTATATATTTTAAGACAAATGTTTATCTATCTATCCATTATTTATTTATTTATTTATTTATTTAGTGCGTGCGTGCATGCGTGTGTGTGTGTGTGTGTGTGTGTGTGTGTGTGTGTGTGTGTGTGTGTGTGTGTTGTGTATCAGAGGGCATTGTGTATACCTATGGAGGCCCAAGGGCGACTTAGAGACTCATCATGGATTGCTTCTACCCCGTTTTTGCTTTACTCTGGGATTTCCTAGGTTCCTCCTTCCAGAGCAGGATGTTCAGGCCGCAACCATTCCATCTGGAGTTTTTACATAGGATCTAGGATCCAAAGTCAGGTCCTTCTGCTTGCAAGGCAGAGTCATAACCCCTGAGCCATCTCTGCATTTTGAATGTATATGATTGTGCTATAAATAACTGGCCAAATTCAGAAGACATGGGCCCAGCTTTCATAACTCATACCACATTTGATAGGAACAAAGTAGGGAAAAGCAGTTATTTCTTGAAGTTGATGAGAGAGTTCCCATACTATACCTTTCTTGAGCAGTGTGAAAGGACTTGGGCATTGCAGCTTAGGTTTTCATACCAATTCTACAATAAAAAGCATATAGGCTGGAGAGATGGCTCAGCAGTTAAGCCTTGAAAGTAGAAGGACCTGAATTCAGATGGAAAAATGCCAGATAGAAATGGCAATGGTCTGCAATTTAGACTCTGGAAGGTGGGAATCCCAGAACAGGGCAAATAAGAGGTAGAACAATCCAGAATAATTCCCAAAGTCACCCTTGGGACTCAATAGGCACACACGGTGCTCTCTGATATATACAGACACACACAGATGCACATATACACATACCAAAAAAAGTACTTGGCTGTCATGTGAGATGACTCATGCCTGTAATTCAGGACTCGGGAGGATGAAGCAGGAGGATCAGCACAAATCTGAGACCAGACTGAGCTAGAGAGTGAGACCTTATCTCAGAAAATCAATCGAACAAATCATGTCATCTTTGAATAAGTCACCTCATCTCTCTAAACTCTCACACAAAAGACATTAAGCCTATGTCTTCAACCTAGCCTGTCTCTGATTAACATGTACCTTATATAATGCTTGAGTCCTTAGGCATCCAACAAAACATTTCTTCCCTTGTTTTATCCTCCCAACCTCAGTGGTTCACATAAAGATGTGGAAAGCAACATCTAGAAGGTACTCATATCGCCTTCAGCTGTGAGGCCAGGATGTAAGGATTCACTGATGACTTCCAGCAGTATTCTCCCTGAAGCATTCGGAAGCTTCCACCTCAAGTCTAAAGAGCTGCTCAGAATCCAGAGAGCTTCCCATGCCACGCAGCTCCAGGCCCACTAGACAGACTGATGCTTTCCTGCCTCTTATTGCTGGGTCTCAGTCTCCCGCAACACACTGATTGCTTCCCGCTGAGGTTTTACCTTCTACTCTGTGTCTTACATGCTTACTGAACTCCATGTTCATCAAATTATTTGATACTGACGATGTGATGTCTCCTCATTCCGAGTCTCACTGACACTCTGAGCAACCTCCACAGCTGTGAAATATGACACCTCAGCGTGCCTAGCATCACAGGCTCCTGTCTTCCTCGGTTCTGATGACCTGCTCTTCCTTTCCACCGTGGGCACTCACATCCCTGACTCAGGGATGCTTCATCGTCCGTCACATGTGTCTCATTTCCTGACTCTCTTGCTTCTAGCTGTTCACTTTCTTTCTTACGAGACTTGATCTTCAACCTTACTAAGGCATTATCCGCTTGAATTTCCTATTATAGTGTGTGTGCCTGTGTGTGTACATGATACATGGATGTGTGCATTTGCATGTTGTACATGATACATAGATGTGTGTGCATTCATATGTGTGAGCTCGTGTGGGGGTGCATGTGTGGAAATCAGTGTCTTCCTCTGTTTCTCTGTACTTCATCTTTTGGAACAGCGTCTCTCATTGAAACTGGAGCTTATGGTTTGGCTAGACCTACTGACCAGCAAGCTCCCAGAATCTCTCTGTCTCAGTAACCACCCCCTCTAGTTTTGGGATTAGAGATCATGAATAGCTATTGAATATTTTCTGTATGCATGGAAATAAGTAAATGAATCATTTCTTTTTATACTATTACTATGGTGGTTTTTCCAGTTGTTTGGAAACTTAAATCTATATTTTTCATCTTATGAAATGTCTCATTATATATATTTTTTCTGGAATTCTTTTATTGATGCAATAATTCTTTTTTAAACATTTTTAATTAGTTTCCACTCATACAAACTTAATAAGTACACCGATTCCCTCCCTCCCTCCTCCTCCCCCCGACCCCCCTGCTTCCCCTCCCCTCACCCTTCCCTCCCCATCCCCCAGTACCTCCCCCCCAATCCCCGGAGAATCCTTTAATGTGCATGTCAGACTCTCCCCTGGGCCCTCCTTTCCGATGACGTACAAGGACCTAGTGGCATTTCCCTGAACCCTTTCCTGTGTTCCCCTTAAGCATAGGAATACTACTGTGGCTGTCAATCTCTTGCCTCCAAGGATCTTGGTGCCTTTAGCAGATGCTAGACTTTGTGGGGTTAATAGTGTGTTGGACATTGCGCAGGGCATGCAAAGTCCAATTATGATTGCTTCGGCCCTAACTTGCATCTTGTATCTTGCATATCATTGCTCCTCCCATCCTTGCGCTCTTACAATCTTACTGCCCCCTCTTCCACAAATTTCCCTGAGCTTCAGGATGGGGAGAGATTAGGCTGGGCTAGTTCTAGGTGGTTGATATAGAGTCTCTGAAGTTCTGGATTATGGTTTGTTGATTTTCTTTTGCAGTTTTGCTGCTCCTGCAATGCCCTTCACTTCATTTATTTTGTGAATTTTTCTCTATAAAATTAGCCCTAAGAATTTCAAATTTGTAATTTTAAAGTGTCAGTAATATAAGAGAATAAGCACATATTTATCCTTGTAAGTAACTACCAAATAATTTCCTAAATTGGCTGCTCTGTCTTCCCTTCCACCAGTACATATATAGTGTTTTTGATATTTTTAATATTTAATGATTATGCTATCATATGGTGCTACATTATTACTTTAATTTGATTCAATTAAAATGATAACTAGTGATACTGAGGACATTTTATGTGTTTATGAATTAATTTGTTATTTTAATTAAAAATTTATTTGCTGCACAAAATCACAAAAATTGCACATACTCATAAAGCAACATGTAGTGTATATATCATATAATGTATAACTCTTTTTTTATGTGATGAAAATTTTTTTTACTATGATGAAAGCTTCTTCAGTCCTTCCTTCTGGCTTACTGAGCTTCACAGAGCATCTTTGCTGTCTGTAATCACCCTGTTGTGTAGTGGCCACAGAACTTCTTGCTGCTATTTAACTGTAACTTATTACCACCAACCAAGATCCACAGGATCTCACTCACTGCCTTCTCCACTCTGGAAGTCTCTCACGGCTTCTGTTCTAACTCCATTTCTATGGGATCGCCTTTTCTAGATTCCAGGCATGAGTGAAAGCATGCAATTCTTGCTTTTCTGTGACTGAATTATTTCCCTAGATATGATAATCTCCATTTGATTCTGTTGAAGAAATAGAACTTCATTCTTTTTACGTAATGGAACAGTAATCCAGGGTGGGAATTTATTGCATCTTCTTTCTTTCTTTTCTGAGCGCGTTTGTGGAGTCCAGGCTAGTCTCAGACTTGTGAAATAGCTGAGGATAACCTTGAACATGTGATATTTGTCTCCATCTCTCGAGTGCTGGGATTACAGGCATTAAATCACTGTGTTTGGTTTTTTGCAAGACTGGGTATCAAATCCTCAGTCGGGTGCACATTTAGGTAAACAATCTATCATCTGAGCCACTCTTACATTTTCTATCTATTCACTGGCTAATATATACTTCAGTTCTTCCTGTTCCGACTGCATCATGTTGCAGTGACCATTCACTGATTTCATGTCCTTTGCATACCATATCGTAGGACTATTGAATCATATAGTTGTTCCATTTTTTAATTTTTTTCAAGGGTCTCCATACTATTTTCCATAAGTTCTATACTAATTTGTGTTGATACCAATGATGTACAATCCTCATCAACACCTGTAATTCTTAGTTTTTTTTAAATAATAGCCATATCGGGTGAAGTAATTCTTTGTTGTGGTTTTCATGTCCTCCTCAAGCATGGAAGTCTTGTTTCTTTCTCTGCCATCTGGGTTAGAGGTTAGAGGTTAGAGGTTAGGTGGTCAGCTGCCTGACTTAGTGAAGTTCCAGCAGCTCAGTCCATAGGTACTGGCCTGACTGTAGTATTTGTGGGGCTTTCCCCAGAAGGACTGTTGGTTACTGTTGGGCCTGATCCTGGCATTAAATCTAAGGCCTAGATTTTATTCTCTTCCTTGTCCCCAAATGATACTCTTTCCTCTCTGGATTGCCTGGAGTTGGAGGAAGAGTAGTGCAGGCAACTTTGTTCTTCCCGCCTTCTTCAATGTCTTTTCTCATTTTGTTACACTGAAAGCAGACAGTATCACGTCTCACATGATTTCCTTAGATCTTGAAATGATAGCTTTGTAAGTGGAAAGCTGCTCACCTCCCTGAGTCAACAGAGGATCTTATTCTATTGCAACCTGCTCTACCTCAGTGACTATGGCTATTTTTAAAAATTATTTATGTGTGTTGGGGGGCGGTGTTCAGGAATCATCCTGGATTGCTTCTACCTCCTTTTTCCTTCACACTGGGATTTCTCAGGTTCCATCCATCAGGACTGGAAGTCAAAGCCGTAGGCATTTCTGCCTGCTGTTTTTACATGGGATCTGAACTCAGGTCCTTCTTCTTGAGAGGCAGAGTCTTAACCCTTGAGCCATCACTACAGTCCAATTATGACTATTTCTATAGCTTCCTTTAGGAATGATTTTATTTTGTCCATATTTTCGTTGAGTCATTTTTCTTTTTGTTGGTGATTTTCATAAACTATTTATACATTCTGCACATTCGTCTTGCTAGGTACATTTATTATTAATTTGCTTCTCTGTAGTTTGCCTACAGACATGCATATTTGCCTTCTGATGAGGAAATATCTAGAATTTTTATGATTTCAAATTCATCAAAAGTTTTTTTTATGTGTAGTCCCTTTCTGTGTGTTCTAAAAAGTCTTGCATATACCAAAGTTTTCTTATAAAAGTTTTCAATTTTTCTTTTTTATGTTTAGCTTGACAATCCATCTTGAATTAATTTTTGAGGTGGTGTGAAGTATGGGTGGAAGTTCTTTTTTCTTCTATATATTTCAAAATTAGAATTTTGTTGCATAGAATTTAGATGCCACTTAATATAGATAATGAAATTTGGTAAAGGTGTAGAGAGAAATGAGTGTCTATGGAATTCTTGGCTCCAAACTGGGCATCTCTATCACTCGCTACTCCAAGTTTCAGGAAACATCAGGGAAGAGGGGACAGAAAAAATGTAAAAGCCAGAGGGTTGGGAGGTGTCATAGTTAGGTACAGGTGTCAACTTGACAGTTGAGGGTTTGAGCTCCAGGCACATTTGTAGAGAATTAGTGGATGAGTTAAGTCCAGAGAAACCTGGAGGAGATTGTCCAGCTGATGGGGAGGGACGGTGGGTGGGATTAGGCCCTGGAAGGAAATGCAGAGAGCTGATTGAGAAAGTTGGCATCCTTGTGTACACTTGGCCAGACATGCTGGTCTGGCAAGTGATAGTTGGCCAGTCCCCTCAGCCCTGGTGTTGGTGCATGCTCTCCCGTCAAGCTGGACTAAGAACTGTAACTGGATTATTGTAAGAGAACAAATCCCTTCTTCCCCTAAGCTGTTTGATGGTGATTTTATCTGCAACCGTGAAGGATGACTGCAATAGGAGGAGTGTCACCAGACAGTGTCCCCTGAACATGACAGGGCTGTTGCAGCCATCAAGTCATGGCAACTCTGTTTACCTGCACAAGACCTGCACAAGATTGTGCCGGTCGATAATTCACCATGGAAGGAAAACAAGCTCATGTGCCCCATGCTTTTTTGAGGGACTGTTGTCAACTGCTAGCTGTCGAAAGGCAACCACTTTCTTCAATGGTGTAGTTACTGATATATTGTCCATGTTCCAGCAAGTGTCAAGACATATGCTAATACAGGTAACCCTTATTAAACTCAATGGATTGAACACACACACACACACACACACACACACACACACACACACACACGAGGGAAACTTGTTGGGAAGAAGACGTTTTTTAGGAGAAGGATTAGATAGGGTAATACGGGGTGAAAATGACTAACTCGTTGTATGTATGTATGAAATTGTGAACGAAATTGCAAAAGTCACAATACATTCAGATCCCAAAGTGAAATATGGAGGTAATTTAAACTGATTGTCCATTTACACTAAAGTACAATATGTTCACATTCCCAAAGTGAAGCATGGACGTCATTCAATCTAATCTTTTCTTGGTGAGACAAAAATCACAGATGACTGTGTGCCATTAGTTGTTGTTACTGATTTGTAGTTTATACAGATTTTCTATGATAGTCCCTCAACCTTGGTTGAGCTGGACAGTTTTGTGAGGAGGCAGCCCAGGTTGCCAAATATCAGTGCTGAGAATTGCTACAACAATTTTAATGACTTCTATTTCCCTTTCTCTGTAGATTACTGACCTCTCAGAGTCTCTATGCTTTGTGTCTTCGTCAATTGATCATGTAAGATGCGCTCTTTGTTTTGAATTTTGTAATATGTAATCAAGGTAATTCTTTCATAAAAAGTGACTTCATTTCTTTAATAAAAATCAATATATGTTGCAGCTCCTATCTTATAACTTATGTATCTCAGTAGTAGATAGTTTGCCCAGCAAACACAAGGCTCTCGCTGCCCTTCAACTCAAGTGTGAATAAAACTTAAGAACCACCCTACCCTTTTGGATGCCTACAAGCTTCCAAATGTCTGTAATGCCCATTTAGTATTTTATTTAGCTGTTTTTCTACCACTACTTAATTGTTTGGTATTATGTGGGGCCCTTAAAGTTTTGTTCTTGAATACTTGAATACACCTCTTGAATACTTTTGGATTAAAAGTATGTATTAATTTAAAAAAACCTGGTTAGTAGAAATTAAGGATGTAGATGATGCTTGAAGACTTTTAAAGAAAATTTCTGTGAATACTTAGACAAGAGCATTATCAGAACCTTTGAAAAATGGTAGTGGGAAGGTTTTAAAATTTATTGTTTATTTGTGCATATGTGTGTGTGTTTGTGTTTGTATAATTCTCTCTTGTGCCACAACATGCTTGTGGAAGCTGGAGGACAACTTTGTGGAGTCATTTCTCTTCGTCCACCTTACGTGGGTTCTGGAGATTTCGCTCAAGTTATTAGGTTTATGCAGTATGTGCTTTTACTCACTGAGCCATTGTGTAGCCCAAAGCTTTTGTTATATACACACACATATATATAAAGTAGGCTTTTAATCAACAAGATTTGTTTTTTCTTAGATATTAAATTAACCATGATGACAAATATTATCAATACATGGCACTCCTTTGTAAATATCCCCAATGCGATTGTACCAGGCTATTGAGAAAGAGATAAGAAGGATGGAAAATGGAGCATGCAGGTAAATCCATGCATTTCTTATGTAGTTTCAGCACAAGCCACACTGTGTTTTAAACTACCTGCTTCAACTTCAATTTAGCCTTATAATTTTTAACTTTAAATTTTATAATATATCTAGTTTATCGACTTTTTATACTTTGGAACAATATAACTTGTCTATGATTGTTTTTGTGGGCAGTTTTTGAAAACCTCTATTAAGCACCTCGATAATAATCTTTACTCCCAAACAAAGTCTTTTCTCATAGGACATTTAAAAATCCAATTAGATGACATTGTTATATACAAATATGAAGAAGTACATAGAGTATGAGATACTAATACATTATTTAAAAGCATAATTAAAGTATTTACCCACAAATGTATACAATGTGTGTACTGAGATTGAATTTTCTTTCAGTGGAGAAGATGCTAGTTAGGAAATAACAGTTCATTCACTTCTATAATATAAACTAAGTTTAGATATTACACTTTTTATTCGATAAACATCAATTTGATAAACTGATTGGTAAACATCAATCAGTGCATCAAACAACAGTAATGCGGAAGATCTAGAGGGCAGATTTTACTTCCCTGGGACCACATTGTGTAAGCTTCCTATATATCTTTCACCTGACTCTGATTAAAGAATTGTCATGGGTTAGTTTGCAAGGGAAGAGACAAGGCAAGGGTTCCATCTCATGACAAGAGCCGCTCCTCTGCCATGTTAAAGCACTGGTCACATTCATCTCTTCTTCCTTTGGGACTGCAGCTCCTTTTCTGACAACGATGACAGTGAGTCTTTGTCTGAAGAACCGGAGGATGAGCACTGCCATGCAAGACGTTCCTATAGAAACGATTCACACAGGAGGGAAAGACCATCACAGAGGTGAGCAGGTTGATCTGTCCCTTGGATGTGCCTTTTCAAACACAATTTGACTGAAATGCACGGAGAAGGTTCACTGTCATTCTCCAAACTGCTCTACTCCACTTGGGCATATTCCCAGGAAACAGAGCAGGGGATGAATGGATAGAGGGAGAAAGCTAAACCTCTGTTCCAGTTACACATTTGCTGCTGCTGTGAATACACGAGCAAGCAGTCTAGGGGAACAAGGAGTTTAGTATGGTTTTATATTTCTGGTTATGACTCATTAGCATGGCGGAAGAGCTCATACTATGAGGAGCCAAGGGAACTGGCCAACCGTATCACAGGAAGAGGCGAGGCAGGGCCATATTTTCTCACTTGTCAATTAGTTAAATTCAGACTAAATCTCTCACTATTTTGTCTCCCTGCCCAGGGATTATTCCCACCATCGTGAACTGGGTCTTCTCACATTAATTAGATAATTTCCCCCAAGTTTCCTCAAGTCTTGCTTTAAATAAATTAATTTTCACAGTGTGCCTAAAGGAAGACAAGAAACAGTCAAGGTCAAATATGCCACCCCGAAGGGTGTTTTTCCTATTCTTTGTAATGTACTTTCTTTTTCCTTATTTCCTTCCCTCTTTTTATTTCTTTCAGCTGACTATCTCTAGATTTTTGCATTTTTTCCCATTTTCTTCTTTCTGTCTTCCATGGTTGTCTAAGGTCTCTTGGTCAAAGTCAGTGGCTTCCAATTTGATTCCCTTAAGGCAAAAGATGGTGCTCATTTTTGGTATGAACACATACCCATAGGCATGTACCAATCATTTTAATTCAAAGCACAGCTTTCAGCAAACTGTGCTTCATGGAAACTTCGTGTCTTACGAGATTACCTAGGAAACGTTTTGTAATGAATAGAAACTGGAGCTAGTTTAAACTGTTTGCTTACCATGGGCATTGTACACATGATGCCCAGTAAGATTTCACTCTATGTTTTCATTCCCAGGGGTCAGTACATGCCTGGCATCATGGCTCTTTTCAATGTTAACAACAGTAGCAACAAGGACAAGTAAGTACAGTGACAGTATTTTCTTCTTTTCTTTAAAGAAGACTAATACAAATTTGGCAATATTTCTGAATTTTAGATAGAAAAAAAAGTAGAAGGTAAATCAATTCAAAAGTGATATTCTATTATTTTGTTGTTTAGATATTTATATTTGGAAAATTCAGTCCTCTGTATAAAATGTATTTACTCACTTATTTGAATGTATATTAAAGTAAAAACAAAGCAGGAGCCAATGATAAGGCTCAACAGATGAAGACACTTGCTACACAAGTCTGATGACCTGGATTTGATCCCTGAAGTCCACATAGAGGTAGAAAGAGAGAACCCGCTCCCTAAAACTGTCCTTTGACCTCTATCTACAGGTTTGCTTTGAGCCCTCACATAACATGGGTACACACACACACACACACACACACACACACACACACACACACACATACAATTTTTAAAAATTTTGAAAGAAGAAAGATGTCATGGTTTGAACTCTGAGTTGTCTCCCACAGGCTCACGCATTTGAATCTTCAGTTGTTTGGGAAGGATATGTTAGTTTTAGGAGGTGCAGCCTTGCTGGAAGAAGGCAGTCACGGAGGGTGGGCTCTGAGGTCGGTTAGCCCTGCCCTGCTTAAGTCTGCTAATAGTCTGCTCTTGAGCTTACAGCAGCAGCTCTCAGCTTCCATGATGTCGGCAGTGACTCAGCGTTCCTCCAGCTTCTGCCGCCAGCCATGCCGTTTCTGCCACAAGAGACTGTTTCTCCCCTATGAACTGTAAACTTAATAAATCTCCTTTTATCCCCTTAAATTGTTTGAGCGTCAGTGGTGCCTCACAGTAACAGAAAAGAGTAACCGGTACAAAAGAATAAACCAGAATAATGAGAATAATGTTGTATACATAATTGTCTTTCCTTAGCACAGATGAGATGACCACATTCTCCAGGAGGCACTCCTGGACAGATGCAGACCTGCATCTAGAAGTTCATTTAGTGTGCTCTTTGGAATGATAGCGGGAAGGGAGCAGGGTAGCAAATCGGGTATAGAAAGTTCTTGAATTTCAGAGACTAGAGTTGACATGCAATATGATCTTACAGGAAGCTTTGGAGACCAATGTGTTTTCAAATTTGTGCCATATTCAATAGTAGGACTGAGTCTGTGTAGCCTTTCATAGTCACTGATGAGGGCAGTCCTAGGAGGTTGGGATATGACTGCTGGACATGGCAGTTTCCTTCATCCAAGGACTGCTGAGAGATAGGACAACCCGTGAGTTGTTAGATACCAACTCTTGATGGGGATGAACACCTGAAACCCAAGCCAAGCATTACTGTGGCTGCCCAGCCCATCTAGGCACTGCTCAGATCCAATTCCCTCATACAGCAAGTTCACTATCTGATAATATCTCCCCCTCAGGATTCTGACTGCTCTTTTATCTGGGAAGGTTTGTAAGAGAGAAAGGGCCAAGCAAAGGTCCCTGACAACCGTGGGTGAGTTCAAAACTCAATTGAAATTCTTTCCCTCTTTTGCTTATTTCGAGTTCTCTCATCCTTGACTTGAACTTCTTCTGGTCTAGAACAATACAGTTATTCATCTAGTCACTCTTGGTAACTAGATCTTGGATCATGGCTATTGTGCTTGTCCATTTTTTTAACGAAAGATGGGCTTGGAAGTTCTGGAAGATGCTACAGTGGCTCGTTTGCATGTGCAATGTATTTTCTATCCCTTAATTTCATAACATCAGTAGTACCTACCTTTGTTGATCAAAATCATAGACTTCCAGGAAGAATAGCAAAAGAGTAGTCACAGCTTGTTTGTTTCAAGTGTTTTTTGGCAGAAGTGTCACTCCCCTGCCAAACATACACACATAAGGACTTCTAGAACCAGAGAATCTAAAATTGCAGGGATGGGAAATGTAACTTTCCCATATGAGTCACCTCTATCATATCCCTTGATTCCTAGATCTATGCACTCTCAGTATACATAGTGCACCACCTAATGATGACTGACCTCTCATATATGCAGTATCATGGAACATAACATCTCATCCTCAAGGAGTCTTAACTATACATAGGCATCTCAATTGTGCCTTCTAAAGGCCATTTCCATAATTATAACATGTCAGCAATTTCTGAGTGTTGTAGTATATGTATACTAGGGCCACTAGATTCCATACTCAATGTCCAATGACATGCTCAATGTCCAATGACACATGTCCTTTACTGTAAAGTAGGTCCAAAGCTCTATGGCAAAAGCAAATGACTGAATACCTGGAGCATGTGTCTACCAATATCAATACATTTGTTGCCACTTCCATGGTGGCAAGGATGCAAGGTAGTTAATTTGTTATCAAGTTACTATTTTTCTCAAGGTCTGCAGTCATAGCTTTGGCCTTTATAACTGACAGATTGAGTATTCAATCTTCTTGTCTGCTACCATGAAGACTGCATTCACATCTACTATGTGCTTGCTACTGGGAATGCAGTGGTGGAGACTGGCCTTGTCAGCTAACCAACTCATTCAACCTACTTGATTGCTCTGTGATCTAGAATATAGATTGTCAACTCCATGCTCATGTCCATGAGTGCACTAAGTTTACCTCTTCTCTGGAGATTTTACCTGATTTTTTTTTAACATTTACCATGCACATCTTTAATTAGTAAAGGCATAATTGACTGTCCATGAGACTTCATGTATTCCATTGAAAGCAGATGGTTATGTAGCATGAAACTGTGCTACTGGAGAGATTAACTTCACCATTATATTTCAAGGGTACTGGTAGGTGAGGTTATGGTATAGACAGACTATTGGAATTGCCCAACTGACCCTTCCATGAACCATACTTCAATAACTACTTCTAAAGATCTCTCTCTATATAGCCATAGTAGGCCATAAGGTATAAGTGCTGATGTAACAGTGGTAAATGATGGGGGGGGAGTCTTAGTTTCCCTTTGGTTTACATACCTCATATGTACTGCCTAATCATGTGATGATTACTGTCCAACTTTATGATTTGGGTGGATTGACACAGATAATTAGACTACTAGATTACTGTTTTTAAATTAACTTATTGTAATTACCCTATTTTCTTTGGTTGTCTATATCCTTTTGACTGGGGATTTTTGCTCATTTATCTTGATAACTATCCACTTTTTATTTTAATTTAATTTTAATTGGGAGATCAGCTGTCTGGTGTCTGAGTGCTGGGACATGTCTTTGAAATGGAAAGCTGGGATTTCTTGCAAAGTGGACAGGAAATTAAAAAAGAATGGAAGTCAGAGTAATGTGGTTATGTGACAAATGTGTTGTTTTTCTTTAGCGACACAAAAGAAAAAAAGAAGAAGAAAAAAGAAAAGAAGAGGTTAGTGACTTTGACATGAAAACACTTTTTTTACATATATACTATTTCCAATTTTAATATTCCATACTCAACTTTTTCAGCAAGGCAGATGATAAAAATGAAAACAAAAAGGACCCAGAAAAGAAAAAGAAGAAAGACAAAGAAAAAGAGAAGAAAAAAAGAGAGAAAAGCAAAGATAAAACAGAAGAGTAATTATTTTTCCTGTCCTTGGGATTCAATATAAATTTGTGATGGTTTTAGATGTGGGCATAGTTTCTCATGGTATAGGAACAAGTTTTATAAGAACAAATGTCTCTAAATATGTAAAAGCAAATCCCTCATACAAAGTGTTATCAAGTGACAATTAAAACTTTTTTTCTAACTTCCCTAAAAAGAGCAATTATTAATTTTTCCATCAAGAATTTTTGTCATGATGGTGAATTCTCTCCCACCAGGATGATGATGACAAACTTATTACTGGGAAATATTTAGGTTCAAGAAGAATTGGGTGCCTAGGCTGTCATCAATTTTTAAAGAATGAAATGAAAATTTAACATTTTCATCAACGTTTTGAAGTATAAACAGCATTGGTAGGCTATAAAAACACCAACCTCTTGAAGCATTTTTTTGGGTGTTTTTTAAATTTTTTTTGGCTTTTTACCCTTCTTCTTGTTTTAAATGTTGCATACATGAGTATAGTGAATTTATAATATGTTCACTCCTTAGTCCCACATCCCATATTCTTCCTTTTCCCCTTGCAACCCTTCATCTCCCCTGCTAGACTCCCTTCTGTTTTCAAATTTTTTCACTTGTGCAACCTACTATTTTATTTAGTTTGTCTTTGCTATCATATGTCTGACATAATTCATGCCCACCTGGAGAGGGTATACTACTGAGAAAAGCATCCTCTTTTTAAATAAAATTTAATTTTTTTAGTTTTACAAGTATATTGAGTACTTATCTCTGCCTCCCACCCATCCCCGTCCCCTTCCTTTCCTTCCTCTCCCTTTCTCTTCCTCCCCCTCCCTTCCATTCCCCCTCCCTTCTGCTCCCCCTCCCTCCCTTTCCCTCTCCTGTTCCCCCTCCCCCCTCCTTCCCATTTTCCCTCCCCCTCCCTTCCCCACCGTCCCCCTTCTCCTTCTTCCTTACCCCTTTCCCCTCCCCCTTCCCTTCCCTTCCTTTCCTCACTCCATCCCACTCTCTCCTGCCTGTCTGCTTCTGTGGACCACAGATTCACTCTGGTTTGTCTACTCTTTTTTTTCTATTTTTACAAGCATATTGAGTACTTATCCCTGCTTCCCTCCACCATCTTTCCCTCCCATTTCTCCATCAATACTGCTCTCCTACCTGTCTACTTCTATGGTTGCCAGGGGTTGCCTCTGAATTCTCTACTCTTGTGGAGGTTCAGGCCTCTGTGCCTTATCATGTAAGCATCCTCTTTTTGAAGCATTATCTTTTACTTTATTTTATTTTTGGAGACACACACACACACACAGAGTGTGTACCTATGGATGCCAAATGTTACTTCAGGAGTCATCCTGGGTTGTTTCTACCTCCTTTTTACTTCACTCTGACATTTCCCAGGCTCTGTCTTCCACAGCCGGAAGTGCAGGCTGCAGCCATTTTTGCCTGGCCTTTTTACATGGGATCCAGAATCCGAAGTCAGGTCCTTGTGCTTGCAAGGCAGAGTCTTAACCCCTGAGCCATCTCTCCAGTTCTATGAAGCATTATTTTCAAATCAAACATTTGAAAGCTTGAATTTTACAAAGGTAAAGCCAAGTAAAATTTGCAAAACTTAAAAAAACTTTTTATTAAAGAGAAATTATTTTCTAAATCTATTTAAGCAAGAAACAGCTTATCAAGCAATAGTTGAAACATCAGTGCCTATTTAGAAAGTTTTGAAGCTTGTTTATAAAAATATAGATCTGATAGCAGAAACATTTAAAAATCCATTTAACCATCTGTTCTTATTCCTCCCTTCTTTATGTCCTCTACGGCTTCTTTTAAAGAATACTTCTGAACAAGTGTTTTCTGCTACTTTGTGTTAGATCACTGCTCTTCTCTATAGATGAGTACTCTTCCACACACCCATAAAAACAGTATAGTCTATGGTCATTTCGCTACCAGGTAGGGGAAGGGGATTGATAGCAAAGTCACTATTATGCTGCATACAATCTTCCAAAGAAATCTTGGAAGATCCATAATCTACAACTGCTATTTCTGGTTAGTGTATAACTAACTACATCACTGTAGAACTAACTCAGTCTAGTATATGGCTCAATGCCAGACTGAAGATTTAACTATCTACTCACCCTTTATTTATATCTTACAACTGATAACAATTTATCATGCTTATAATTCTAAATGAACTATCATTAGTCATGGCTGATGAACATAATTGTATTTGATATGGCATATACAAACATTACCTCTTTTTTATTTCCAATTGCTGACAGAGAGAAGAAAGAAGTCGTGGTTATTGATCCTTCAGGAAATACGTACTACAACTGGTTGTTTTGCATCACTTTACCTGTGATGTACAACTGGACAATGGTTATTGCAAGGTCTTTTATGTGTTTTTGTAGTATGTGTTTTGTAGGTATTTAAGGCACACTCCCAGGACAACACATACAGGTTGGGAAGAATGGCAAATTTGTTCTCAATATATTTTCCTAAGGTCAGGAGGAAGTCTTTGATTCTCAATGTACTTGAACCTACAGTAGTACTGTGAGGGGAGTAAGGAAGTTCTTTTATACTTCTGATCACTCAGTCATTTACATGGAATATCAGAGGAAATTAGTTTCTGACTTATCACAAAAAAATTGCCAATACTAGAAAAAAAAAGGATCTAGTGTCTTTTAGAAACTTTTTGTCATTTAGGAGCAAGCATGATTTTCCTGAAACCTGGTGGTCTCACCAATATAATTTTACTTTAAATTAAAGTAATTTATTTCTGCGCCTGTGTGAAAAAAGTAAATAAGTGTGTGTGTTTGTGTGTACGTACACATGTATGTGGGTGTGTGTTCTGTATGTATGTATATATATATATATACATATGTGTGTGTGTGTGTGTGTGAGCATGTGGGTGTAGAGCCAAGAGACCAATTTCGGGTGCCTACAGGATGATATCCACCTTGCTTTTTGAGCCAGGGTCTCCCACTGATCTGGAAACTGCCAACTTAACCAGGCTGGCTTGCTGATGAATCATGGATATCTATGTCACTGTGTCCTGCATATTTTGCAGACCTGTGTGTGTGTGTGTGTGTGTGTGTGTGTGTGTGTGTGTGTGTGTATCAGAGAGCACTGTGTGTCTTTGTGGAGGCTGAAGGTGACTTTGAGAATCACTCTGGATTGCTCTATCTCCTTTTTTGCTTCACTCTGGGATTTCCCAGGCTTCGCCCACCAGGGCTGAAGTACCGATCACTGCCTTTTCCTCCTGATGTTTTTACGGGGACCTGGGATCTGAACTCAGAACCTTATGCTATCAAGGCAGAGTCTTAACCCTTGAGCCATCTCTCCAGTCCCTGCGTTTTTTTTTTTTTTTTTTTTTTTAATGTGAGTCTTAGGAATTGAACTCAGGTCATGCCTGTATGGCAGACACTTTACTATCTGAGCTATCTCCCCAGCTGAAACCATTTATTCTTACCTGATTTTTTTCTTCCAAACCCAAGTAATGGAAAAGATGCTGGAATTCAGAAGTGTGAGTAAACAAATTATAACCACTGAGAGAAATTTGGTAAGGTCTAGATTGAGTATTATGTTCTAATTCTCATCATGAAAAATTATACAAAGAGGACTTTTACTTTAAATCATCTCTATTTCATTTTATTTATGCATTTTTTCTTTTATAGAGCATGCTTCGATGAACTCCAATCTGATTACCTAGAATATTGGCTCATTTTTGATTATTTATCAGATGTAGTCTATCTTGCCGATATGTTTGTACGAACAAGGACAGGTAAATATATTCTGTTTTGGATAGTCTTAAATCTCATGATTTTATCTAACATAAACTCAACACTCCGTTGAAAGCAAGAGTAACAGGTGTTCCCCATCATTAGATTTGGTTACTCCAGCTGCTCTAAAAAGATGTTACTTAAGCAACCTGTCCAGTTTACATTGATGATTTTCCTCCATTATCTTATTCATTGGATTTGTGCCAGGCAAGGAAAATAGAGGATACAGAAATATTTATTTTTGCTGAGGTCTGTGGGAAAAGGATAATTTTAGCTTATATGAAAATGCCTTTAAAGAGAGCGGCTTGTCTGGCTGCGGAGCGGATGTTCGCGGAGCCTGCGAGGGGGACAGCGAGTTAAAAATGGGTGACGTTGAGAAGGGCAAGAAGATTTTTGTCCAGAAGTGTGCCCAGTGCCACGCAGCGGAGAAGGGCGGCAAACACAAGACTGGATCAAACCTCCATGGTCTGTTTGGATGAAAGACTGGCCAGGCAGCTGGATTCTACACGGATACCAACGAGAACGAGGCATCACCTGGGGAGAGGATACACTCAGGGAGTATTTGGAGAACCCCAGAAAGTACATCCCTGGAACAAAGATGATCTTCGCTGGGATTAAGAAGAAGGGAGAAAGGGCAGACTTGATAGCTTATCTTTAAAAGGCTACGAAGGAGTAACAACCACTGCCTTATTTATTACAAGCAAATGTCTCGTGGCTTTTAATGTGTACCATAATTTAATTCATGCATAGAATTCAGATCATGAAAGCCTATCGGAATATTTTTGTTGAACAGTCCTGATTTTAAAGTAAAATTGGCTTATGGTAAAATGAGTGTGGTCTTTTTTAAAAGTAGTAATTCTGATTCAGTCAACTATTATCATGGCTTTCTCTTTCTATAAATATCATTGGACTTAAACTAGTAATGTTCACCTCAAAACCTACTGGAGATTGGTTTTATACTTATGAATATGTTTTAACAGTGGGGAAGTTTTCTTCCTGTCTCAGAACCAAGATTTGCCTGTGTTTTAATTTGTGTTCACTAGCCTGATACAGGCAGTGGTTAAAGATAAATAAGCAATTTATATTGTCTTTAACTATGCCACTTTCATTAGTTTCTCGTATTGAAAGGTGACTGCCTTTTGCTTACTGAGAGGCATTTTAATGTGGTTTATGTATAATATCAAATAAAGAATATTTAACACTTGGAAAAAAGAAAATGCCTTTAAAAGATATGGAGAAAAGTATAATTTTATATAGGAGAGACATACTAAAACTTTCATAGGGAGTACAAACTGTACATCATGGTGTTACATTAAGTTAGTGACTATCAAATAGCTTTCTACTTGAAATATGCTTAATAAGTGGACATAGGAGCTTCTCTAAATATCAATGCAATGTTCAGTAGCTCTGATTTGTCTGTAACTTTGATAGCTATTATATTAGGACAAATCAACTCTCTAACACTAAATTCTGGGTTTAACACAGAAGACACGGTTACGAGCATAAGAGAAGAACCCAGGTGATTTTAGAAATTTCCTCAGGAAGATAAGAATAAGAAAATGAAAACTCAGCCTTAAGTGCTTTACATAAAGGTGCAAAAAATGAATACCTAAAATAGTCAGACAGCAGGGTAGAGGCCCATGGTTCTAATGCAGGGATGGAATTCTGTCAAGTGTCATGACTTATTAAGCACAGTATCAAAGCGTTGGAGAAACTTTCCAAAGACTGCATATGGCAGGAGAAGCAAATTCCTAATTACACTCAAAACAACACATGAGTGATCCAAAATCTGTATGAGGAAAGCCCGCACCATGTAATTCTATGATATCAATTACAATTTAATTTGTTCTGGTACTAAATAGAGTTTAGTATAGATGCCACAGATTAAAGGCTCAGTCCCAGGAGGAGGCCCCTCCCAACTTCACATACCAATCACAGGGCCCAGCTTATGTTTCTGATCAAGTGACTATAAATTAGGAGTCACATAAATATCTCCTCAGGATTAATTATCTGGTAGCCTGGCTCACAAAACTCATAGAAATACATTTTCTTGTCTATGATAACGATAAAAATATGATACGTGGTATAAATGGAGAGCAATACAGGCTGAAGCTACAGGCATCCAAGAAAAGACACTCCTGTCCCATTCAATTGGGGTGTGTCATTCTTCAGCATCCTACATTTATTTGATAACTTGGATGCTTTCTGATCCCCAGTCAGGGGTTTTTATGGAAGGCTTTATCACATAGGGATGACAGAATATTAACTTTTTCTCCAGCCTCTCTTCTCCTTCAGGAGGAAGAATGAATATAAGTTTTATATTTTCAGTGTCTAAACATGGTTTGACCATTGTTATCTGATGACAAAAAATACCTTTATTCTTCCAGGAAATTAAGATTGGTGAAGAGTTCAGAGTCAGGAACAGAGGTCAAAGACCAAATATCAGAGCAAAGGGTAAAAACAGCACTTCTACTGAGGAAACCACAGCATTTCAATAGTTCTATAACTGGGGACAGAAATCAAATGTTTGACTTACCATGTCATAATATTGTAGGACCAGTGAGTGTAATTATAAGAGGAAAGAAATATTTTGCCAATGTGGGGTTGCTAAAATCACGAACAATTTGGTTATACATATCTTTTATATCAAAAGATGTTATTTTCTATTTCCATAGGTATCCATATATAGATTTCTTTGTGTGTGTGTGCGTGTGTGCATGTGTGGTGTGTGTGTGTGCCTATCAGAGGACACACACTATGGAGGACCAAATGTGACTTTAGGAATCATCCTGTATTGCTTCCACCTTCTTTATGCTTCACTCTTGAATTAGGCTCTGCTTTCCAAAGCCTGACATTCAGGCTGCTTCCATTTCTGCCTAGCATTTTTATGTGGAATGCAGAATATAAACTCAGGTCCTTCTGCTATTGAGACAGTGTCTTTTTTAAACTTTATTTTATTTATTTATTAAGAGAGCAAGAGCAAGAGTGAGAGAGTGAGAGAGATAGCAAGAGCGAGAGACAGTGGGGGAGAGAGAGAGAGAAAGAGAGAGAGAGAGAGAGAGTGAGCGAGAGAGAGAGAGCGCAAGAGAGAGAGCTGCGTGTCCCTATGGAGGACCAAAGGTGACTTCAGGAATCTTTCTGGATTGTGTTTTCTTCCTTTTGCTTTGCTCTGGAGTTTCCCAGATTCTGTCCACCACAGTGGGATATGTAGGCTGACGCCCTTTCAGCCTGGTGCTTTTACGTGAGATTTCAGATCCAAACTTCAGGGGCTTTTGCTTGAGAGGCAGAGTCTTGAACTCTGAACCATCTCTCCAGCTCTCATATGTCTCTTCTCATATTGTTACATAACTGAAGACATATTTATTGAAAATGAATTCTTTGTTTGACCTCGACAAAGTTAATTAAAAGTTAATTAGAAACTTCACAATGGCATAAAAAGCAGGAACATTTGACTTATTTTCCCTTCTCTTTCAGGTTACCTAGAACAAGGACTGTTGGTGAAAGACAAAATGAAGCTCATAGAGAAATATAAATCAAACTTGCAATTTAAACTTGATGTTCTATCAGTGGTACCGACTGATCTGCTATATTTTAAGTTGGGATGGAACTATCCAGAAATTAGATTGAACAGGCTCTTAAGGATCTCTCGTATGTTTGAATTCTTCCAGAGAACAGAAACAAGAACTAACTATCCCAACATCTTCAGGATTTCAAACCTTGTCATGTACATTGTCATCATTATCCACTGGAATGCATGTGTATACTACTCTATTTCAAAAGCTATCGGATTTGGGAACGATACATGGGTCTATCCTGATGTTAATGATCCCGAATTTGGTCGTTTGGCTAGAAAATATGTGTACAGTCTTTATTGGTCTACACTGACTTTGACAACCATTGGTGAAACACCCCCTCCTGTGCTGGATTCTGAGTATGTCTTTGTGGTGGTTGACTTCTTAATTGGAGTTTTAATTTTTGCCACCATCGTCGGTAACATAGGCTCCATGATTTCCAACATGAATGCAGCCAGGGCAGAGTTTCAAGCAAGAGTTGATGCTATCAAACAATACATGAATTTTCGAAATGTAAGCAAAGATATGGAAAAGAGGGTTATCAAGTGGTTTGATTACCTGTGGACCAATAAAAAAACCGTTGATGAGAGAGAAGTCTTAAGGTATCTACCTGACAAACTAAGAGCAGAAATTGCCATCAATGTTCACTTAGACACGTTAAAAAAGGTACGCATTTTTGCTGATTGCGAAGCTGGTCTGTTGGTGGAGCTAGTTTTGAAATTACAGCCTCAGGTTTATAGTCCTGGAGATTACATATGCAAGAAAGGAGACATTGGGAGAGAGATGTACATCATCAAAGAAGGTAAACTCGCCGTGGTGGCCGATGATGGAATCACTCAGTTTGTGGTGTTGAGCGATGGTAGCTACTTTGGTGAGATCAGTATTCTCAACATCAAAGGAAGCAAGGCTGGCAATCGAAGAACAGCCAATATTAAAAGTATTGGCTACTCAGACCTCTTTTGTCTCTCAAAAGATGACCTCATGGAAGCTCTCACTGAGTACCCAGATGCCAAAACTATGCTGGAGGAGAAAGGGAGACAAATCTTAATGAAGGATGGGCTACTGGATGTCGCCGTTGCACATGCTGGCTGTGATCCTAAAGACCTCGAAGAGAAGGTCACCCGAATGGAGGGGTCCGTGGATCTTCTGCAAACACGATTCGCTCGCATCTTGGCTGAATATGAGTCCATGCAGCAGAAGCTCAAGCAAAGATTAACCAAGGTTGAGAAATTTCTGAAACCACTTATTGATACAGAGTTTTCATCTCTTGAGGGGGAACAGGAGGAGAAATTGGACTTGTAGATGCTACTCAGGACTAAAAAGCTGGTCATCAATAAGGATGTACACGTTTCACAAGCCTCTGGTCATGTGAGCAGAGGTAACTGAAATTTGGAAGAGAAAAATTCAGTTAGGAAATTTTTCCATTGGGAAAATATGCTTGAGGGCATGACATAAGGCCCATTATTCCCCATCTGTGAGGCACTATAACCAAAGAATCATCCCATCTTGGGATTTTTCACAATGGGCAATATGCAAGGATATAAAATGATTACTTCTCAGTACCAGTATCTTCTGATTTTTTCACATATCATCCTTTTATGCAGTCTATCTTTGTAAAAGTGAATAAGTATCCTTGCTTTCAGACCACTCTCATTGTTGAGGTGAAAAATCTATTCAAGGTGACTGGGAATTGCTGTACACGTTGTGTTTGGGATACTGTCCTAAGAATTAGACTAAAATAAAGAGAAATTGATTATGAAACCATAGTGAATATTATTTATTTGATAATTTAGTAGGGAGTATGTAGGATCTTGTAGAGCTTCAAGGTCATTTTAAGGACACTAGCCATTGTGGTTGGTAGTCTCAGTCTGGAAGGATGTTTGCAGGAAATTCTTTACTGATAGAAGCATGGTAAACAGACTTTACAATAACAAGATATATGTACATACAAATACATGAAATATGTAATATTGAAAATCACAAGATATTGTAGGAATCTTTTATGTAACATTTAAATGACTCAGATTATTAGGGATTGACAACAGCAGCTATTATTTTCTTTTTCTGCCTGTCTAGTAGAACAATGGACAAATGCATTGTATGGTTGGATGATAAACCAGGGAAAATGTTAACATATTAGAAAAGGAGATCTGAAAGATCTATGGACCAACATGAGTATTACTTAGAAGCTTCTTAGAAGTGCAGGATACCAGAGCTTTAACTCACTGGTAGAATGGTTTCAGGTTACATAAGAGAGGAGACTGAATTCAGAGATTCACAACTGGGTCCCAGCTTCATCTGGAAGTTAGGGAAAAAAAGATCAGAAACACGTGACTTCAGGGAAACACATGTCAAGAGTGCTGACTTGGGTTTGCGTGGATGCTAAACAGGTACTTACTTTTTAAACATGTGGAAGTCAGACATACTCCAAACTAACTCTAAGTATACACTCTTTGCTCAGAATGAGCATACTAGCACATTAGGACAAGCATAGACAGGTCATGAAAATGAATGTGTGGGGAACATGGGAGAGAGGAGCTAAGGTTGAAGTGCAGGTGAATTTGGGATTCTGATATGGCAGGTCAGTAAAGGAGTTGAAAATTAGTATGGCTGGTGAGTGTTTGCACGCCTCAAGTCTTTCATGCAATACTGACATATGAAGAGATTGTTTCATAATTTTGCATACATTAAACCACATTCTTTTTCAACTTAAAATATATGTGATTAAGCTTCCTACCATTAGGTGGCAATGTTGGTCTGCAATTAGAATCTTCAAAGCCAAAGCTGTGTATTTTTCTCTTTAGAAATTATAGATAGTATACCCATAATTCATCCTGACCTCATGTCAAACAATGACTGATATTTCTACCACATTTAAAAATCTATATAAAGTGCATATAAGGTGAATGCAATTTATCTGAAAATCTAGACTACTTTATTGATGGATGCAAATCATAAGTTTACTCAAAAGATAGAAAAGACTTTCCAACAGCAGAGGAATCACTAATGAAGCCATTCCTGACACTACAAGTATAGACTAAGTGTCAAGACCCACAAAGGTCATCTGTCTTTGATCTGGGTTTTTCTCAGAAATTCAAATGTAGGACTTCACATCACTAGCCAAGAACTTTGTTTGGTTTGGTGGGTCATGGTAAGCTATCTTGGAAATTTGCTTTGTGCCTTTTTTTAAAACTTTTTTTTTTTTTTACTTAGCATGCATGTGTGTGTGTCAAAGGGCACTGTGTGGAGGACCAAAGGTGTGACTTTGGGAATCATCCTGGATTGTTTCTACCTCCTTTTTGCTTTGCTCTGGGATTTCCCAGATCTGTCCACCATGACCAGAAATGCAGGCCACCACCCTTTAGGCCTGGTGTTTTATGTGGGACCTGGGATCCAAACTCAGGACCTTCTACTTGTGAGGCATAGTCTTAACCCTTGAACCATCTCTCCAGCCCACTTTGTGCCCCCCTTTTTTAATCATTCTAAGAGATAACTCTACTTTCTATAATATCTGCATTGCCATGATGAGCACAAGGCATCAGCAAATAAAAAATAAAATGATAGGAAAAATTTAAAGCTGAATACATACACACTATCTTTGCCTTGGTTTTACTAATGAAATCTTGACTTGAAAATAATGTAGTTCATCAATTTATGAAAGAGTCCAAAAATACCACTGAATCAGAAATTGTCACAGAAATACAACATATGCAATGTATACATATAGGCACAACAAAAACACAGCCTAAATGCATATATAGGACCTTGATTTTCCTCTAAAAACTGGCAGCATATACTATTAAATTAATGGGGTTGGAGGAATCTAGCAACTCTGTGTAATTCTGTGTAAAGTCAATGGGGAGGTCAATTATAAGAGATGTTAACACAGGAGGAGAGACTTAAAAGGGCAAGTCTTGTTAAAGCTGTGGGCCTAGTGCCAAAGGAACCATAGGTTAGTCTTTTTTTTTAATTTTTAAAAAAATTTTTAAATTTATTCAATTGTGTGTGTGTGTGCGCGTGTGTGTATGTATGTGTGTGTGCGTGTGCGTGTGCGTGTGTGTGTGTAGAACCACGGACGAATTCGGGAACCACCATGGACCGCCCCCACCTCCTCCTTGTTTACTCTGCCCCAGGATTCACAGGCTCTGCCCTACCAGGACCAGAAACGCAGGCTGGCCCCCCCCCCCCGCTTCCGCTGACTCTATACGTGGGGTCTAGGATCTGAACTCAGGACCTTCCACCTGCAAGGCACAGGCTTAACCCCTGAGTCACCTCTCCAGCCCCAGGTTAGTCTTAAAGTAGGAGAGCATGAAATCAGAAGCAATAGCTTCGAGTCAGAGAGAACAAGTTGAGCACTCCATGGACAACATCGCAGGGGAAAGTCTGAGGAGAGCCCCTTGAGGGGGCATTTGTCTTTCCTGGCCCTCAGACGTTGCTAAGGCCTTGCTAGGGAAGTAGGGCAGTAGAGGTGGGGAATGAAAGAATCATGAAAAGCAGTTCTCTTTCAAGGACATTAAGTTGGGAAGGTCAGGGACTTAGGCTTTGGGTGGGTTCTGGGAATTGCCACATTCCAGCCAGGGTGGAGGTGGCTTTACTAAGTGGCTTGGCTATGTCTAGCATACACCAACTAGAAGGGCTGCAAACCATATGGTAGCATGATGCTATTGGGATACATCTTGAGGGTTTGGCTAGGTTTTAATATGTCATTGTTATTTACTAATTGCTTCCTAATAACAATTTCTTATCTTGTGCTTTCCTAGCTCAGTTACTGAATCTTGAGAGACTATGCCATAGTCTCTGTACTCACAGCTTAGCTCAGTACTTGATGTGTGTGGGCAACTCAGCAAATATGGAGGAGCTAATGAAGTTGTGCATAGATCTTTCAATGAAATCTTAAGCAAATAATGGAACTATTGCATCGTTGTATTGTTGGATGATCTCTAAGGATGTGCAAGGAAAACTTCAACCATGTACTATACGATAGTGGTACATGGCAAATCAGTTACCTGTTTTATTGAAGGTTAAGGATTTAATCTTGGGTTGTTCAGGCTTTGCTTGGCTTTGGAAAGAGGAGTGAGAGCAGAGCACTGCACACTTCTCACTCCAGATGTTCATGCCAGTTTCTTGCATCAGTTGGATCTTGCAGAATCATCTGTCTTCAAGAACTAGTTATAACTCCCAGAAGCCTATTCTCTTAGCGAGTAAAAAAATGTCTGGTCCCAGGTTTGGGGTTAAAAAATATTTTATTCATGCTTCATTTCCATCATTCAAAAATGGAAATCTGGTTCAGCAATTGGGCTAATTAGATATAGATATCAACTTGACAGTTGGAGGCCGAGGTCTGGGAACATCTGTAAAGAATTAGTAATGGGGGGCTGGAGAAGTAGCTCAGGGGTTAAGCCTCCGCCTTGCAGGCGGAAGGTCCTGAGTTCAGATCCCAGATCCCACGTATAGATGCCAGGCAGAAGCGGGGGCGGCCTGCGCTCTGGTCCTGGTAGGGCGGAGCCTGTGAATCCCGGGGCAGAAAGAGGTGGAGGCGTCCATGGTGGTTCGCGAATTCGTCCGTGGTTCTACACAGACACACACACACACACACACATACACACGCACATGTGCACAGTTGAATAAATAATAATAATAAAAAAAATTAAAAAAAAAGAATTAGTAATGGACAAGTCTTGAGTAAACCTGTGGGTGATTGTGTAGTTGATATGGGATGACTCAACCCCTGGTGGGTTTGGGACCATTTCCAGGGCAGTTGAATGAGATGGAGAGAGCTGTTTCTGTACTTTGATAAATTTTGGCATATTGGCATGCTGGTATTCTGGCAAGAAAGAATGTTCCTCTCTCAGCAGTTCCTATAGCTATGGTTCCTTCAACTTCTGATGTTGGTATGAACTCTCCTACCATGCTAGACTATGAACTTTACCCAGAATTGTCAGTAAGATGGAACCTCTTGTTCCCCTAAGTTGTTTGATCATGTTTTTATCAGCACCATGAACACAAACTGTAGCAGTAATTAAAAAAGAAATTATAGGTAGTACTTGTTTGGACCTACCTGTCAAGGGCCAGCTATGGAGAGAGGAGAAACCCATGTTGGTCCTACAAAGTATTGATGAACAATGGGCAACTATCAGATTTTGGAAGCGGCAAGGAGAGAAAAACATCCAAATGTGTACTCGGCGGTGGGGATGAGGGTGGAAGAAACCTATCTGACTCCAAGAGCTAGATAATCCCAAACCTAGAATCTCACAAAAAACTCTGTTTAAATCCAGTGAGACACACAAAAAAATACAATTTGGGGGGGGGGGAAAGATGAGGTTAGCAGACAGAATACATTTATACAATGAAAATACTAGAAGACATGTCAGCATTAGGATGTGCTTGTTTCAGAAAGTTTTCAAAGATATAAAGTAACACTGAGAGTTGAAATTTGAAGCATTTGTCGCCTTCCTTCTATAGGATAAAATCCTAATTAGATACACAGCATCTTATAAATTAGGTTCATTCTATGTCTTCTTTAACAGATGAAGAGATGAAGTGTTGATGGATTTTTTCCTCTGGGAATAGCAAAATATGGTCATGGACTTCTTTCCTGTTCTAACCTAGGAAGGATGTTACATATAGTCGTTTGAAACATTCTATCCCGGAGGAAGACTCCTGACCCTCAGAAAACAAACCACTCATAGATCTTTGGAAGTTCCTGAAATTAGCAAAGAGTGGGTGGGAGAAGCCTCCCAAAGTGAAGGAAGCAGTAAATGACTGCTGGGGAGGAGACTTCCTAGGCCCGCCCAGCACTGCAGAAGAGACTCGGAGGAGCAGAGCTGGTTGCAAGTCCCAGAGGACTTTGGTGGTGGTGCTTTTTGGTGATGCAGTCGCTCTTTCCCTGGTCCCAGTCCCTATAAGTAATCCTCACCCATACTCCTGTAGGTAACCCCACTAACCTCATTAGTTCACCAAAGCTGGTGTTCACTTTGGTGTAACTTTTGGTCTGTCTTCAGATATCTGGGGTGAGTAAACTTTTGTTTGGCATCTTTCCCAGGAAAATGATCCCATGACATGGAGGCATGAAGAGGTGAGGTCATTTCCTCACAGGGAGGACGGGGTGTAAGGGTTACTCAAACCCAGACAGTGAAGCCCCGGTGTCTCTGATCTTAACCCCTGTCACTTGGGCTGACTTTGAATATACATATTGTTAGATGTCAGGCACATTAAACAACAAATGAATCAAGCTGCCCCTGCGCTCTCTGATGTACAAACGCTTCACAATCCCCAGTCTACTTAGATAAGGCAGCTCCACCCTCCCAAGGACAATTCCACGGTCCCCAGCTTGTTTGAGGTGAGCCCCCCTTCCATCCCAGTACTCTTACATGTCCATGGCCTGTAGTCACACTCCTGCCCCCATGGTCACATGACCATACCCAATAAGAGACTTCAAAAACTAACTGGTATATGCCCAGAATGAAAGAAGTGAAAAAGCCTTGAGAGAAACAATACCATTTATTATAGCCCCTAAAAAAATGAAATACCTTGGTATAAACCTAACTAAGGAGGTAAAAGACCTTTACAATGAAAACTTTAAAACCCTAAAGAAAGAAATAGCAGAAGACACCAGAAGGTGGAAAGACCTCCCTTGTTCCTGGATTGGCAGAATCAACATCGTGAAAATGACCATCCTACCAAAGGCAATATACAGATTCAATGCTATACCAATCAAAATCCCAAAGCAATTCTTCAAAGAAGTTGACCAAACAATCTCAAAGTTCATATGGAGGCACAAAAGACCCAGGATAGCAAAAACAATCCTGAGTAACAAAAACACAGCTGGAGGTATAACCATACCAAACCTTAGTCTATACTACAAATCCATAGTTGTAAAGACAGCCTGGTACTGGCTCCAAAATAGACACACAGATCAATGGATAAGGATTGAAGACCCAGATATAAGCCCACAAAGTTACAGCCTTGGTCTTTGACAAAGGGGCCCAAAGAATCCAATGGAAAAAGAACAGCATCTTCAACAAATGGTGCTGGCAAAACTGGATCTCCACATGTAGAAGATTAAAGCTGGACCCGTACTTGTCACCATGTACAAGACTTAATTCCAAATGGATCAAGGACCTTGATATCAGGCCAGAGACTATAAAAACCATAGTTGAAAGGATAGGGAACTCCCTCGAGCTGATTGGGCTAGGCCAACAGTTCCTAAACAGACATCCAATGGCACAGTCACTGCTACCAACTCTCAACAGTTGGGATCTTGTGAAATTAAAGAGCTTCTGTTCAGATAAAGAGATTATAACACGAGCTCAAAGGCAACCCACAGAATGGGAGAAAATCTTCACTAACCACACATCTGATAGAACTCTGCTGTCCAGAGTGCACAAAGAACTTAGAAAACTAAACACCAAGGAAACCAATGGCCCAATTAAAAAATGGGCCCTGGAACTTAAAAGAAACTTTACCAGGGATGAAATTAAAATGTCTAACAAATATCTTAAAAAATGCTCCACTTCCTTAGCCATCAGGGAAATGCAAATCAAAACTTCCCTGAGATATCATCTCACCCCGATCAGGATGGCAAAAATCCACAATACTAACAACGACAAATGCTGGAGAGGATGTGGAGAGAGGGGAACTCTCCTACATTGCTGGTGGGAATGCAGGCTCATACAGCCACTCTGGCGAGCCGTCTGGAGATTCTTAAAGAAATTAAAGATTGAAATGCCATATGACCCTGCTATTCCACTTTTGGGAATAACCCCCCATACAGCAGAGGTTCACCTCGATAGCACAAGCATGACCATGTTCATAGCAGCACTGTTTACAATAGCAAAGTCATGGAATCAGCCCAAATGTCCAACAGTTGACGAGTGGATAAGGAAATTGTGGTACATCTATACAATGGAGTACTACTCAGCCATCAAAAATGATGAATTACTGGAATTTGCCGGGAAATGGATGTCATTAGAAAGAATTATATTAAGTGAAGTATCCCAAACCCAGAAAATTAAGCGCCGTATGTATTCCCTAATAGGTGGCTCCTAGTACCAAACCCACCCAGCCCACCTAGAGACAGTAATTCCAAGGATTATGAACAGGAGGGATGGGGTAGGAGGGCCACACCAGAAACAAGGAGAGAAGTGACCATGTTACAGCAGGAAAAATAGGCCTCCACCAAGGACCCAAATAAGTAATGAGACATCTGATTAAGTTCACAGACTTTTGTTCCTGATCATTTACTACTGAGGGGGTGTGATCTCACCAGAAGAGGAGGGCATATAGTCTGGCAGATAAAAAGTAACAATTTTGCAAATGGGTGATAGACTCCTCCCTCACTGTGGTTTCCCACTTTTATTACATCTACCTTTGAATGTGCTTTTATCACAAGACTCTAACAGCTTTTTGTCTCTGGCCAGGGGGTAACATACAATGCCCACCAGGATGGAGTGAAGGGCATTGCAGGAGCAGCAAAACTGCAAAAGAAAATCAACAAACCACAATCCAGAACTTCAGAGACTATATCAACCACCTAGAACTAGGCCAGCTTAGTCTCTCCCCATCTTGAAGGTCAGGGAAATTTGCGGAAAAGGGGGCGGTAAGAGTGTAAGAGCATAAGGATGGGAGGAGCAATGATATGTAAGATATTCTATACTAGTTAGGGCTGAAGCAATTATAATTGGACTTTGCATGCCCTGCGCATTGTCCAACACACTGTTGACCTCACAAAGTCTAGCATTTGCTAAAGGCACCAAGATCCTTGGTGGCAAAGGCATTGGCAGCCACAGCAGTGTTCCTATACCTAAGGGGAACATGGGAAAGGCCATTGGGTCCTTGTACGTCATCGGAGAGGAGGGCCCAGAGGAAAATCAGACATGCACAAGAAAGGACTCTCTGGGAATTGGGGCAGGAGGCACTGGGGGATGGGGAGGGAGAGGGGTGGGGAGGGGGAGCAGGAGGTACGGAGGGAGGAGGAGGGAGGGAGGGAACTGGTGTACCTAATAAGTTTGTATGAGCTGGAAAAAAAAAAAAAACTAACTGGATTCTCTCTCTCTAACTCTCTACCTCTCTGCTTCTCTGTCTGTTCCTGAGACATCCATGCTGCACACTGCTTGCTTGACAATAAATCTCCTTTATATATCATGTCCTGGTTTGGGTGTGACTTTGTAACTCCAATCATTCTGAGGTAGGGGAACCTTCCCAAGAGCCCCCACACATATGACCTATACAAAACTACACACAGAGAATACAATATGGAAGAAGCATTTCTGGATTTTATCCTATAGAAGGAAGGTGACAAATGCTTCACATTTCAATTCTCAGTGTTACTTTATATCTTTGACAACTTTCTGAAACAAGCACATCCTAATGCTCAGATTGGACAAAGCCAGGTATTGATGTATGTACATTTTTCTAATTACTAGCATATTTGAATTCTTTCGAGAGAGGAGACAAAGAGTTTGTAATAAATTCATGCCCATCGGGATTTTGGCAGAGCCCAGACTTCTGACGGCTGGTTTAGTGTTTGCTTCGCTAAGCAGTTGAACTTGATTGCTTTTGACATTGACCATGTTGAGAGCTTAATGGACCCCTGCTTGGTGACAACATGGCCGTTGCCAGGGTGTTTCCCCTGTAGGCTTCTCAGAGTATATGCTGGGTGAATTTGAGCCAGTACTTTCTAGAATTACACCTATGTCTGGGTCTTGGTTCCCTGACTAGTTAAAAGAGTTTGAAAGAATGACTTTTTTCACTAGTTTATCCCCACTGGGATTTTGAAAATAGCAGTTTACCCTAAAATGACTTATCAGCCTGACAATGTTGTTCCTTCAAAAAGCCTGATATTGGATTTCTTGCCGGATTTCAAATTTTTCCTGTTTCCAATTAGGTTCATTTTTGTTTTATGTGGGTTGAGCATAAGTCAATTGGACTTGGTCCAAGATATTACTTGCATTAGTTCTTCAGAGAGCAGGAAACTTGTTTCTTGGATTTGCCATGAAGACTCATAGTGTTGAGGAGCACATGTATTTAGTGGCACGACAGTACCACATTCTCCCTCGGTGGCCTTGTTGCTTACTCTTCTCAGAAAGAATGACAGTTGTGTTCCCATGGCACTCAAGGGGTGAAATTTTACCTACGAATTCAAGCTCTTAGGAATATAATTTTTCTCTAAGGCAGAAACACATTTTTTCTCACATTATTTTAAATGTAATATCACTCCCAGATCTTTAGTTTGCAAAAAAAAATACTGATACTTAACAGATCCACCTTTAAAGTGTTTCTGCTTGTCCCATTTGCATTTAAAGTATGCAAAATTTTCCAAAAAAGCATACCATAAAAAAATCACAATATGAAGAGTTACTCTTTTTCCTTTTATTTTTGTGTCTAAATTAATTGGACTTTAGAAATGTCTTGATGGAACAAGACTCTTTGTGTATAGAAAAAAATTATAAAACTGAAATAATAGATACTGCTTTCATTTAAAGAAGTTTCTTATTTAGATTTTGATATTAATCCCTGAAGTATAGACTCTTGATTTCACACGATTGATCTGATAGTTTTTCAATCTTTTATCTTAAGAGACAATTTTCTCTAGGCTCATTGTCAAACCAGAAAGTTACATTATTCTTTACCCCTTCCAGGGGGAGTAAAAATACATCACAGACATTCTATAAAAATACATAGTTGAGAGTGGCCATAGTTCACTACATATTTGAAATCAAATATAGTATTTCACAGATATTGGCAATGCTGATTGAGCATTTGCTCCCTGAACTCACACCAAATTGTATGACATTTTCAAGCAGGAAACTACACCTAAATATTTAAGCTGTAAATAGATTTAGAGACACAAGAACATCGATAATATTATTTAAACTTTAACTTTTAAAAGGTTATCAAAACAATAATAATTATTGTTTTAAATCCAAAGATGAGATTGGGAACAGATGTCATAAAATAAATTGTAAAGATAAACAGATTCATTACATGCTAAACTTCATGATAATGATCATGCATACCATTTAATCATAGTAAAACCAAGAAGTACATTTCGTATGAGTAAATTTCACCTAGTTTTACTTTTAAAATGACTAGCTCTAAATAATCAAGTGCAATTGAGCCCAAGATAAGTTAACTAGAGTGTAGTGTTCTGTGTGAAGATTTACAAAAGATCACAAAAAGATAATGTTTCCTTTAAGACTTTTAAGGAAGAAGCATTCTGCTGTCCTGGAAGAGAATGTTAACTTAGAAATAGTATGCACTCGTGTTTTGCAAATGTCAAATCTATTTTGTCAGCATGCAGAGACCCAAAAGCTCATAGAGTTTCCACGTGTGACTTCATGAAGGTAGAGAGGAAACATGGTGTTCCAATTTATAAAGACAAAGGCTGAAGGCTGGGAGGTGACCCAGCGGTTAAAGCCTTTATCTCACAAGCAAAAGGACTTGAATTCAGGTCCTAAGAACTCACATAAAAACTGCTGGGCAATATATACTCCCGTCCCTGGCCTGGCCTCCTTTCTCCACGGATAGCAAACATGGTGAATGTTCCTAAAACTCGCTGAATTTTCTACAAGAAATGTGGCAGCACCAACCCCACAAAGTGACACAGTACACGAAGGGTAAGAACTCTCTGTGCCAAGGAAAGCGGCGTTATGACAGAAAGCAGAGTGGCCATGGTGGGCAGACCAAGCCTATCTTCCGGAAAAAGGCTAAAACCACAAAGAATATTGTGCTGAGGCTGCAGTGTGTTGACCAAACTGCTGATCTAAGTGAATGCTGGCTATCAAGAGATGCGAGCATTTCAAACTGAGAGGTGACAAGAACAGGAAGGGCCAAGTGATCCAGTTCTGGCTACTTGTTGTTACGAAGGTCATAACATAAAAAAAATAAAACAAAAAACAAACTGCTGGGCAGATATGGCAGCAATCTAAAATTCTGACCCTGGGAGGCAGAGTCTGAGAAACTCCAGAAATTGGAACACAGGCAAAAAGAGAGACATCTGGATTACTACTAAGATAATGGGCAATCTCATATGTTCTGATACTCCATTTATAAAGTCTCCCTGAAAATTCCAATCCTAAGTTTGATAACAGAGAAAAGGAACAGAGTGTCCTGGTAGGAAGAGATTTGAAAGCTCACCAGCCTTGCAGTGAAATGGGAGCTACACAGAGCAACTCCATTGTCCTTGAATTTGCCTTACTGTTTGTTGCGAGGTTCCTTAGTGTTTGCTACAATTTTAAGACACACAGCAAACGTGAGAGAGCACTCCAGAAAGGCTTTTCTCACAAAAGAACAAGCGATGTGGGGAAGGAGGACAGGCAGTACAGTGAGGAAACTGTGCCTATAGCAGTATCGTTCACACTCGTGGGTCATGACCCACAGGAGAAAGTGCATTTTGCCTAGACTCAGAAAGTAGACAGCCACAACATGCCTTTCAATTAGCTACAGGTTCGCCCTTGAAACATGCAACACATTAGAGAACATTCTGTTTTCTCTCTCTCTTTATTTTAATTCTTAAAAATTCTTGTTACAAACCACTAGGCTGATTTCATGATTAATTAATGGAGCACTACTAGCAATTTAAAAAATGCATTTTCCAGAGAATGGTAAGCAGTCTTGCTGGGAGACAAGGCAAATCATGTAATAGGCAGAGAGCAGAAAATGCACGAGAGTGGACATTGTCATACAAAAACACCAGGACAAATAGCTGCTGTCACTAGGAATGGCCTCGAGAGTGGTGGCCTGCTGGCTATGGAGACTATAACTTGATAAGAACTCATTCTGTTTCCAGCTCATTCTGGCTTTCAAAGAGTCTCCCTGACTCAGTTTTTTTTAAAGTGAAATATGAATGTTAAACTCACTTGTAGAAGTGTCTCTGCTAGTTTTTTTTTTTTAATTCTTTTCAACACATTCAGAGACAGAATGAATTCTTTGTAAACTCTCAGGTGAATGGCGAGAACACTTTACAAGGTATAGAGTTTTCTGAAAGCTAGGGTTTCTCAGATTTTTTTTTCTTTTAAAAAGAGAACGTAGTAACTGTGGGAACAGATATTCTGATAACTCCAGGAATATTGGGCTTCGTTGAAAATGTGTGGGGGTTACCACCAGACCATCTTAGGAGCTAGCATGTTTGTGTCTTCATAATTTTGGCAAAATGTGGAAAAGTAAGTTCATCAGACTGATCCAGTAATGAGCCTGAAAAGAAGATTCAGAGATCGAGTTAACTACTGTTGTGTTCACCCAAGTAATACCTAACAAGACAGTGTATAGCCAGTTTTAGTGGCCTCAAGGACTGAACATTTAGTTGTCTCTTAGTAAAGAATAGCTATCTATTTTTAACAATTTTCCTGCTTCTCTTTAGAATGATATTTCCTTTTCCTTTAATGAAATCTGATGAGAAATATAAATTATAAATTGTATTGAAACTGAACTATTCAGCTGGAGAGATGGAGGCTCAGGGGTTAGGACTCTGCCTCACAAGCAGGACCTGAATTCAGATCTTGAATCCCACTGGAATGACAGAGGAAATGGCAGCAGCCTGCACTTCTGCCTTTGGAAGGTGGAGCCTAGGAAATTCCAGATCGAAGCAAGGAGGGGGTAGAAACAATCCAGGATGATTCCAGAAGTCACCCTTGGGCCTCCACAGGGACACATATTGCCCTCTGATGTACACACTTACACAAATGCACATGCACACACACACACACACACACATACACACACACACACACACACACACACACACACACACACACACAAATAAAATAAATAAATAAAATATAAAAAAGAAACTGAACTTTAAACTTTTTCCTCAAAATTAGATTGTTTTGATATTGTATTAGTTGAGCATTAGTTCAACTGCTAACCCTAAAGATAAAACTCAGAAAGTGTAGTTTGCCCTATGCTTGTGTATTTAATTCTTATTCTGAAATCAAGAAAGAGACAGATGAGAACTGCCACAACACTTATTCAGTGGAATCCTCAGGACACATGGTCCTTCTAGGAATGGCTTTGGTATATCTGACCTCTTCTTCTAAGACCACTTAGGGCTGCAGTTTCCTGATGCAGCTTCTGCTATCCATTCACAGTTCAGGCAAGAAGAAAGAATGACATAAAAAGGCATTCTGTCTCTTCCTCAGGACACCTTGTAAAAGTCATAAAACCCACTTCCATTTATAGCTTATTGACAAAAACTTAATTGTGTGACTAAGCAAGAAAGACAATATTAGTATAGTCTTTCTTATGGGGCATACACTGTATATTATATTACACTTGGAAGTCCAGAGAGTGTGTGTCCAGATAAACCTAGGAGTTTATTATTAAAGGTAGAAGACAGATATTTCTGCTAAGTTTTTTTTTAATTTTTTATTATTATTATTTATTCAACTGTGTGCATGTGCGTGTGTTTGCCCGCACGCGTGTGTGTGTGTGTGTGTGTCTGTGTGTGTGTGTCTGTGTGTCTGTGTGTGTGTAGAACCACTGGACGAATTCGCGAACCACCATGGACGCCTCCACCTCCTTCTGCCCCAGGATTCACAGGCTCCGCCCTACCAGGACCAGAAGCGCAGGCCGCCCCCGCTTCCACCTGGCGTCTATACGTGGGATCTGGGATCCGAACTCAGGACCTTCTGCCTGGAAGGCGGAGGCTTAACCCCTGAGCCACCTCTCCAGCCCATTTCTGCTAAGTTTTAACCCAGGGTCAGGAGGAAGAAATGTTTGCTTCTTCTTTGAGAGTTCCAGGGAAGTACCACAATGATATTTCAGTTGGTCAAAGGAAACAACTAAATGACTGGAAGTAATTAGTCCCCGACTTAGAAATCCAGTTTCTAATGGTCTAATGTCCCAAAGATGGCTTTGGGATAAGAGCCAGGAGATGTGAAAGAAGCACGTGGACCTCCTCCTTGTTCTCTGCTCTCAGATGACAAGACACCACAAAGGACGTCCCACAGTATACTTTATTAGTGATCACTGTATTTGGTCTTAAGGATTTGCTAATGAAGTGACTGGGATGGGGCAGTTCTGAGGAATGTCAGAGAAAGTCTATTGCAAAGGACAAATAGTATAAGTTCTTCATTAAAATTTATATCTTCCAGGGTTAGATCTTGTCTTGGAGCAAAGAGCTTGCTCTAACCAACCATCTCTCATTATTCAACTCTCAAGCATCATTTCACTTATTTAACTAAAACTTATTTATTTATCATGTATATATGGGGTGTGTGTGTGTGCGCACACATAGGCCATGACACGTGTAGAGGTGAGAGGATAACTTGTGAAAAAGTTGGTTCTCTCCTTCTATGCTGTAGGCTTCGGGATTGAACTCAGGTCATCTCCCATGGTGGCAATTTTACCTGCTGAGCCATCTTGCTGGTGACAGAACAGGACCACCGTCACCTTAAAAACCCCAATTGCTATCTTAGTTTTTAGGTTTCTCTTTCTCATAATTGCTATCTTAGTTTTTAGGTTTCTCTTTCTCATAAAGTGGCCTCTTTTGCCCATTCAGCTGAAAATATCAGTATTACCCCCTAGAAACCCTGCCAAGAGGAACTACCCTGATTTTACCTAGCAACAGAAAGTTTTTGTTCCCCTTTTGCCCTGTCATTGTGATCCCAAGTCTGTTTTTTTAAATTTTATTTACTGATGAATTTTGCTCTTCGATCATTTTTTACACATGCACAGTACCTTCTGACAGCCCTCCCGCACTTCCTTTTCTCTCTCTCCCTTTCCACTTGTCTCCTGTCCTTGAAGTTTTTCTTACTACATTCCTATCTTTCTGCCTTACTCAGTGCCCCTCTAGGTCTAATCATCCCCTCCATCCTTATGTGATTTGGGTTTGGTACTAATTCTTGGAGTCTAGTAGGTTCTCTCGTGGGAGGCAACTTGGAATTTTCATCCCTGTATGCACATGTGACAGTTGTCCATCATTCCATCGGTACATTGCAGTCTCCTGGGTCTCTCTATCTTCAGTTCATAGCTAGCCTCTGTCCAGGTGAGTACATTGTAGGCTTAGTGACAGCAACCACTGGGCTGCATGGTTCATGGTTGCTGTATGCACCCGTTGCTCTTCTCTTGCTGTGAGACACCACTCAAAGTCAAGCTACTTAAGGGAGAAAGGGAGATGTATTCAGCTTACGGTTCCAGAGGGCAGATGCAGTTCTTCAAGGCAGAAATAGTATGGTTGGCTAGCAGAAGCTGGACGTAGTCTAAGTTACATCCATCAAGAAAACTGAGAGCTGCAAAACTGCCAGAGCTGACGTCTCCCTCCCAGGAGGCAGGGTGGAGCTGGCCAATTTCAAGGCCTGTCCCCTAGGATGAGCCTTCCTCTAGCAAGGCTCCGCCTTTTAAAGGTGCCATGACCTTCTCAAATAACTAATGATTCAAACACAGGAGTCAAACCATGAACCATAGCTATTTCTCTTTAGTAGGATGGTCTGTAAGAAAAGCTACTCTGGGCTTGCCTGGCAGGAGTCTTTCTCAGGTTTTCCCCTAAATAAGTCGGTCCTATTTCCTTTATACTATCAGTGGACTCATAAAAATTATATATTGATCATCAATCAATCTACCTACCTGGTTGTCTGTTTAACTATCTATCTGTCTCTCTGTCTATCCATCCATCCATCCACTGGGGATTGAACCCAGGGCCTTGCCCATGATAGGTAAATATTCTACCACTGAGCTAGATCCTCAGTTTTCATTTTCTTTCTCTGTGGAATATTCTTCTCAGTGAACGATGACTTAAAGAATCATCAATGTTTGACTCTGTTTTTGTTTCCAGCAAACACCTCATTTCTGTTCCCCTTTGCTGTAAAAACTCTTGGGTAGATTTCAGCTTATAGAATTTCTCCCTTACTGCTTTTTTCTTGAATCTGATACAATTAAGCTTTGCTGTTATCAGTGCACCAAAACCTCTCTTAAAAGCTCCTGCTTGCCTCAGTCCAAGAATTGCTAGATCTTTCTGCAGAATGTAGCAGAAGCTATCACGCCTCCTTCTTGGGCTATTTTTTTCGCTTGGCTTTCAGAACATGTAGTTTCTAGTCTCTTTTCACAGAGATTCTAACTTTTTTTTCCCCGCTCTTTCTGCTCATCAAATCTTTAAGTGCCAAAATGTTCTATATCTACCATATTTCTTACGGTAGCCACTTAGCTGGCCTTGGGAATTCCTCTCCTGCTCCACTTCTCGCCGTCGTTCATTTCCATAGAGCAGCTGCAGTGGAAATTTAAAAAAGAAACCACAATATGTCACTTACTTGCCTTGACTTTCTTAAAAATAAGTTTGAAATCTCGAGCACTGCCCTACTTTAAGGGCCTAATTGCCTCCTTTTACCATTCTTTTTCCTACCTAATCTCTTTCAATCACATTGGCTTCTTTACTGTCTCTTAAATATAACAAATGCAGGACTGGAGAGATGGCTCAGGAGTTAAGTCTCTGTCTTGCAAGTAGAAGGTCCTGAGTTTGGATTCCGTAAAGACAACAGGCAGAAATAGCAACTGTCTACACTTCCAGTGTAGACGAAGTGAGGAAAGCTGGGAAACTCCAGAGCAAAGCAAAGAGGAGGTAACATAATTCAGGGTGCTTTGGGTCTCCAGAGGCACACACGGTGCCCCAACACACACACACACACACACACACACACACACACACACACACACACACACACACATACAAATAAATGTATAAAATAAAAATAAAAAATATATACCAAATATGCATGTTTTCTCAATTCCATGTTCTCTTCCTAGGAAGTCTCTCTCCAGGATCTAGTGTTAACATCTTTTCATTTAAGTGTTGGCTCTAATGTCACCCTCTTTCTGTGCTCTCTCTAATTAATTGCTCTGTTTAAATTCAAACTGCTTCACTTTATCTCTCTGCACAAATTTATAAGCTATTACAATTTGTTCACTTATTGTGTGGTTTCTCAACTAAAATATAAACTTCATTTATTTTACCTTTCTAATGTCTAAGTGCCTGGGAAAAAATAGGGATTTGACAAATGTTTGTTCACTAAATTAACACAGAAATTAATTTTGCAACCAATTCTGGGAAAATGAAACCGAAGTTCAAGTTAAGATTTTTTTTCTGTTGTTGTTGTTATTGTTTTAAACTGTGGCTATTGTTTTAAACTGTGGCTACTGAAGAGTAATTGCAGATCTGAGTTTCTAAACTAGGAATCATATCTACTCATTTTATTCTAGGTGGCCATTCTATCAGGTTGCTCCTATCTCAAGCCTTCTTACTGTTCCTGTGACAGTTTAATTTATTTCATTCTCTCTCTCATCCCCCCTTTCTCTGTTTCTTTACATTGCAGCTACTTACCATCAACACTGAGGCTAAAATTTTCAGCTTCTATTTTCAAGGAATTCTCTCAACATTCTCACTGTCTTTACCCTGGGGTTCATTACGGTTTCTTTTTTTCCTTTCTGGTTGTCATGGTCTGAAAGGTGAGTGGTCTCTCACAGGCTCATGTATTTGAATCTTTGATTGTTTGGGAAGGTCATTAGCACCTTTATGATGTTGAAGGAAGGCAGTCACAGAGGGTAGGCCTTGAGGTTGATTAGTCCCACCCTATTTCGAAGAGAGGTCTTCTCTTGCCGTTGACATATTGCAACTCTCAGCCTCCTTGATGGATTGACTTAGGCTGTCTACAGCTTCTGCAGCCAGTGATGCCTTTTCTGCCATAATGGACTGTATCTCCTCTCTGAAACCATAAGCTGAATAAATCTCCTCTTCTTTAAGTTTGTTGGCTTTGAGTGGTGTCTCACACTAACAGAGAGGAGTAACTGGTACACTGGTCCAAATATATGCTAGTCCTCTTCTTCTAACCTCTACCATTTGCTCACGATGAGTGTCATTCAGGATGCTCCTTCTATTCTGTTCAAATCCTACTTCCTGGTTCTCAGCAGCTTCATGCCTCTTCATCTTTATTTTACCTTAGTGTTTTATTCACACTGATTCCTTTCCATCTCTGAGTATATTGCATTTCCAGTGCCTCATAGTATTGGCTAGTTGTTAGACTCACTCATTGTTTCATGGATAAAGTTAGTTGAATATCTAAAAAAAGTTTACAATAAATATGATAAGCAGTTGATTTATTTTTTGTTATTAAGAATTTTTTAGAAATAGCAAAATAGTCATTGCTTATTAAAATTGTTTTTTTCCAGGAAATTCAAGTTATATATGTATTAAACATTATTCAATGTTGAGTTTTACTGAATATGGCAAAAATGATTTAATATCCTATAGTTGTATTCTTTTTAAACTAGTTAAAAATGGTTCAAATTCTCTTCTACCCTTATTTATAAAATTTTTTAAAAATGTTGCTTATCTAGTAAATTTGTATTGCATATTTATCCTTCACAACGGTTTTTCCTTCCATCTTCCCCAAATTTGGGCCATATTGATATTTGAAAGAACATTTATAAAATATCTATATAGTGTGGGTCCCATCAGTACTAGAATTGACATGGTGTGTTAAATATAACACAAAGAATTTTGTGTTATTTTTTATCTGATATAGGAATATTGCAATAAAGAAGATGTATGTATTATTTTATTATGCTGTGATGATGAGGCTATAGCACAATGCCTCCTGTATAGCTAGAGAAGTGCTCTATCACTGAGCTACACTCCCAGTCCTTGCATATGGTATTTTAAGGCTGAAGCAGACTATCCATGCAAAAACAAATTGACTCTCCCCTAGAATACAGATCTTATTTAAAAGATATATTTCAGCATACTAGATAGCAGCTTAATAATAGAGAAGTTGACTGGTCTAGTGGTCTACTCAGAATTGGCTCACAGAGCCTGGTGGGGATGGAAGAAGAGGAAGTAATCTTTTGCATTATTAACAAGGCACAGCTGATAACAATCAATGGAGTGCAGAATACTGAGCCTTGGATATTGGTGGGTTGTGTCTGGTCTTCACAGATTCAGGGCATTGAAGCGAGTGGCAGATCAAAGTGTATGGGCAGAGGCACTTTGGGCCAATTTCTTTGTTAAGAGAAAGGTTACTGCCAGCCAGGAGAAGTTTCAAAATGGTTATTTGTGAGGGATCCAAAAACAATGCCAAGAATTCATTCAGTTCTTGCAATGTTTTTCTAGCGCCCTCTGTTGAAAAACATACAGCATCTTACTCTGTGGAGATGAATGGGTAAGGTCATAACAAACTGATAACCAGTCGTGTTTAGAGATGTGATGTACAGGATTAGAGTATCAGAAGAGGTATGTATAGATACTCTGACAAACCAATCCAAAGAAGGACAAAAGGTGCATAAAGGCTGAAACAATTAAACTGCATTTACAAGTGATAGGGCAATAGACATATCCATATACTTTACTTTTTCTATACTTATTCTAGAATTAATCCTAAAAAAGGGGGGATAATATTCATATAATAAATTGTGCAAGTCACACATATACAATTTGATGAGTTTTTAGATGGGTAGACACCTATGAAACTATGACTCAGATCAGGATAGAATGTTGTTTATGAACTTCGTAGCAATGAAATCACAAGTGATGTTTAATATATCTTTGAGACTTATTCCTTTTTCACCATGCATTAGCAGTATTTTTGACACAGTATTCTAGCATATGACTATCTGATAGGTTACTTTCACATCTCCTGTGTTGATGACATCAGGGTTGTACTGCAATTCGAATATTCTCCCCCCAATTAAGTGTAAACTTAATATCCAAATTAAGAAGTTGATGGTATTTGAAGATGGGACCTTTGGGAGGTAATTATGGTTAGATGAAGTGACTGGGTGTAGCCTCATGCTGTGATTAATAGCTTTATAAAAAGGCGAAGACCAAGTCTACATTGCTTGTTCTCTACCTATGTGTTACTGCCTGCCCTATTAGGACACAGAAGGAAAGCCCTCGCAGATGCTGGAACCTTGGTATTAGACTTCCTAGATTCTAGGACTGTAAGAAATGAATCTGTTCTTTATATAGTACAGCATTTGTATTAACTCTGGGTACTTACATTATCTCATATTCTGTCCTAGATACAGAAAATAGACCAAGGCCTTTTTTCTTGTACTTTTTCCTTGATTTTTCTATTTTGAATATACCTGCAATAAGCATGGCTCTTTATGGAGTTATGCATTCCTTTCTTTTAAGCTGTAGTTATTATGCTTTGGTAGTAGACCATAATAAATTTTCATATATACTGCCAAGCATTCTTTGAGTTTGATCAGTTTCCACTTCCACCAGAAAGCATGCTAGTGCTAGTTGTTCAACATCTCTGTCAATACTTAGTTACTGTCACTTTTTAAAAGTTAATTTTGTGGATTTCTTTTTCAAAATTCATCATAAGTTGTATTACTCTATGTCTACATCAGTACCCCTTTTGATAACTACAAAACGTTCATTTCTCTTGTTATCTGAAAGTTTAAAGCAAAATTAACAGTATGGTAATTTCTCAGCATGGGTTCTCCACTTACACAGTTGTGTTTGGCTCACAGCTTTGGGCATTTCGGTCCATGAGTAACTGATCTTATTACTTTGGACTTGTGCTGAGGTAGCATATTGTGCATGAGCAGTTGGTCAAGCAGAACCACTCATTTTTCAGGCCAAGGAACAAAGGAGAAAAAGGAACTAAGTTCCACAGTTCCATTCAAGGGTACATCCCCAGTGACCTAAAACTTCTCAAGAGGTGCTATTAAGGTTTCACCCCCAAGGACTGGGTATTAAATCTAGCATAGGGGACTATGGGGATGTTTTTGACCTAGGAAATAAAGTTGGTGATCATCTAATATAGTGATTAAGAGTATAGACCAGAACTGCACTATTTCATTTCAGTCCAAACTTTCTATGACGTCAAATAAGATTTCTGGTGCCTTTATTTACTCATTTAAAAAATGGTTTCAATGATCACTTCATGAGTTGTTACATGGATTAGGTAAGTAAAAGAAGAATGTTAGCACCTAGAAAAAACTAACTGCAGGTTGGGATAGTTACTAGCTATTAAACGTTTGGTGAATGGAAGAAACTTTTTCAAGATGGCTCAGTGTGGAGATTTGGACAACATGCTCATCTACAACTATAGCATTTTCAACCTTGGTTCTGAACATGATTTCCTTCATTAGTAATTATTCATTATTATCTGGACATTACTGAATGGCAATCTGTGTTCTCTGAAACATACACAGATGTATGTTGTTATATTTAGTGTAGTCAAAAGATTTAAATCTTGGCTCTGTATTTTCCTTAAACTATTTGAGCAACAATCTTGAAGGCAAATGCTTGCTCTAGTAAAACCTAACTTGAAGGTGTAAAGGATTACACTAATGTTAGGGGCTGGATTTTCTACATTGCTAGTTCAGGTGAGTGCTTTCTTAATTCAAGCCACTTTTGTACAACATTTCTTCTTCACTGTGGCCGACCCCAAAGTGTAACTATTTTCTAGAAGTGAAAACCCAAGGCTTGGCTAAAGATGGCAGAAGGTCAACTTGAACTTCTCAGCAGAATGTGGACCCAGTACTACTACGTTTCTGGTAGTTGCTAAGAAGCCGCTATCCCGGGCCCCCGCTCATCAGCTTGGACTCTGCATGAGCGCTTCCAGAGCATTCTGGGAATTGTAGTTCCTAAAAGGTGAGGAGAGGCCCTTCTGCGCACGCGCCTTCCGCCCTCCTCGGCCCCGCCCCCTCCACCGGATAAGGGGCCAGCGCTGCCACGCGTTCTGCGGGCGGGGAGCGGAGGCTTCTGGGAGTTGTAGTCGCAGTTGGTGGGCGCCGTCGGGAAGGAGACGTAGCTTTCGGCGAGGTCCGGGCTGCGGTGGGTTCCCGGCGCGAGTCGCCGGTCAGTCAGCCGTTTCGGGGCGGCCGCCTTTTTCGTGCGGCCGAGGCGGCGCCCCGTCTTCCGTCCGCGGTCGGGAGGTCCGAGCCCCGCGGCTCCTTCCCGTCCCCAGCCCGCTCCTCGTCGGTCCACCTTCCAGCCGGGGCTCGACCGGGGCGCCGGCCCTCGGGGGAGCCCGGGCCGCGGCCGGCCGGAACCGGGTCCCCGTCCCCCTCCCCTCTCCCCCCTTCCCCCCCGGGCCGCGGTCCCCCGCCGCGCGCTCACGCGCCCCCCTCTCCTTCTCTCTCCAGGGATGGACCCTGCCTGGCGCCAGCTGGCCGGGGGTCGAGGCCGGGCCCGAGGACGCGCCGCCGCAGCCCCCTCCTCGGGGAACGGAGTCCCCGTGCGCGGCGCGGGAGGAGGGCGAGAGAGGGGGTCGGGGGGCGCCCCCGGCCCCGCCCCCGGCGGAGCCCCGACCAACGCGGCGGCGGGCCGCCGGCAGCGCCCGGCGGGAGCGGAGGCCTCGCCGACCTCGGGGGCCAGCGGTGAGCACGCCGGGGGGTCCGCGGTGCCCCGGACCCTGCTGCGAGGGCCGCTTGGGTGGCGCCCCGCGCGCAGCCCCTGCACCCCGCGCAACCCTCCCTGGCTCGCGTCTCGGTCTCGCTGGCTTCACCCCTTAACTTGCGCGGGCGGCGCCCCCGCCCCGGCTGGTAGACTACTTTCCGCATGCAGCATATAGCATACAGCACATAGTTAGCTATGTGGCTAGTTACATAGCTGTTTGGCTAGCGAAATGCTTTAGTTGGTTCCCAGTACTTATTATCTATTAATATTATTAGTCTTTAACATGGATTTTTACCTCTTCATAAAATCAAATCTTAACATCGGCAGAGAGAGAGATACAGGGTGGGAGAGACGATGTGTCACTGCCAGTGGGTGGAGGTTCGAGGACGGCTGTTGGAAGTTAGTTCTCCTTCCCGCAGGGGTCTCCAGGTTTGCAAACAGGTTCCTTCCCCCTGAGCTGTCCTGATGCCCCGTCAAATCAGTTCATAGCTTCTTTGTGTGACAGCCGTCAGGTAGGTTGAGGTGGCAGAAATCCCTGGTCTCACATTGGTTTTTTTTTTCCCCCTCTATTCTCTGATGTTTTTTTCTATTTTCTGATCAGTCTTTACTGTTGCAGATTGTCTTTAAGTGCTTTAATTGACTAGGGACACTTTCTCAACTATGATTCCTCTTCCCAAATCTGTCTTTCATGGTGTGTATCTTTGTTGCCACATTAGCCATGTCAGCATCCTAAGGTCATGTATTGTGTGGCGCCCTGAGAGCACTTACATACAGTTATACTTGGGAAAAAGAATAATCCCTTATGCTTACTTGTGTTTGGAATGTATTTTTCAGAATGCCAGCCCCCTTCTCCCTCTCTTTTTTTTTTGGCAGGGAAAGGAGCAACATTGAGTAACTGAGTGGGTTTTCTCTGAGACTGATTTTAAAGTTAGGTTGCATATAGTTAGCTTGCAATTGGCAAGTTTATCATAGGGTGGAGTGCACAGTTGGGAGCTCTGTGAACAAATTTGGTAAACTTGGATTTTGAGATATAAGGAAAGCAAAATTGCAAACAATTGAGATTTAACTGAAGAATTTATGAGAAGATTGCTTTGTGCCTTGTCTATAATTTTCCTGGAGATGTTTAGGTAAATACATCTATCAGTATCTACATTTTTTTTTAATTTGTCCAATTTGACCTTTGTTTCTTAACACTTGAAATATTCATTTCATGAAGATGACATTTATCATAAATACCCATTTCACAAAGATGACATTTATCATCTTCATTATATTGAACCATACACCTTATATCCATCACTATCCTTTCCCTTCCAAGATTCTTAGGTAAACAATGTATATATTTTCTTCCAGTTTTAATTGAAATAGTTTGTTTTGGTTAATAATTACCAGCCAAATTGGTGAAGATATTTCTGGAGGGAAATGAAAAATAAAATACAATTAAGTACAAATATACCTCCTAGAATAGAAGATCTTATTTTGATAAAGGCTCATTAGCTTTTAGTATAAAGTGAATTTTAAATTACTGATTTAAATTAGTAAATTTAAAGTTTTCAACATAAGTATCAATTCTGATAATTCTTCATTTGTGGTTCTTATAATATATTTGTTGACTACAAGATCTTAATACTAGCACTTAAAGTTGGGAGAAGATTCCCAGTATTTTTGTCCTCAAGAAGCTCAAAGTTTCTTTGGGAACATGTGCTGTGAAGTTACCTGTTTTGAGTTATAAGGACCGACAGTGCTAAAGAAGCTAGTAAACAAACTTTTCCAAACTTACTTAACATTCTTTCTGGAGCACAGTGGAAGAACAATACAAATCTATGAAACAGTCTCTTTTTAGAATGAAATTGTAAAAGCATGTTTTCCATATTATCATTTTTTGAGTATTATTTTTTGTGACCACAAAAATGTCAATACCACATTGAAGGCCAGAAGTTCTTAAGCTTTCAAGAAGCAGCTAATAAATACAGTAAACAATGAGTTTATCTGGGTTGGCTCTGCTTCAAGAAAGTGGTTTAAGGAAGCATCTACCTCATATTACTCTGATGTGTTCCGAGTCAACTTACATTTTTTACAAAAAATATGTACAATGTATTTTAAAATACTCCATTCTCATTTTAGTTTTCTTTTTGTTGGTGTTTTCATTTTGATACCAGGTTTTTGATACTATTGTAGTTTATAATTTTTCTTTGATTTAGTTAGTCATTCTTTCTGTAATGTTTTTAGTAGGATACTTATAAAAATCAGTTTTTTAAAATTATTATATTATTTTTCTGGTTTTACAAGCATATTGAGTACTTATCCCTGCTTCCCTCCGTCTCCCCTCCTTCCCATTCCTTCATCAATCTATCCTAATCCTTCCCACTCTCCTGCCTGTCTGTTTCTGTGAATCCCAGGATTCCCTCTGACTTGTGTGCTCTTGTGGGGGTTCAGACCTCTTGTGACCTACCAAGTTGCCTCTCTTTGAGCCATCCCACTGATGGGGGCATTTCCCTTCACTCATCCAGCTTTAGTCCCCAAGGTTTTCACTGTAAAAGTGAATTTTTGTCATTTTCTTTTGTATTGATATTTGAATTTATCTCTATTACATAGTAGGATATGTTTAAATGATAGAATAGCCAAATTAGCTGGAGTCTGGAGTCTTTAGGGTCTGGAATAAAAAAGATATCAGCACATCATGCTGTGCTATTTGGGGCGATTGATATGCAGAAATGAAGCCATGTCTTTTCCTTTTAAATAGAGTTAATGTCGCAGAGGAAATTTGAGGAAATTAAGAAGGCTAATCAAGCTGCAGCCAAAAAACTTGTTGAAGAACACTTCAGCTCGTCATCTGAGGAAGAAGGAGATGAAGACTTTGAAGGAAAACAGGGAAAAATAGTTGCTAATACATTCAATACATATACTACTCAGACAGGTATTAATCTTATAATTTTGACTTTTTATGCAAATGAAAGTATATCTTTGGCATTGTTTAGTAATGCTTTTGTACTATGCAATGTTTTGTCTTAAGAATGAGCATACCATGGAAGTTCAGGGTTTGTATTTTATCATCCAAATTACATGTTGTTAACTGCTAATCTTTCTGTAAAGCAGTTGATATAGGGGATTTCTATGTGACTTTAATTGGAATATCAGAAAACTACAAGGGTGCTATTAAAGCTGTGTATTTGATAAATAGGGCAAGTCATTACTAGTTGTTATTGATTAAAGTACTTGAGATACTTTTTTCAATCTAGTATTTGTCTTTTTCTCTTTCTTGTCATGTTAAAAGTATGTTCAAGTCTAGTTCACCTTTTGACATTACTACTTTACTACATGTGATAGATACAGGTATCAACTTGACAGTTGCAGGCTGAGCTCTGGGCACAGCTGTGAAGAATTGATAGTAAAGGCAGGCCCTAAGTAGAGCTGAAGGAGACTGTCTAATTGATGGGTGAGGTGGATAAAAAGAGAGAAGTTGGCTTAGTAAATTTGGCATAGTTCATACTTGGACAGGCATGCTGTCTGGTAGTTGAGGTTTCCCTCTTTCTCAGCAATCTTGTGTATATGGTGTAGCCAATTCCTTCATTCCTGGTTTTGCCTTAAGTTCTTCTGCCAAGTTGGACTAAGAATAATGCCCCTTGTTTGCTGTCAAATAAGTTGTTTGGTCGTAAATTGACCAGCAACATGCAGAATAACTCTGAGACAGTAACTTTAATATTTTTTATCTTACATTTGATTTTTATATTATTTTCTTTAAAACAAAGTCTTTAAAGGTTTGACATTTTCATATTATCTGTTGTGTGTTTGGGCTGTGTGTAGCACTACACTTTTTTAATGTGAGAGAAGGTCAAAATTAAGCTGGTATATATATACTTTAAGTTGTAAAATATAGGTACTTTTTTGTAAAAAATTTTTTTCATGTTTATGTGTGTACAAGGTACGAGTATGAGTGTATATTCACATATGTGCACATATGTGTAGTCATGCATATAAATGAATCATAAGCATATGGAAGCCTGAAGGTGACATGGAAGCTTGAAGGAATCCTCCTCCATTGCTCTTCCACCTTATTGTTTTGAGTCTGGGTCTCTAATTTAACCCAGAATCCATCATTAGGCGAATCTAGTTTGCCAGCATACTCTAGGGATTCTCAAAGTACACCTTCCAGAGTGAAATTACAGGTGGGTTGCTATGCCTGCCGGACATTTTACGTGGGTTCTAGGGATCTAAATTTGTTGTACCAACTCTCCAGCCCCCATACAGATACCCCACATTTTACACTTTAGTCATTAGCATATTCTTGAATATATTTCCAACATTTATCAATATATCTATGAATATATGTCATGCCATTTATATATTAGTTAAACATGTTTATATTCCAGCTTGATATTTTTTTCCACTTTAGGATTTTGTTAGAGGTAGGAAAAACCATACGAATTTTATAAGAAGTAACTCTTCATAGGAAAGAAAGTTCTCCTAGAAGTACACAGTTAGGAAATGGCATAGGTGGCTTTAAACTTAGTTTACTTAGCTTTTGCATCTTTATTGGGAAGATTGTGTTTGCTGTGTAAAAGCAGAAATATCCTGAGGTAGATTAAACTGCTACTTTTGTATATGGTTTTGGGGAAAACTTTGCATTATACAATGATTGAGAACATTGATTCACAAACCACACTATAATACTTGAATTTGCTATCAACTTTTGTTTGAATATTGGTTGATATTTTAACATCCTAAGGTCTCTGTTTCTTTTCTTTCAAAGTGAGTCTATTATAAATAAATACTCTGGAATGGTTAGAATTAAGTAGTAGTGCTTGACTTACTGTATATGTTGTTTGTTTGTCTCTCAAAATGCCTGATACATTTTATGAGCTTGACTGTTTGTACCATAACTTATTAACTTTTTCTTTTTTTAACGTTATTTCCCTTGGTCATAGGTAACTATATCATAGCTATCACGTCAGCTCTCTTCTTACTGTTGTTGTCCTTAGTTATTATATTACAATTTATTGAGAAGAGTAAGGCCAGTGTTGTAACGCTTTAGGATGCTAGTACAATAGAATCAAGCACAACAGAGTTTGAGATCTAGTTGTAATAAAGGAAGAACATGGGAATTAGTCATCAGCAGCCTCTGCAGTTTTTCCCTTCTCTTTCCACCTCATCACCTTTAGTGTTTAGTAAGTTGCCTGCATATACTAATGAAATCACAAAGATAGGTACATATTGTCTAAGAAATTTGCCTTATCTTTTAAGAAATCAAGGATGTTTGGCTAAGTCACTCTGAGGAAGGTTAAGGAGTTTCTTATAGACTCTTCATAGATAGTCACCTTAAGTTTTGTGTACTAGAGGACTTCATGTTAATCATTCTCAGAAGGGACAGGTTTTACTTTTAATATTACTGTTATCTTCCTAGTGTTAGGAAAATACCATTTATATGCTTTATACATTTTTAATATAGTTTTCATCTTACGATAATGTTACAAATCTGGATATTTTATTTCTCATTTTTGTATGTTCTTAACTTTACATTTTTAAGAAATTAAAGAAATTAGATCACTTGAATTAAAAACAATAAATGCCAGAGTAATGAGATGGCTTCTATCTCATGACTGCACTGAACACCAGTACTTCACCTATGAGTTCATAAATATTTGAGCACATTCTTTGCATGTTTGTGATTCTTTTTTCAACTTCAGACTCGCATGGTGCGCTTCCAGTGAGTATGTTTATCTTGGCCTATGGATATAGGATATGGATACACACTTAAGTTGAAAGATGACTCATCACTTCTTTTGTTGTCTTAGTAACACTCTGGACTTCTTTTTTTTTTTAATTTATTCAATTGTGCGCGTGTATGTGTGTGTGTGCGTGTATGCGTGTATGTGTGTGTAGAACCACGGACGAATTCGGAAACCGCTATGGACTGTCTCCTCCTTGTTTACTCTGCCCCGAACTCACAGGCTCTGCCCTACCAGGACCAGAAACGCAGGCCGCCCCCGCTTCCGCCCGGTGTGTATATGTGAGGTCTAGGATCCGAACTCAGGACCTACCGCCTGCAAGGCAGAGGCTTAACCCCTGAGCCACCTCTTCAGCCCCCCACTCTGATCTTCTTAAACCAGGAGTACAGAAGCAGAGAAGGCACATGCATGGCACAAATGTTCTTTTAAAGTAAAACCTAATTATCACCAAAATCTTTTAGATCTCCCTAAATTTTTTTGAGACAGGGTGTCACTATGTACTTCAGAATGAGGTGGGCTTGCAGCCCATGTAGACTTCAAATGCATGATCCTCTTGACTCAGCCCGAATGGGTAATTTCTTAAAACTACCTTTTTATCCCTTGCATGCTGTCTTTGCTTTTCTCAGGTCTTTATAGCTACTGTTACTATTTGACAGATGAGAAAACTGAGAAACATTGATAGGTTGCTCAAGGATATATTCTGTTTCTTGTTGTAACTAACTACTTTTATCAGTTGTTTCTACTTGTTCTAGTTGACTCCCTAAAATTTATTTCTCTTTAGCTGTCAGAGTGATCTTTTTAGAATTGATGAAAACATGACTGAAATACAGGGCTATGTGCCTTATGCTGCAGCCAAACTTTTTTTATCCAAGTTTCAAAGAAATGTTACATAAATTTTATCAAGATAAAGTCAAAATAAAGTAAAACCCTATCATACCACATTAAATTCTAAATTATGTGTATTAGCTGTTAAGTTAGGTGAAATTTAAAATGTTACAAATTTTTGGGCTTAGGGGTTAAGACTCTGCAGGCAGAAGAACCTGAGTTTGGATCGCAGATCCTAAGTACAAATGCTAGATGGAAGTGGCAGCAGCCTGCACGTCTGGCTCTAGAAGACAGAGTCTGGGAAATCCCAGAGCAGTGCAAATAGAAGTAGAAGCAATCCAGGATGATTCCTTGAATTCCTCTGATGCACACAGTGCCTTCTGATAGATACAGACACACACACACACACACACACACACACACACACACACACACACACAAATTTACATATTTTTAAAACCAACTGTGTTGTAAAGCAAAATAAGTATGCAGAATATAGTTACTAACTCCATTTAGAAATATTTTAGAAACTTCAATACCTATTTCAAGTAAAACATTTGTTTCAGGAATTTTATAGTTTTGCATATGCCTTTACATGTATTTTTAAATTTAAATGACATTTATGCTTATGTCAAGCTTTTGTAAGTACTACTTTCTTTTAGGTGACTTTGGAAAGGAAGAGCTGAGTTTCCAGTTTTCCTTTCTGGCAACAAATTTTGGTTTGAACTAGGTTATTGTCATGGTAAATTCTGTACTTCTATGTTTATGTTGTTGATCTGCTTTTCTTGGAGACTCAATCAATCTGTGTTGAACATTTTAATTGTACTAAAGCATGTAGCATGTAAGCTTATTTTCCTTAAACGGAAGTGAGTTGGATTGTTATCCTTTTGGTGTCATTTGTAGATTAGACTAAATGTTCATTCTTTCATTTTATTCTTCATTGATTTTGGACTTTTCTCCATGGTCCTCACTGTAGCGCACCATGTAAGAGGACTCAGTAGCCAAACTGAGGTTATGAACTTGGTCTGTGTCTTATTTCTCCTGTGTAACATCAAGATAGTAATAATTCATTTAATCTTTTGGAAATATTCATAATATGGTGCTTAGCAAATCAATACTTGCTTAAAATATAATCTAGTAATTTTTTTCAAAAAAGCTTATACTGCCTTTTAAAATAGAATTAGTGAACTTGATTTAATGGAACATGGTTATTTTAATAATAGCTTCAGCATCATTTCACTCAGCATGTTTCTATTGAAGATGTCTTATGTGTTAACTTTCTTCCTTATGGTTGTGCTTGTTTTGCATTGTGTTGAATGCTTAGTTTTGATGCTCCATTTCTTTTTGGTACTGGTGGTCAAGGTCAGGTGTTTCCAGGTTGAGATCTTACTCAAAAATGAAATAAAAAGCTCACACAGATTTCCAAAAGTAGCAGGAATATTTTATCCAAAGTGAAAGGATAGAAAAGTCAGGATACAATACAAAGAGACAGTGAACCATATGGATGAAAATATTCAAGAATATACTGGGGCTGGAGAAGTGACTCAGGGGTTAAGCCTCTGCCTTGCAGGCATAAGGTCCTGAGTTCGGATCCTAGATCCCACGTATAGACACTGGGTGGAAGCTGGGGGCGGCCTGTGTTTCTGGTCCTGGTAGGGCGGAGCCCGTGAATCCCCAGGTAGAGTAAAACAAGGAGGAGGTGGAGGCGGTCCAAGGTGGTTCCCGAATTCGCCCGTGGTTCTACACACGCACACGCACACACAGACACGCACACGCGCATGCGCACACACACACAATTGAATAAATAATAAAAAATACTAAAAAATATTCAAGAATATAGGTTGCTTAACAATATAGAATGGGCTTAACGTGACCTTTTATTTTTAAATTTCAAGATGGTGATATGCGTGAATTGGAACGAACAAAACAATATGTAAATGAAGCTTTTCAAACAGGAGCTATGACCTGTTTAATTTGTATTGCTTCAGTGAAGAGGAACCAAGCAGTAAGTTTTTCTTACTTTTTTTAACCAAGATAACATTTTGAATTCACAATATTAGCCATTTATTCTTTCACTTATATTTATTTAAAAATACTTCATTTGACAATTTTATATGTGAACTAATCTGTATAATCTGACATTTTAAATGTTCTAAATATTTTTAGCATTATTGATAATCTGAAACAAGTATTATCAGTTATACACATGTTGATTTAATAAAAAAGTTTTGTATCTATAGAGATTCTCACAAATATGAAATGTTAAGATGTGATATTAATTACTTTTAGTTTTTTTGTGTGTGGTATTATAGATCTCACCTAAAACCTACTGCATGTGAGGTAAATACTCTCCTACCAGACTGCTTGCTTTTAATGGGTTTGTAAAAAAGATAAACAATGGTCTTGGCCCTCAAAGAAACAGAACTTGGCTGTGAGAGGATAATTTGTTTGCTTCTCCTAACAATATTAAAAGTGTTGTGGGAAATGGTAAAGGAAGTTAGGAAATGAATCAGATATAGCTCATGTCTTTAAAGAAGATATTGCCTAATTATGAGAAGCTATCATTGTGTAAATTTAAAAGGACATTAATGAAACAAGAGAACTGAGTACAGTAGACTCAACATTGAGACTTCATAGATTAATTTACTACTAAATTACCATAATTTATTTACAGTAATTTACATTGTCTACAGAAAGAAAATCAGATTACTTAAAGAGTTGGACATGTAGAGTGAATCAGAAGTTTAATGTGCCCAGATTGGCTAGGGTAATATAGCAGATGCAGGTTCTGTAGTGCTTTATAATCATATTTGGCTGTATTACTCTGATTTCACTTGTAGTAGATATATTTTACTTGTATATATGTACAGTCTCACTGTAATTGCTTGACATCTGTGTAGGTTCATCTTCATCCCTTCAAGTTGTTTGTTCACTTTAGGAAGTGACTTGGCCTTTATACATGTGTAATGTAGCACTGAAGAACTACTGTCCCTTGGGGCAACGTTCTAGGGAATTGATGTGTGTCTTATGCCAGTACTTACCCCAGTACCCAGTGTATCTTTTCCTTAGTACTAAGCATGTTGTACATGATTTTCCAAAGCACTTCTATTAGCATCGAGCTGTTGTGGCCCTTGATAGTAGTAAGTTCAACAGTGTACCATTGTTTGCCATTTTTTCTTCCTTGTCTTGTCTGTTGAGTCCTCTTATTTTAGGTAGGCTTTGGAGAAACTCAAACTTTAAGATATTGGCTTTTTAATTTTATTTACAACAAGCTTATAATGTGCTCCTTGTCTGTTTTTTTCAACATGTTCTAAACTGTAAGGAAAGCAGAACTGAATTTTGTCAGTTGAATCAAAATGTTGCCAGGCTTTAAAATTAATTTAGTATTACTTGTTAAGTTTTTAAACTGTATATATTCTCTTTCTGTTAACTTAATTTTTTGAAATTTGCATTAAATGTTAGACTTCACCAGGTTTTGCATAACAATATATATTTACACAGGATGTTTAAGGATTATTTTGTAGTAATGTTTGTAATAATTGGAAATAACAGATGTCCAACAACAAGAAAATTGGCTAGTTGAATTATAGTACATACATCTATATGATATGTAGTGTAGCTATATTTAATAAGGATATATTTTTAGACCTCAGAAAGCCTAAATTAATACATCAGTTGGTACTAGTGTGCGTGTGCGTGTGTGTGTGTGTGTGTGTGTGTGTGTGTGTACGCACACATGTAGACAGAAAGATCGTCCAGATTATGAATTGTTAGCTTATTCTAGCTGATTGAATTTGTGGTTAATATTTTTCTTTAAAGCATTCTTTAAATTTTTTATAAAGAATGTTTTTTATACTGGAAGGAAAGGGCTTTTTGTTGTTGTTATTTTTGTTAGTATGTAGGTAATTCTAAAATATCTCGTCTTAAAGTATTATATAATTAACAAATAGAAATCACACATGTTAATTTTTGATACTTTTCTTTGTCTTAGGTTTGGAGCTGTTCAGGATGTTTCTGTATATTTCATATGCCCTGTATTCAGAAGTGGGCTAAGGACAGCCAGTTTCTTGTATCTTCTTTAACAGATGATGATTTTGGAAAGAGAGATTATCCTTGGCCTTGGTAACTTTTTTTAGTTCATTGAATTTTAAGGTGCAAAATAGATCAGAGTTACAGTTGCTTTGTCGTAAGTTTCAGTGTCTGTGTTGGCTTTCAGTTAGTCCTTTGGTTTGTGAAGACACATGTAAACTTTATAATGTCTTTTTCCCCTTTGGTTTGTATAAATACTAGACCTCTTCAATAATTTTTCTCTGTGAAACAACTCCTTAATTATACTTTATAAGGATTTTCCTATGAAACAAGTAAGAATCATTAATAATTTGGTCCCTTTCTTCTTGATGTTGTTTGTGTATGTTAGTACTTTCTTATGTATACTTATCATCTAATATGTCTTGATTATAGGATTTCCATTTTTATCCTCAAAAATCTCAAAACTACATTTGTATATTATCTGATACCATTAATTTTTTTTCTTTTTTCTTTTTTTTTTTTTTTTTAAATTAATTTAGTGTACGTGTGTGTATCAGAGGGCACTGTATGCCCCTGTGGAGGAACAAAGGTGACTTCTGTAATCATCCTGGATTGCTTCTGCCTCCTTTTTGCTTCACTGTGCCTTTTGGGCCTGGCATTTTTTTAATGTGGGACTTGAATTCAGGAAATTCTGCTTGTGAGGCAGAGCCTTAATCCCTGAGCCATCACTGCAGCCCACAATTAACTTACATTCATTTTATTAGCTTTTCTTATTATTACTGAGAAACTTTTGTTAGATTTGGAGAAAAAGTGAAGTAAAAATAATAAAAGTTATTCATACTGGCAACTTAGAAGGCTAGATTCATGGTTAATATAATGAAATGTTAGCTCAGGGGCATTGTACATTCATGGTGTTCACAACATTTGTGATTAATTATTTGGAATTCTGTTTTTTTCTTAACACAGATTCAAGTTGTATGATTCAGGTCTTATTAAAGGATTTGAGTCTCATCTTAAATTATAAATACTGAAATATTTATAAAATTATAGTGTGAAAATTGCAAAACATTTTAGACATTTAGACAAAGTAATTCTTGGCAGTCAGTGATGAGAGGGGAAAGTTAGGAAGGGGTAGTGAGAGCATAGGTGCAAGTCTCTATAGTGAGTATGCTGAAGTCAGGGCAACTTTTGGAAGTGGGTTCTCTTTTTCCTCCATGTGGGCTTGGTATTAAACTCATGTCAACTGGTTTGCATGTAGGTGCTTTTATCTGCTTTACCATTTTTATTGACTTTTTTTGAGAAATTTTTTGTGTCCATTACCACTGAGCATACTTAATTGAGAAAAACTGTGGGTTTTTATTCCTCTTATTCTTAAGAGCTACAGTTATGATTTGAAACCTAGGATATCAGTCTTTTAAATTTAATCCTTTTTTTATTCTTCTGAGTTCAGTCTGGTGATACTGGTTTTAGAGACACAATTTTCTATTTTATGGCATGCATACTTTGAAATAATTTAAAATTTTGAACTCTATATTTGTCTTGCTTTTGTTTACTACTTATTTTTTGTGAAGAGATTTGATTGAAATTAGATAAGTTTCATTTTTGGAGATTCAAATTTCACATGTACTTTTTCTTCTATTGTAATCATTTTATGGCAGGGGAGGAAAGTAGCATGTATTGCAATAATGAACTGTTAACTCTTTTAAATAGAAAGGAACAAAAGTGTAGCTATGTACGCAATTTCTTTTGCATTGTAGGCTTACCAGCTTTAAGTGGCTTTTCTGAATACAATAAATGAAAAGAAGTGGCTATTAAGATTAAGCTCTCATTTTAATTCTTTTCAAAATGTAGCTCAAACTTAGTTTAAAAAAATAAACTATTTTATGGGAATAGACTTAAAAGTTGTTTCTACTAAGGTACTGCTTATTGATGAAAAAGATAAGGCATCATTTCATTTCATTGAGGGCATTCCATCATTCTAAATGACACTCATGGCACTCACGTATGTTACCTTCCCAAACTAGTGCTGCCTCAGTGCAGATGGGCAACATAACATTTGGTGAGTTGCCTTTTAACCATCTGTATCTAAGCTTCTTAAACATACACATACATTATTCCTTTAGTAAAGGAAATTTAACTCAACAAAATGTCAGTTCTTTTTACTAGTTGAGAGTAAAAATTTTTTTTAATTAGAAGAACTAATATCTTTTGGTCATTTTGAATATGTAAGATTCATTTGAGAATATGCTCTCATAACAATGAAAATGCATTTTTAATACGGAATAAATTGAATGTGATATGAAGCTGTTCTGTTATAGTACATTGACTGTATTCAATTATCCAAGAGGACATAAGGCTTACAGCATGGTTTAGGAATAATTTATGATGCTCTACGGGTAAATTTTGGTAGAGTCAAAAGTTGACACTTCCAGTATCAAACCTTTATTTCTCATTTTAGCCTGTAAATCTGCTATAGCAGAATATGAAATTGTATTTAATTTTTCTTTGACTTACACAAACATGAAATATATATTTTGTGTTAGATGCTGAAAATCAGGAATTGCTTTGTTTATATTCAACTTAATTTTTCTGTAATTCTAGATTTTTTTTCCTGTTTCTTGTTGCTATGGCCCTGTGAATAACCTGACTGCTTTCTATTTGCTTTTGCTTACAGATTTACTTAATTATGTATGCAGACTTTTCGAAAATTAAGCTTTATACAAATCTGGATGAATATCAGAAGAATGTAGTTAGTTGGAATTTTGTTACTGTAAGAAAGCAAAACCTATCCCTCGTAGATGCAGTAGATTAGTAGAAAACTAGTGTGCTTTGTCTTTATAGCTTTTTTCGACATGAGTGTTTAATGCATAATAACTAGCTACACATTACCATTTAAATTTCAAAAATTATAAAATTAAATTGTGTTCCTTGCTGGGATTTATGAATAGATCATTTTGAAGTGCCATCTGAGACTATTGGCTACTGCATTTGAGCAGTGAAAGTATAAGGAAGATCCATATTTCAGGAAATTATATTGTATAGAGCTATTCTAGATGGCTAAATAGATTTTAATAAGAGTTTCTGTTTTTACTTAGCATAGCTTTGAGAGTTTCTTTAAAAGTTAATTGAACAGAGTATAGTCTAATTCCTGTTTCTTAGTTTCAGTTTTAAAAGCACAATTAATAATTTCACTTTCTTTGTAGTCCAAAATGTAGGTTTGAATACAAAAGATCAGAAACACCTAGTAGGTACTATTGCTATTGTGGAAAAGTAGAAGATCCACCTTTAGATCCGTGGCTTGTACCTCATTCATGTGGCCAAGTATGTGAGAGAGAATTCAAACCTCCTTGTGGCCATAAATGTTTGCTCCTCTGTCATCCAGGTGAGTTACATATTATACTTTTGACTGTTAAGAGCTGGCTATTTCTTTTTTTTTTTTTTAACATGACTACAATATATTTTTTTAAATTTTAATACATTTTTTATTATTATTGCAACTCATACAAACTTAATAGGTACACCAGTTCCCTCCCTCCCTCCTCCTCCCCCTGAACCCCCTGCTCTCCCTCCCCTCACCCCTCCTGCCCCATCCCCCCGTGCCTCCCGCCCCAATTCCCAGAGTCCTTTCTTGTGCATGCCTGACTCTCCTCTGGGCCTCCTCTGCGATGACGTACAAGGACCCAGTGGCATTTCCCTGAACCCTTTCCTGTGTTCCCCTTAAGCATAGGAACACTACTGTGGCTGCCAATCCCTTGCCTCCAAGGATCTTGGTGCCTTTAGCAGATGCTAGACTTTGTGAGGTCAATAGTGTGTTGGACATTGCGCCGGGCATACAATGTCCAATTATGATTGCTTTGGCCCTAACTTGTGTGGAGTATCTTGCAAATCATTGAAGAGCTGGCTATTTCTTAATGTTGAGGTTAAAAAAAATAATGCAAATTAAATTGAGAATTTAAGATCACCATGAGAAAATGTGAAGAGATTACCATTATAATATTGATAAAGAAAATTTGTGGTAAATGTAGGGCTTTTATGTTTTACTGACTTCTAACTATTCTTCCTTTCATTACATTCTAGGTCCCTGCCCTCCTTGTCCAAAGATGATCACAACTACTTGTTACTGTAAGAAAGCAAAACCTATCCCTCGTAGATGCAGTGCCAAGGAGTGGTCGTGTAAGTTGCCATGTGGGCAGAAGTTGCTTTGTGGACAACATAAGTGTGAAAATCCTTGTCATTCAGGTAAAAAGCTATGGTGTTTGTTAGGTATTCTGACTTTAAACAAAAGTAAAAAATAGTGTGTTTCTTTTATAACATTTGTATGCTAATTTTTCATTGTAATTTTAGGAAATTGTCAGCCGTGTCCAAGAGTTAGTAGACAGAAATGTGTGTGTGGCAAAAGAGTATCTGAAAGAAGTTGTGCAAGTCCACTGTGGCACTGTGATCAAGTAAGTGTGTATGCACTTGGAGGAGTGGGCATTAAAGAGTACAGAAGCATAAATGACTAGAAAACCGAAGTGAGCTATAATATTTATTAGAAGTTAACATTAGTTTCATTTAATATCTTAATTACAGGAAGAAAGTTTTTTTTTAAAAATCATTGTTACTGAATTTTGTTGTCAGTGTATTCTTTTACTTTTTTGCTATCTCTCCCTTTCTCTTTCCTTTCAGCCAACACCTCTCTTTGCTTCTTCAGTTAATCCAGTTAAGAAAGCAGGATTGGTTTTGTGGGTTGCTTTTCCTAGCATTGGTATAGTCTTAGTGGATTGGTATGGATGTCTTTAGTGTATGGTCAGATGAAGCTGAGTATATGCCTTTCCTTTACTACATTTTTTAAAATGCACCCTTCAGTGTATAGGATGTGTGTGTGTGTGTGTGTGTATCCGTTTACATGTAGAACATATTTGACATCTGTATTAGGCATAAAGTATAACAATGTGAAGGGCATAATATAATTGCTTATTTGTGATTGAAAATAGATTATACTTTCTACAAAGTCGTCTTGTTAATTTTTTAAATCCTTCACTAGTGCACATTTCATTTTAGGTATGTGGAAAAATACTGCCATGTGGTAATCATACATGTGAGCAAGTTTGTCACGTTGGTGCTTGTGGAGACTGTCCTCGATCTGGGAAGAGGTCCTGTCCATGTCAGAAATCAAGTAAGAAGCCTTTTTAATGAAATGAGCTATTGAATCGTGAAAGGACATGGAGGAAGCTTAACATATGTATTACTAAATGAAATGAGTTAATTTGAAAAAGTTATATACTGTAGGACTCCAGTTATAGGATTTTCTGGAAAAGTCAAAACTATGAAAAAAATAATAATTTTTCAGTGGTAAGGGAGTAGAAGTCAGAGCACAGGAGATTTACAGTAGTGAAATTCCTGTGTATTATGTTAGGATACTGTGGTAGCATGCATTTGTCACTTATGCATTTGCTTGTACCCATAAAACATACCATACATAAAGTGAACCCAAATCCGTAGACCATCATCTTTGAGTGATTATGTTGTGTCATCATTAAGTCATCAATCGTAGCATAGCATTTCTTGGAGTATACTCATAATCACGTAGGCTATCGTTGTCTTGATGTATTAGCCTATAGGTAAAATTATTCTTGGGTGTTTCTATATAAAGGGAGAGTGGAATTGCATGTGAATTAGCTTTCTTGACTCTATCATAAAAGCACTCATATTTGTAAAATTATTTCTAGTATTCACAGTATGTTAAAGATAAGCTTTAAACTTTGTATCTTTTTTTCTTGTGTGTGTTTGTTTGCATATGGGTGGGCATACAAGTGAGTACAACACACATGGGTGGGTATACAAGTGAGTACACACACTTTAGTGTGTTGCCTGTGAAGGCCCAAGGGTAACATCAGGAATCATCTTGGGTTGCTTCCCTACCTTATTGCTTTGCCGTGGCATTTCTCAGACTCTGCTTTCCAGAGCGCACTTAACAGACCACCACCATATGCCATACTCATCCGTGGTAATCGGGATCCGAACTGAGGTCCTTTTGCTTGCAAGGCAAAGGCTTTAACCACTGAACTATCTCTCTAGCCCTTGTATCTTTTTTTTCTTTCCTGTGAGATCTAGAAAATTTTTTAAAAAGAAAAGTATATTGTGGAAACTCCTCAGTTTTATGCATTCGTGTGCATTTCCTTAGATAACTCGTAGATAACTATTTCTGAACCAATTGGCTTCTAAAAATGTTTTATGAGATTGGTAATTTGTGTCAAATTTCTTTTTAAAAGGTGTTAAGTTTGACCACAGTGGAGAGTCATAGACAGGAAGATCTTGAGTTCAGAGTAATCTTGCTTAAGTATTGGGGATTATTGTCATTAAAGTCAATTTTTTTCTAGTGATTGTGTGGATGTGAAATTTATGGTTCAAAAAGACTATCATTCATCAACATCTAGAGAATAAGGAAACTTTGTTAGTTATTCATTACAATATGTTTTATTTAATACTGATTATTTTCTCTTTCAGAGTTTTCTTTGCCTTGCACAGAAGATGTACCAACTTGTGGAGATAGTTGTGACAAAGTACTAGAATGTGGAATCCATAGGTGTTCACAGCGTTGTCACCGAGGTCCTTGTGAAACATGTAGACAAGTTAGTTATTCTGCAACAATTTCTTTTAAAGGCTATGCATCGTATTTCATAAATGATTGTGTTGTGATCAATTCCATTACCAACTTTCATGTATATCTGTGTCATGATCTATACCTGTTTTTTTTTTTTTTTAGTTAATATTTATGCTAAAAAGCAGGAAAAGTAGGCTGATAGTTACAGCTAAAAATTACCTTACTTTTTGCTTGGTTAAAGTTATAATGTTCTCATTTTTATAATCCAGTGTGGCGTTGTTTCCAGAAGACGTTGAGATCAAAGTTGCTCAGTATTATGAAAGACTGTAGTGAGAGACTTTAAAAGCTACACATGTTGCTTGGTTTCATCCATAGAACCAGATCAACCAGTGGGGTTACTAGATAATACAGCTTCTTGCTGTATTTAAGACAGGATACACAGATATTTGATTGTAACTACATATGAATGATTTTGATATGTAGGTTTTTAAAAAATATTTTATAATAAATTTCAACTATATTTAATCATGAGGTAATTTTTGGTTTAAATTTAAAAAATATAAACAAATACTTTAGTATGTTTAGCTTTGGTTTTGTTGTTTTTCATACCAATTTTCTATTAAGATTTTATCCTTTTAGCAATTAAAGAAATTACGGTGTAGGGGAAAAACATTAACAATAAGTTGATTTTAACACCATTTCTCTGTGATTGTCCAGGAAGTGGAAAAGCATTGTCGCTGTGGAAAGCATACAAAACGAATGCCATGTCACAAACCTTACTTGTGTGAAACTAAGTGTATTAAGATGCGAGACTGCCAGAAGCATCAGTGTCGGAGAAAGGTATGTGTGATGAGTTTGGCAGATTGACTGAAACATTTTCTTGAGGTTTTCTTGAGGTTTTTCCTTTTTGAGTCTTTAATAAACATGTATTGATTTCTTCCTCATTTAGGCATATTATTTGTCTTCTGTATAAAACATAATGTTCTCACATTAGTGGAAAATACCAGTTTTCAAATAAATCTCAGTTAAAATTGGTAGCACATACCTGTAATCCTATGGCAGTATGAGATAGGAGAATTCTTGAGTTTGAGAATAACTTGAGCTACATAGCATGACCCTGTTCCTCCCCTCCCCCCCCAAAAATATTTTGTCTAGTACAATAATCCTGTTTTCTCATTTCAAGAATGTTATTAGCATTGTTAGAGTGGTAGTTCATTTGATGGTTAAGACTTAATAAGAGCTTAATAATAATTACTGTCGATGCTGGGCTTGTTGAGCCTGTAAATTTATAGCTTTTTTTGAGTTTTTTTTCTTTTATTATTAGATATCCTTTTTCTTTGGCAAGAATCATTATTCTTAATTTAACTGTTTTCTTTCTCATGTATATGTGTATGGTGTGTGTGCATGTGTGTTTGCATGCATGTGGACATATGTGGTGAGTGTATGTATAAGTTGTACTTGAATGTGTGTCTGTGGACACAGGGTGCTACCAGAAATCATTTTTGGTCACTTTCCACTTTATTTTTGTGAGTCTGGTTTGTAATTAAACCCAGTACACATCATTAAGGTTAGTCTAGCTAATCAGCTTGTTCTGAGAATTCCCAGGCTCTGCTTTCTGGGGCTAGAGTTACAGGTAGGCCACCATATCTTCTAAACTTTTTTTTTGCATGGAATCTGGAGGTCCAAACTTAGGTCCTTTTACTTACAAGGCAATAGCTTTACACTGAGCCATCTCCCCAGCCCCTGACTTAATATTAGTATGTATAATTTTCATTCACATGGGTTTTAACCTTTTCATGTATTTTTTTTAAACTGTGTTTATTTAGCATGAGAGAGAGAGAGAGTGTATCAGTGTACTGTGTGTGTTCCTGTGGAGGATCAAGGGTGACTCAGGGACTCATCATGAAGTGCTTCTACCTCCTTTTGCTCGGCTCTGGGATTTCCCAGGCTCCACTTAACCAGGGACAGAAGTACAGGCTGTTGCTGTTTCTCTTTTTACCTGGGACTTGGGATCTGAACTCGGGACCTTCTGCTTGTGAGGCAGAGTCTTGACCCCTGAGCCATCTCTCCAGCCCTATTCATGTATTTTTTAAAACATATTTTTATTTTTTGACATTTCATACATGTATACAATATATGTGAGTCTTATCCACTCACATTTTCTCTGAACTCTCTAACACATTCCCTGTTCGACTTTTGTGTCCTATTTTTTTCCTTTTCTTTTTTGAAGCCCACCAAGCCCCATTAGTGCTTTCTGAGTGCACATAGGTGTAAAGACATCCATTGGAACACGGGCAGGCTATGCTCCCGTTCCCAAAGTGACTGTCCTTCTCACAGCTTTATGTATTCCTGTCTTGAAGTACATTTAAAAAATTACTTATTTATTTGATATGTGGTGTGTGTGTGTGTATCAAAGGGCACTGTGTGTCTCTGTGGAGGCCCAAGAGTGACTTCAGGAATCATCCTGGATTTCTTCTACTTCCTTCTTGCTTTGCTCTGGGAGTTCCCCATTTCCGCCTAGCGTTTTTACGTGGGACCTGGGTTCTGCCCTCAGGACTTTTCTGCTTGTGAGACAGAGTCTTAACCCCTCAGCCATCTCTCTAGTCCTAAGTACATTTCTTGTAGACAGCATTTAAATTTTTTTTCTAAGTTGACAGTATTTGTCATTTAATTCTATTATGTAGTACTTAATATTTAGTGTGATTTTTTTATGGTTGGATTTAAATCTATTAACTTTCTATGTCTATTTCTCCAGTTGGTGTATTATTTTTTGTCTTGGACTTATTTTTCCAGTGACCCCATTTTGTCTACTTTATTTGGCTATTAGCTATAACTAATTTTCTTTCTTGTCCTACATTGTGAGTTACTGCTTTTATGAGACAGTCTTAATTCTTGAGCCATCTTTCCAGCCCCTAGATTTACTGCTTTTAGATATACTTTAAGAATCTTAAAGAACCTAAAGTTTGATTGTCACACATTTTTGTTTATGTATTTTATAAACCCCAACTTTGTCATTTTTATTATTTAAAAGTTATTTTTTAAAGAGCTTGAAAAAATTAAAAAGTCATTCATCATAATCTATTTGGAAGGGCTTTTTTTTTTTTTTTTAATAGATACATACAGGTTTCCATCTAGCTTCATTTTTCTTTCTGTTTCAGGGATTCCTGATTTGAGATTGTTAATTCTCATCAAATTTATAGTATTTTTTTTGCATGTGTGTGATGCATTCACTTGAATATGTTAATGCACACATGTGTACACAAACATGTAGCATCCAAAGTATGAAGTCAGATTATCTTGTGTATCATACTACTGTTGCTTTCAGACGGGATCTCTTGCTAAACCTGAAACTTGCTATTTCAGCTAGACTAAATGGTTAGCAAAATCTCAGCATCATCTGCCTGTCTCTGCCCCCAAAGTCTGGAGTTACAGACATGTGCAGCTATTTTCCTGCTTTTTATGTCGCTGCTAAGGATTCAGACTCAGGTCCTCGTGCTTATGGAGCAAGTGCTTTTTACCCACTGGATTGGGTCCTCAGCCCCAGAATTGTTTGTTTTTATTTTTCTGCTCTTCTCATCTAAGTTCATGACAGTGTTGCTTGTAGACTTTTAGTGGAGTGATATTCTATATTTCAGTCTTTTTTTTTTAATTTTATCTTGAGTAGTATTCAGTATTATCTAATCTTTTTAGTTGAAGATAACTTGTCTTTTAGTTCAGTTTTAAACTCTGCTTGAGTCTGTTTTAACTGCTCTATGCCTGTTTTTGTTTCTTGAACTGTTTTTCTCAGCTCCTCCAAGTGTCTGTTGTGTTCCTCTTCAAAGTGATTGATGCGGTTATTTAATTCCTCCCGGATTTCCTCTTTCATAGTATTGAACATAATAATGATCATGTTTTGAAAGTTGTTATCCTGGGTCAGGCTTTCTTGGCTATTTTCCGTGGGTTTGTTCTAGTCGGAGTCTATCATTATGGGATTAATTCCTTCAGTGGGAGATTTGTTTTCTTGGGTGTTGTTTCTCATGGATTTGCATTTTGACTTGGACATCGTCGTTTTAACTCTTAAGACTTTCTTTCAATTTCTGTGCGTTTTTCACTGAACTGAATTATTTGGCCTGGGGTTGGGGTTGGGTGGGGGGAGCTTACCTAGGTCGCAGTGAGTCCCGGCTAGACTGCGCGTCCCCAGCAGGTGGGAAAAGGGAGGAGGTGGCGGTGGTGGGGCGCCACTTAACCTGGGGAGCTGGGGCGTGACCTAGGGGTTACTCCCCGGCCTGGTGCACCGCTGGCTCTGGCTGGCTGGTGGGAGGAGCTGGGTCCAGTGGGCTGCCTGGGGTTTGGGGTTGGGCAGGGGGAGCTTACCTAGGTCTCAGTGAGTCCCCGTCCTGGGCGGGTGGGGAAAGGGTAGCTAATCTTTTTAATCCCATCCTACACTTTTTGTTTTAGGTAAATGTTCATCTTAAGAAACTAGACTTGGGATTTTTGGGGTAGCTTCCCAGTTTTTGTTTTGCATGCCCATTCTTTTCCTGTTATGTGGATAGGGTAGATTATAATACGTACTTTAATGTCCTTCCTTGACTATTGATTATATCAGTTTTCAATTTTGGTTTCTTGATTGATTTTTTTCCCCCTTTTTTGTATTGTATTTTACTGTATCTTTTTGTCCTGCTGAGCAAGTTTGGATTTTTTTAAACATTGTGTGTGTGTGTGTGTGTGTGTGTGTGTGTGTGTGTCTGTGTGTGTTCTTTTAAGGCATGTTTTAGAACAAATCTGAGCCCTCTCTTTTCCTGTTATGTGGATAGGGTAGATTATAATATGTACTTTAATGTCCTTCCTTGACTATTGATTATATCAGTTTTCAATTTTGGTTTCTTGATTGATTTTTTCCCCCTCTTTTTGTATTGTATTTTACTGTATCTTGTTGTCCTGCTGAGCAAGTTTGGATTTTTTTAAACATTTTGTGTGTGTGTGTGTGTGTTCTTTTAAGGCATGTTTTAGAACAAATCTGAGCTACTAAGAAGTCAGTTCATCTTTTTAGGCCCTTTGGGGCTAAGTTGATCCCACTGCTGTGGTAATAACTCTTTTAAGTATTCTCCTTGATGCATGTGTATTAAGTTCTTCTACTCTGACTGTATGGAGCATAAACTAGTCCCAGTCTTGTATAACCACTGGTGATTTTTCAGGTTTTGTGTGTGTTCTCTTCACTCTTATTTAGGCAAAGACTCAATGGGGTCTGCTTTGCAATTCTCCAAAGATTTATCTATACTATGACCTCCTTGCTATAGGTTGTCACACTAGCCTATATGAACTGTAAATTTTGTCTGCCTAATTTGGCGAGGTCACCAGTTTCTGTCTGTGATCTTTGTTGTCCTGCAGCCTAGCCCATTTCACGGACTGCACAACCTTTTTTCTTATTGCCATTGCCAGAGGGGGTAGATAGATGGTATTGCCAAGTAAATATTGAGTGAGAATTAATTGTGTATCAATGATGTGTATTTTGGAGTTTTTTTAATATACTGAAATTTATGTAAGTTAAGCTCTTAAGTTTCTTTTTATTATTTTTAGTTCTTAATTACAAATATAATGGGTGATTGTCCCTGAACCCACCCCTTCTTCCTCTTTCCATTTCTCTATCTCCTCTCTCTTCATCAATCCATCCTTTTCCCACCTATCCTCCTGTTTGTCTGCTTGTGTGGACCATAGGATTCCCTTTAGGTTGTCTGTATGTATTGGTATGCACTCAGGTCTCTGGCAGATTAAGTGAGGGAATGCTGATATGTCAGTCATAGATCTGGTGCGGTTAAATCTCATTGTGGTAAGTTTCTGGATGCAGCAGCCTTATCTTTAGTGGAATGTCTTGGCCAGCTATGGACCTCCCACCTGTAGGCTCTTACAATCTTATCACCCTTCTTCTGCAAGGATGGGGAGAGGTTTGGGTCGTCTGATTCCAACCGAGTGTCTTATGGTCACCAGTATTCTGCACTCTGGTTGTTGTTGGGTGGTGTCTAATTCACTGCTGCATCTCATTTGGGTGTTAAGATCTTTTCTTTTGTTTGTGGGTGTTGTAAGAGTTTCTTTTGATATATCAAACAAATTTTGAATGTTTAATGTTAGGAACTGCTTGTAAGGGAGAGCATACCACATCTGTCTATCTGCATCTGGGATATTTCACTCAGTGTGATCTCTTCCAGTTCCATTGATTTACTAGCAAATTTCATTAGTTCATCTTTCCTGACAGCAAGTAATATTCCATTCTTTATATGTACCACATTTTCATTAACTGGTCATCAACTGTTAGACATCTAGGTTGGTTCCATTTTTTTTTGGCAAGAAATTGGTTTATTGGTTGATAAGATGATATGCATGTTAGTTTAAAGTTGCAATGATATATTCTGTTAATAAAACATCAAGACAAAACATAGTATGTTTCCAGAATAATCCTTCCTTGATGGGAGTTCAATTTAGGGAGGACCACATTCCTACTGTCATAGAACAAAGCAAAGATGCATAATTTCAGATTTGCTTAATAGTAATTAGAGTTATAGCCATTGGTGAATATGTATAATATTAGCACGGATATGCAATGATCATGATTTGTAGTTCAGGAAACCCCTGAAGTAAAGATTAGGCCATGATTATTTAACAAAAAATTCATTAATATGAACATTAAGAATAAATAATCAAGAGACTATCTCTCTCTGAATACAATGTAACATGAATTCATTTTAATGGCCATCATTTTAAATTAGTTTCATTATGTAACCAAGATAAAAGACATATGTTTCATTCATGAGCAAGCTAGTAAATTCTGGCTCTTCACACTTTATTATTCACTTTCTAATAGATAAAATATCTATTGATTGGAAACATAGTGCCTTTGTTTTTCTGGTTCCTGATTAAGACAAAGGTCATATCAACTAGTTTTTTTTTTTTTTTTATTAAAAATTTAATTATACATTTTAAAATTTTTTACCAGTTCCCTCCTTCCCCCCTCTTCCCCCTCCCCTTCCCCCAGTGCCTCCCCCCCAATTCCCAGAGAGTCCTTTATTGTGTACGCCTAACTCTCCACTGGGTCCTCCTCTCCGATGACATATAAGGACCCAGTGGCATTTCCATAAGCCCTTTCTCTTGTTCCCCTTAAGCATAAGATCACTACTATGGCTGTCAATCCCTTGCCTCCAGGGGTCTCGGTGCCCTTAACAGATGCTAGACTTTATTAGGGCACAGTGCGCTGGACATTGCGCAGGGCATGCAAAGTTCCATTATGATTGCTTTGGCCCCAACTATTGTTGAGAATCTTGCAAATCGTTGCTCCTCCCATCCTTTTGCTCTTACAATCTTACCGCCCCCTCTTCCGCAAATGTCCCTGAGCTCCAGGATGGGGAGAGATTAGGCTGTCCTAGTTCTATGTGATTGATATAGAGTCTCTGAAGTTCTGGATTGTGGTTTGTTGATTTTCTTTTGCAGTTTTGCTGCTCCTGCAATTCCCTTCACTCCATTCTGCTGGGCACTGTCCATTTTTTTTTTCTATTGTGAAAAGAAACTCTTAAGTTTCTTTAAGACAATCATAGCATCGATTTCCTTTCCAAAATTTGGATATGTGGGAAATTAAGGAATGAATAGGATTGACCATATCTAGACTCTAAAACCTGATATTCATGAATGATGAGCTCAAAAAAGTCATATTTGTATTTCTCACAGAGTGGAAATTAAGGAAGTGATAAAGAGAGGTAGATGTAAGTAATATGCTTTTGATTCCCTTCCTGAAGTCAATTTTATTTAATTGAATTTAAAAATTATCTAGACTTCCTGGGTTGATTGCTGTTGATCAAATCTATACTTTTGGTTACGGCTATCATTCTGGGCATAGCTAAGTAAATGAAATCAGATGGAAATATTTTAAGTTGCAGAATAAAAATGACAAAAAAATTTTAGCTTAAGTTTTATTACATCATTGTCTATTTAAACTATTTAAAATAGGACTTTATTAGAATAATATTTATACTTTTGAAATTTTTATCCTTATAGTGAAAAGAAATCTTTTACTTTTCCATAATTTTTGTAAATGACTAGAAATGACATACTGTACATTAGTCTTCATATTACTTATTCTTTATGTATTGCTTTCTCTTTAGTGTTGCCCTGGGAACTGTCCACCTTGTGATCAAAATTGTGGTCGAACTTTAGGATGTAGAAACCATAAGTGTCCATCTGTCTGCCACAGAGGTAAAAGTTCATAATAGATTAGTAGAAAGATTGTTTAGATAAATTATTCTTTTCAAAGTTTTCTTTTTTAAAGTGATGCTGTTTTGTTGTGTGATATATATGTATATATATGTATATGTATACATTATATAAATAATACATGGATAAATAATGTTTGGAAAAGTTTCTTTCAGGCTAGATGTGTGCACACTCTAATCCCACACTTGGGGCTGAGACCAGTGCAAGGTCAGCCTCTTGAGTTCTTGGGGTGATGCTAGTGCTTCTCCCCCTTCAAAAAGATTTTTCTCATTTTGTTTTTGTACAGTTTTACCAGGTTACAACAAAAGACAATAAAATAGTAACTTCTTTTTGAAATATTTAGAAGGGAAACATTTGGAATTATCTCCTAAGATAAAGTATTTAGAATTTAGTCTTTCACAAAGTACAAGTAATAGGTAATTGTACACATTAATAACCAACATCAGGTAATGAGAGAAAAAAATATTTCTTTTGGTGAGTTTATCTAAAAATAGTGTACTTGGATGGAATAGATAGTTCAAAAAAATTATTGTTAGCATTAGCAAATTTTCCAAAGATTTAAAACCATTTTTGCTTGTAGTTTTGAATAAGTAACATGTTAAACTTATTTAGAATAGGACTTTCAAGAAAATTTCAAGACATTGCTAGAACTTTATCAGTTCTGTACATAAATAAAATTATAGAAATCATAAGTGAATAATTTTAAATTTTATAAGATGAGTAAATTATGTAAACATTAAACAATATTCATTAAACAATATATTGCTAGCACTTCTCAAACTTTGTATCTTCTTGAGTTACCATCCTTATTATAAATAGTGAAAATTAGTTTTTCCTATTTTCCTTGAATAAGTGGAATCATGTATCACATGCCCCTATGTGGCTTCTTTAGCTTAATATATTAAAGAATCATTAATACACTGTTACTTCTTGGAGGTAGGTTATCCCATTGTGCAAACACACTAAAGTTACTGACTTTCCCATTGATAGCATTTTGATAAGTTTAAGTTAGTCAATTTCTTTTTAAGTATGAGACTTTTTGCTCATCCTTTACCTAGGAAGTTGGTATCCATGTCCAGAAACTGTAGATGTTGATAAGTTTAAGTTAGTTAATTTCTTTTTAAGTATGAGACTTTTTGCTCATCCTTTACCTAGGAAGTTGCTATCCATGTCCAGAAACTGTAGATGTGAAATGCAGCTGTGGTAATGCAAAGGTGACAGTACCCTGCGGCCGAGAGCGAACCACAAGGCCACCCAAATGCAAAGAGCTATGCAGGTTGGTATGAAGCTTTCCACACAGCCTACATCTGATAACTTCAAATTTTCTATTCATATTGTTTTTAGGTATTAATATTCTAATTTTGTTTTAGTGATTTCAAGTAATGTTTACACCTTTGCCCCTTCTGTCATACCCAGAAATAATGTAAGCAATTGTACCATAGATGTATTATTCAACAGTCAGAAGTAACTTAAAATTTTTTTGAATTTCATGATTTAGTCGACCACCAACATGTCATCATACAAGTCAAGAAAAACACCGTTGTCACTTTGGCCCTTGTCCGCCATGTCATCAACCTTGCCAAAAAATTTTGGAGAAATGTGGTCATTTGTGTCCTGTTTCATGTCATGATCAAGCATTGATAAAGCAATTGGGCAAGGTAATAATAATATTAAAGAGACAGTATATTTCTGTGGCTCCTATTTTTTTTAGTAATCATTCAATACAATGATTAAATATCTTTTAAGTGTAAAGAAAACACCTGTTTTATTTGTTTTGTCTCAAGAAACTCAAAGAACTGCATGTGTTGCTCAGTGGTAGAGCACTTCCCTTGTATCTGTAAGGTTCTGGGTTTAGTGAACTAAGAAAGAAGGAAAGGCAGACTGACTGGCTGACTGACTCATAATACAGAAAGAAGAAACAAATAAACATAAATCTTAATATTGTGTTAGCTTGAAAAAGTATGGCTTAGGGATATGGATATCTCTTAGTTTTTTCCTTAATGATTCATTTACTTATTCAGTCTTTATTGTGTCTAGCTTTATTCTAGGCAGTGAGGAACAAGAATGAATAGGGAGATCCAATTTTGTTAGTGGATGTTGCAATGTAGTCAACTTTTTGACTTGTGAGCATTAGAGGCTTTTCTGCCTTTGTTCTACCTTTAAAAATTGGTATCTGCCTCAGTTTTTAATACTGACAAGAATAACGTGATAAAACAATTAGTTACGTACTTTAAAAAAATTTCAACTTGTTTAAGCAAAGGATCCTGTAAGAGCTATTAGAAGGCTATATGATATGACCCTAGTAAATTTAAGTTTCCTTATATTTTACTCAGCATCAGCTTACAGGCCCTTGGGAACAGCCTTCTGAGCCAGCATTTATTCAGGCTGCGTTACCTTGTCCTCCATGTCAAGTTCCTATTCCTGTGTAAGTATTAGAATTTTAACCGTAAATGTTTTTGACATAGTCTTAATTCTTATCAGTAATCTTCATTCTCTGACATAATGTCCTCATTTCAGGCTTGTCCTATATACTAGTCCCTGTCTTCATTTCATTTATTCTCAACTATATTTGCTGTGAAGTTTAAAGACTAACTGTGGATTTCTATTTTTATGTACTGTCCCTCAGCTAGAGTTTGATGTCCTCTGGTATTTATAGTTACAAAAACACATGACTCATCATTTGTTCTTTTTCCTGGTGATTATCTCAAAAATTCCTTGAGGATAGAGGAAAAATCAGGTTTAGATGGCAAACTTGAAGAGTTTTTAGATGGAAGTATTAGAAATGAAATAGTTTCTTGGGTGGACCAGTAAAAATGACTTGGGATTAAGCTTTAAGGAGTTGAATTTGTGGGGATTGGAAATGTTTCAGATTAATGTTTATCTGAACTTTGAGCAGAGCTATGGATTAGATGGGACAGGGTAACACATTTTTAAGGAGCAACATAAAATTAGAGAAGGGATTGTTATTTGCAAAGATTTCAGATCAACCAACTGTTGGTATGTCTTGTCTATTGATCTTGTTTTATTTCTAAAAGCTGCTCTCATTTCTTCATTGTGCAGGTATTATATTAGTTCATGCTAAAGCATCCTTTTTATGTGTTGCTGGATTCAGTTTCGTTTCATTAAGGTTTTCAGTGGGGTGTGGTAGCACATATCTGTACTCTCAGCAGGAAGATTACCAAGAGTTTGAGGTCAGCCTTGGCTATATGTATGTGTATACACACACACACGTACCCACACATATACAGATAGGATAGACCAGAGTGAGATCCTGTCTCAAAAAAGAAAGAAAGAAAGAAAAAGAAAAGAGGGAGGGAAGGGGGAGGGGGTGTCTTCTGCCACTCTGGGTACAGCTTGTGTGCTTCTTCAGTGCGGACCTGGTGCCTCTTTTGTGAAGCGATAGCTGAGGAGACTCGGGTGCTCGCCATGACTGACAAGAAACACAAGAAAGGAGTCAAGACTGAGAACAATGATCATATTAATTTGAAGGTGGCCAGGCAGGATGACTCTATGGTGTAGTTTAAGATTAAGAGGCATACACCACTGAGTAAACAAATGAAAGCCTATTGTGAGTGACAGGGTTTGTCAATGAGGCAGATCAGATTATGATTTAATGGACAACGAGTCAATTAAACAAGACACACCAGCACAGTTGGAAATGGAGGATGAAGACAATTGATGTGTTCTAGCAGCAAACAGGAGGTGTCTACTAAAGGGAACCTGCTACTTCAGAATTTTGTTATAGACCAAGAATACATTCTCAATTAGAAGATGCAATTTGGTTCCACCACATCCTGATTACTGCTATTCTTTCATTTCCCCTTCCTTTATTGTGCATAAAGTAATTGGTGTATGTGCACAACTATATTGTGCTCTTTTTTAAAAAAAATCTAAATGGTCAATGTCTTTCGGTTGACATCACATGGAGAAATGGGGAGTATGAGGAAAGTACTGGTTCTGTGAAAATACCCCTCTCCATTAGCGGCATGCTCATTCAGCTGTTATCTTATGTTCCAGTAAGTTATTTTGCTCATTGTTTTAACAACAACAATAAAAACCCAGCAACATAAAGATTCTTGCATACCTTTTTCAATTAGAGAATTTTAATGTTTTTCATTTATCATTGTAAAACGAAAGACAATTTTGTAACTCCTTTGTATATAGCTGTTACATGTAGGACAATCTGTCTTTAAGTAGGGGTAAATTACTCTTAAAAAAAATGAATCCTAGATAGTTTCACCTTAAAAAAATGAATCCTAGATAGTTTCACCTTCAAGTCAGGCATCTTGTTCAAAATACTTCTTGTTTAAAATGAAAAAAAAGAAAGAAAAAAGAATTTTGCAACTATATTCATGGAATATTTATTTGTAATAGTCTCGTATCTTTTTTACTTTTAGTATCAGATAGTAAATTCACTGAATGAGTTGAGAAGTGTTTTCTTAAAAGTTAGTATGATCCTTCAGATGGTCCTAAAATTAAAGGCTCTGGCCTTAGACATTTTTTCATCCTAAGTTAGTTATGTCTTGTTTAGAACATCAAATACAGTAGTTGGAGTCATACAGTATGTAATATTTCATACTGACTTCTTTCACTTAGCAATAGCCATTTAAGATTCTACCTTGTCTTTTTCATGGCTTGATACTTCATTTCTTTTTATAACTGAATAACATTCATTGCATTGTATGGATGGATGTTCTTTTGCGTTCGTGGAAGTATCTCCTTTTAATTTGTAGTTTTTTAATGCTGGGAATCTTACTTGCCACCTGAGGGATTTTTTGGGTGAGATTTTATTATCTTTTTAGATCTTTTGTCCATTTTTTTTTGATTGGGTTGTCTGTTTTTCTATTGTTAGTTTAAGAATTCTTTATATTCTTTGGCATATATTTGGTCAAACTATTTGGTCAAAGAAGTTGCAAGGTTAGTACAACTGGAAGTTATCCATTCAGAAGATAACTAGTCTCTTTTGTGACAGACATTGTTAGAAATCAAAAATACAAAGATGAAAAGCCATGATTTGTGTTCTAAAAGAACTTAACTGGATACAGAATCAGTAAGGTAGGTTGAGTCAGATCTTGAAAGTCAGTGAAGAGCTATTAGAACCTCCAATAATTAAAATAAATAATACGAAAGAAGTGACACTGAAAAAGATAGCTGGCTGGAATGGACAAAGACTAGAGAAGTTTGCAAATAAGAAAAATATATCGCTTCTCAGCCTTTTGGCTAAGATCAAGTGAAGAAAAATATGCCCTCATTAGTTAAGGACAGGGCAGCTAGAGAGGGAGGGCATGTTATTAGTAATTAAAGGTATCGAATCTCATGAAGCATAAGAGTTCTCTCCAGAAACTGGAGTCTAGAGTCAGTGTTGTAGGCCAGAAGTCACTTGTAACTAGACCTTGGTCGCATATGCTTGTAAAATCAGCATTTGGGAGGTAGAGGCAGGAAGATTAGGAGTTGAATCTTTCCTAGACTACATAATAAGTTCAGGTCCAGCCTGGATTACATGACACCCTCTTTAAAAAACAAGCAAAGAGGGCTGGAGAAATGGCTCAGGGGTTAAGACTCTATCTCGCAAGCAGAAGGTCCTGAGTTTGGACCTCAGCTCCTATGTAAAAATACCAAGGGGGAAACATCGGCCTGTATGCACTTCCGGCCATGGTGGGCAGAGCCTGGAAAATCCCAGAACAAAACAAAAAGGAGGTAGAAGTAATCCAGGGTGATTCCGTAAGTCACTAGTGGTCCTCCACAGGGACACACAGTGATGTGTGTATCAGACATCTGATACACACACACACACACACACACACACACACACACACACAATAAAATATAAAAAAAAAAAAAAAAAAGCAAAGAAAAGTCACTTGCTTAGGTACTGCAGTGTTCAAGGCCAAATGGGAGAAGGTGACCAATTTATGTCTTGGGAAAAGCTAATCTGAAATAGTCAGATTTCACTAATGTAAACTATGATTACACAGGTGTCCTCAATTTTTTTCTAAGGCTTTAGTATATCCTTAGCTGAGAAAGCCTCATAGAAGAATATGGCAGATATATTAATTCATATTCAATGGATAGTTAAGTTAGTTAACTCATGTGGCAAATAGCAAATATCAGAACAGAAATAATCTCACCTCATGCCAATGACATGGGTCAGTGGGTAAGGCACCTTTGTGTAAACCTGGTTTCCTTAATTTTATCCCCAGAGATCTTATTTGGGAACCAGCTTCTAAAAGTTACGACACACACTTTCCTGCTGGTGTTTGCTCATGTTCTCTCTTCTAAATAAATACTCTGAAGACATATATATATATATATATGACCTTTACCAGGTATATTTCCCGAATGTTTTCTTCTAGTCTGTTTCTTGAATTTTCCTTATATAAAGTGTTCTTTGAAGAGCAGAGAAGAAGGTAAATGATAGTTCACCCATTTACTGTTATAGATCTTTTTTGGGGGGTGGGGGGTGGCAGAAACCCAAGATTTAGGTCTTATCCTGTGTTTTATACTTTTTACATTTCATATTTAGGTCTGTGATACATTTTGAGGTACTTGTGGAAAGTGTAAAATTTTTTGTTCCAGCACTAGCATTTGTTGAAAAGAATATTTTCTCCTGTAATTTGTCTTTTGCTCTTTTATTAAAGATAAATTGAATAGATTTTTATGAATCTTAAATCTGAAATCTTGCTTTTTTTTTTATTTCATCAGTACCAAATAGTCTGTGTAAGACTTGAAATAAGCTAATGTCAGTCTTTGAACTTTGTTCTTTATCTGTATCGTGTTTGAGTCTCTTGTCATTTCATGTAGACTTCAGAATTAGTGTTTTCATTTTATTTATTTATTTAGCCTAGGCCTCATGTAACTCAAAATAGCCATAAACTTGCTTTGTTGGTGCATATTATGTAGCTGTGAACTGAGCTTTTACTCCTGAGTGCTACAAATAAACTTGGTGGGATTTTGATCAGAGTTTTATTGAATCTAAGTGAAATTGGGGAAAAGTATTATCTTAATATTGAGCCTTCCTATCTTTAAAAATAAGAGAATTACCCTTTTTAAGCCTTTAAATATTTTTATCTGCAGTTTGTAATTTTTCTCATATAGCTCACATAGATATACATACATATATAGTTAGATTTATGCCCATTTTACTTTTTGTGGTATGAATAGGTTCTTTAACTTCATATTCCAATTGGTCACTGCTAGCATACTATAAAGAACTACCTACCTCATGTATATTTTTATATTCTGTAGCTACTGTAATTGTCATTTCTGTATTTCTTTGCTCAATTTAAAAAAAACTAGTAGAGTTAACATTGTTTTAGTCTGGAACATTCTGTTTATTCTTTCATTGTTGTTATTTCATCAGCCTATATAAGAAAAGCTAATGTCTTGAAGAATTGATAGTTTTTACTTTTTTTCCTTATAGGGAATGTCTTGGGAAACATGAGGTGAGTTCTAGGCATTATTTTAAAGTCAAACTTGTAATCTGTATCACTTTTGACCTATAGTTACTAGAAATAACAAATACCTAAGTATCATATATCAATGTTAAAAAGGAGTGAAAGAGTTGATCAGGGATAAAAATATGCATTGCTTTTATAAATTAGTCTTATGTGTATATATTCAGTGACTTTTCCCTTTAATAAGATGTTTTGTTTCTTGGATCTACTTATAGGAGATATTTTGATAGTGTGCTTTAGTTTTATTATAAATATTATTAGTGAAACATTCTAGACTTTTGTGAAACTTGATCTCATATAAGTCATTTTAGATCTACAGGTGCAGAACATTTTCTTTATGTTTGTGTGTTGTGCTAGTTTCCTACTTTTATTATTTTAGGTGAGTCCATTACCATGCCATTCTGTAGGACCTTATTCTTGCAAGAGACTTTGTGGAAGACTGTTGAATTGTCAAAATCATACGTGTATGAAAGAATGTCACAAAGTAACAGAAGTTGATGGCTGCAGAAACAAGGTAATATCCTTAGGATTAATCCATAGGTGCATGTGGGTGCTTAAGCATTTCTTTTCCAGAATCATATAGCAACATTTTTTTGTTAGCGTTCATTTATCTTGCTCTCACCTCTGTTCCTTCCTTACCTTCCCTAAGAAAACTAATTTAACAACTTGGTATGTATCACAGAGTATTTCTCTGTGAAGCCTTTCTAGTAACATGCCTTCTAAAGTAAAACTCTTTAACACTATCTGTGCTCATGCACAGGATACTGTTTTATGATAAAAATATATGTTAGGTAACTTCTTTGATATGGTAGATATCAGTATCTACCAGTATCACCTCCGTTCCTCTTCCTACCTCTGTTTGGTTTGAACATTTTCTTTCAGTGATTTTTTGTAAGATAGCACATGATAAATGAGGTTTATGACTTTTAAAATTCTCAGATCTTTGTTGGGCAGTATATAGCGTTATAGATTTCTTTTGGTTTTACTTAAAGTGGCAAAAATTTATAGCTATTTTAATTATATGAATTGTGTTTTGAAATTAAAAGTTGCGTTTCTAGAATATAACCTAAGTCAGAAAAAACTTGTTTTCAAAACCAATAATTCCTTTTCAAAACCAGTGTCACTATGATGGAGTTATTCTAGATACCTCTAATATTTTAAATGAAAAGTTCCATTTTTTGAGGTTAGAGAGATAGATCAGTTGGTTAAATACTTGTCGGAAAAGCATGGGGACCTGAGTTTGGATCCGCAGCACCCATGTGGAAAGCTGGTCTTGGTGCAGGTGCTGGTCATTGCGCATGGAGAAGGTGGAGGCAGGAGAATCACTGGGGCTGGGTTCAGTGAGAATCCCTGTCTCAAAAAAAATAAGGTGAGAGTGATTGAGGAACACATCCAGTGCTGATCTAGAGATCAGCCCATACTTGGACACATACGTACATATTCATAACACTACAAACACTGAACTTATTAGAAAGGTCCTTTTTTTTTTTTTTTTTTTTTTTTTTTTTTTTTTTAATAAATGCTACACTGCATGTTGGGCAGCTAAAGTTGGTACAGTTCTTCATGTTTTTTGTGTGCATGAGGTATGTGCATATGTATGTTTTTGCATGTGGATAGACATGAGTGTGTGTGTGTGTGTGTGTGTGTGTGTGTGTGTGTGTGTGTGTGTGTAGCTATGAGAGTGATACTGGAATTGGCTGTTTCTTCCTTATTGTTTTGAGGTTGGATTTCTAGACCTAGTGCTCACCAGTAGGGTTAGACTGGATAGCCAGCTTGCTCTGGAAATTCTCAGGCTTCTCCATTTGGGTTTGGAATCACACGCTGGCCACTCTATCCACCTGGCTTTTTTTTTTTTTTTTTTTAATGTGATATCTGGGAATCTAAACTCTTGTCTTTTTGCTTGTGTGGCAAGTGCTTTAACAGTTGAGCATCCCCTAACTTTGAGCATCCGTCTGAGCAGATTGAAATTAATGTAAGAAGCAATCCAGAATATGACTTAGCAAGTGCAGATTCAATGATTTCTTTTTTCATAGCTGAGATGAGCTCATTAATTTAGCTATTAATTTGTTGCTAGAGAAGCTGAAACTCAAATTTTTTCCAGTGAATTGTCAATGATCATAAAATAGGCAAACAGCAAGCTATAAAGTATCTTCCTGTTTCCTAATTCTTAGCATGGTGTGCTTTTTTTTTTTTTTTGTACCTTATTTAAGTAGAAGATTATGGTAGATATACCACATAGTTAGGAAAGAAAAGTGAAATAAACTTTATGTATTACTTGGGTTGTTTGTGTATTTTGTGATACACTTTGCTTATCCATTCCCAAGTCTTTCCTGTTTCAAGAAGTCTTAAGTTTTACTTAGTTGCATAGATAATTTTTGTTCAGATTTTTTTTTTCAACCCTGTCTCCCTTCTTTCCTTCCTACCTTCTTCCTTTGTTCTTCTTTTTTTCCTTCCTTCTTTCCTAGGAGTGTTATGTATTCCAGACTAGTCTCAAGCTCAACAGTGTAACTGAGGATGGCCTTGAATTCCTGGTCCACCTGCCTCTATTTCCCAAGTGCTGAGATTGCTGATTTTCACTACATCAAATAATTTCTTCCTTGTCATTGTTCTGGTGTTACAGAAAATTTAGTTGTTTTTCTCAAGTTACTCTATCTTGTAACCTCTACTAACTCATCTGAGCCACTGTCACCTCTTTCCTACATTTTCTCTGGTTTCCCAACTAACCCTCCACTTCCATTTTTGTTTTATTATAGCCTGGATTATCTTTTTAATAAAACCATAAATCAGGTAACATTCCTGATAACCTTTTGTAGTGTCTTTCAGCAACTCTCAGATTAAAACGTGAAGGCCTTACGAGGCCAGTTAAGCTCCATAGTGACTTAACTTCATTTTTTCCCATTTCTTGTTATTCCCTTACTTTCTCACCTCTCTACTGTTTTCCTTTTTCCAAGTTTGTTCTTACTCTGAGCCTCATTTATTATTCCTTTTCTCTGGAATTCTTCCTTCCAGAAGTCTCCATGTTTTGCCACTATCTCCTTACTGAACTCAGTCCCTCCTCACATTTGTCAGACAAGTTCACCCTTGATGCTATACCACTGTCTTGCGCTGTCAGTGTCCCTGGCCTTGCAGGACAGCCACTTTACCCATCTCTCCAACCCCATCATATCTAACTTTTGTAACTTTAATATATAGAAATGTAGGATTCTATATGTTGGTGTTTTATTTCCTTGTAATTATTCAGGCTGGCCCAGAATGCCTTCAGTGTGAAGAAGGGTGCTCTAAAGCACGGCTCTTGGGTTGTCCTCATCCGTGTGTCCTACCATGTCACCCTGGGGAATGTCCTCCTTGTGTTCAGATGCTCAGAATAAAGTGTCACTGCAAAATCACAAGCCTGTATGTGGAATGTCGGTAAGTAGAAATGTTTTTGTTTCATAAAAATTATTTTAATAAAATCCTTGCTGGAAGAACTTTTTATAGTATTAAAGAAATACTATTTGGTGTTCTGAAATTCTGAAGTCCTGAATAAATGTTCTTCTTATACTTCATCCTGATTTCAACTAGAACAATTCTGTTTGGGGATTCTGTATTAGATTTTGTTACTTAAAAAAAAGTTGCATTATTGCTTTCAAAAGTATTTTAAAATACTTTTATGACAGATTGACAATGTTAGATTAGGAATTTTTTAAAGATTTTTTAAAAATTGATTCAATTGTGCATGTGTGTGTGTGTGTGTGTATGTGTGTGTGTGCGGAACCACGGACGAATTCGGGAACCACCATGGACGCCTCCACCTCCTCCTTGTTTACTCTGCCCTGGGATTCACAGGCTCTGCCCTACCAGGACCAGAAACGCAGGCAGCCCCTGCTTCCACCTGGCATCTATATGCGGGGTCTAGGATCCGAACTCAGGACCTTCTGCCTGCAAGGCAGAGGCTTAACCCCTGAGCCACCTCTCCAGGCCCAGATTAGGAATTTTTTTGAACTTTATTTTGTGCGTGCATGTGTGCGTGTGCGTGCGTGCGCGCGCGTGTGTGTGTGGGGGGGGCGTACAGGGCGGGGGCGGGAAAGGTGCCTGTGGAGAACCAAGGTGTTCCTGTGGAGAATCAAGAGTAACTTTGGGAATCATCCTGGATTGCTACTACCTCCTTTTTACTTTACTCTAGAATTTCCAGGCTTTGCTCACCAGGCTGCAGCTGTTTCCACTTGGCATTTTTAGGTGGAACCTGGGATCCCATTCACGACCTTCTGTTTATGAGGCAGAGTTTTAACCCTGAGCCATCTCTCCAACCCTAGATTAGAATTTTTTGATAAAACTTTGACTTATTAATAGTTATGTGTTATTTTTAAACCATATTTAAAATTTTATTTTTAAAATATTTGAGAGAGAAAGAAAGGGAAAGAGAAGATGCACATATACATGCCATAGCACATGATAAGGTCAGAAGACAACTTTCAGAAGTCAGTTTTCTTCTAGCATGTGGGCTTCCGGGGATTGAACTCAAATCATCAGATTTAGAAAATAGGCATCTTCTTACCCACTAAGCTATCTCACTGGCTTCTAAACCATATTTTTAAAAGATAGGCTTTTATTATAGATATTGCTGTTTTAGCATTTATCGTAGTAGTATATGCCTTCTATATTTTCCTTACATGAAAATGTAGATTATGTAGAAGGGAAAAAAATGTAAGTTTTTCTATTTAAATAATCTAGCATTATTTACCACCAAGCTTTCTCAACTCTGTATTATAAAAGTCTGTTAAGTAGACTTCTTGTTAATGTTCTTAAGTTAAATTTGAGAATATGGATTTTTAAAAAAATTTCTTGAAAACAATTGTTTCAAAAAATGAGTATTAACATTGTATAAAAATATTTTATACTCTAGACACATATTTTGTTAAATTCCGAAAGCCAGATTTTAATTTTAATATTAAAATTGTTTTGTGGAAATTTTAAAATATTGCAGTTTTTAGTTTTAAAAGTTTTGTAGAGAAAATGTGTAGCTACTGGATGGTCATTTTCTATCTAGCTCTGTCATCTCTTTAATGCTCATAAGGTGGCATTTTACTGTAAAGAGTACTTTGCCATTCTCCCTCATTTATCAATAGGATGGGCCAGTGGATTCTATTTTATTTAATCTTAGTTAATCATTTTGACTTTAAATTACTATCAAAGACATCTTTAAACTGGTCCTCATGCAAGCCCTTTACATTTCCATTTTTTCCTCTAGCATTTTCTCACTTTGGTGTAATGACTCTGTCATGGGGTCAATTTTGGAAATGTGTCTATTTGATCTGGGTTTTTTAAAATATATTTTTGTAGAGGTTTGAAAAGTAGGTGAGTATAATTAAAATTGATTTAAAAGTTTCTGTTGTTATTAATTTGAATATTGTTTCTCCTTTTTTGTTTAGGAAAAATTCAGGGTTTTGATTATTCCATTTTTTTACTCAACCCTTTAAATTTCTGAACTGCTTTTCTTTTAAATTTTTTCACTTGGAAATTGAGCTCTTTCATTTTCATTGTAAACATGTTTATTCTTTTTTTCAAACTTTATTTATTTTGCATGTGTGTGTATGTATATGTGTGTGTGTGTATCAGAGGGCACTGTTTGTCCCTGTGAGGATGAGCCACCTTTCCAGCCTCCTCTTTTCTTAGCTTTAAAAATGCTGGTTCATTTCCTTTTCCCACTTAGGAATCCTTACTAAATTTTTATTAAAGTGTGCTTATGTCTAAATTTCGTGTCACCTTACAGTTATTTTTCATTTCTGGTATTATTATAGCATAAGATTTTATTCTGTTAACATTTGCTCTTTTTTTTTTCTCTTCTCACTTCAAACCATTTAAGTTCTTATGTTTTTCTGGTTTAAAATGTTGTTTTGCAGTCTCTCAAAATCATACTTAGATGTAATTTGAGAATTTGCTGGGAAGAATTGGCAAGACACAGCTTTACATACATCACTGTGTGTGTGTTACTACAGCAAAAAGATGCAAAGTATAGTCCGTAAAGGGAAGAGGCACCTGGACCATAATCCAGAAGAAACCAGGTCTTCCTGGTTATGAGTTTGTTAGGTTAATTTTCTGTATGCAGAGTACTGCTGTCCTCCAGTGTTTCTTTGAAGATACATCATTCAATTTTGAATATTGTGTTACAGTTTTCTGTTCTTTTTCTTTTTCTTTTTTCCACTTACTAAGCAATCTTCATTCAAATTGCTTGGGACTAGAAGTGTTTCAGATTTGGGATTCCTTGAATTTTGGAATATTAGTAAGAATTTACTGGTTGAGCAGGTCCAATTTCAGAATTAGGAATGTCAGTATTTAGTACTGTAACTTAGCTGGACATTTTCATCATTTTCTTACATAATGGACTTTTGTTCAATGTGATTTTTAACTTAGTACCCTCTCTACTCTTAGTTTATCCATAAATCCCCTACCTCCCTGAAAAGACTTGTGGAAATTGAAAAAGTAGCTCTTAGTAGCTAGTATTTTTCTACCTAAAGGTAATTTGAATTTCTGTTCTGTAGTTATTTGAGCTTATGGGATGTCTTTTAGTTAAACTAAGTTTAGGGGATTTGAGTTGAGTTAATTTGAGTATTAATGAATTGTATAGGGCTTGGGCAGGTGTTTGTGAATATTTGGATTGTAGTTGCTTCCATAAACTCATCGCTCCAGTTTTTTTTTTCTTTTCTTAAATGTATGCATTTTATGTAGATGGTATTTGTTCTAATAATGTCATTTACTTTTAATTCAGTGAATTAATTTATAAAGTATTTTTAGTACTTTTTGGCTTTGTCTAGATTTCTTATCAATTAGATATAAAAGATATAGGCTTGAAAAATGTTTTAATCCTAATTTATAATGTGGATAGACACAAAATTATATTGACTGCTATATTCAGAAATGAATACCATACTTGTAAGGATAGAAAATAGGTAACAGCTTTTAACTGAAAATTAACCAAGAACATTGAAACACTCTTTTAGAATAATTTAACTAATTTAATATGAATATTTAAGGTAATTGTGTTTAATGAACATTGATGAGGATAAATTTAATGGTGTACTTTGCAGTTTTATTTAGTTAAAGGAAGTAGGAAATGCAGGAAAAAGAAAGGAAAGGAGGAGAAAGGCAGTGGTGAAGAATGCGAAACCCTTACCACAGGGAGCTGTGATTGTCGCTGTTCCCTGACTCGTAGGCAGTGTCTGTTGCATTTCTATTCATTGTCTTTGGGAAATGAATTTCATTCCGTGATTTTTGATCACCTACAAAAACAGACTGATCTGAAATTATTTCTAACGTGTTATCCCTGAACAATTGAAAAACAAAAAGCACACTTTATTCTTACTGAATAGCCCAAATTCTTTAATATGAAGTATTAAGTACTAGTTTAATTTTTTTTTTTTTTTACAGAGGCTTCAATTAAAAAGTTACACTTTCCAGGTCTAATGATTGATCTGTAGGAAAGATACTTGTTGAGACTAGTAAATAAAAGCCAGTTGTGGGTGGTATTTTAAGTGTTTTGCATTTCCTTCTCATATTTTTTCCCCTTTGGTGCTTCATATGTTTGTAGTAGAAAGAGGACAATGGTATGAATTATTAGAGTAGCTAAGTAATCTGAAGATAATTGTTATAAAGACATAATATTCATGAGAAAAAATGTAGTATTATACTTTTATGGATGTTGAAATTGTGATTTATTCTTATAAATATATGCTAAGAAATGGAGTTTGGTTTGAATGTCTTCAAAACTTTCCTGTTTTTAGAAAAATAACTACAGCTGATGTAAATGAAAAGAACCTCCTCAGTTGTTGCAAAAATCAGTGCCCTAAAGAGGTAAGCTGTGTAGGACCTTTTAAAAGTTGGGTTCCTTGGGCATTATTTCTCTTGGATTTTCTCTTTTGTTTGACTATCTTATTTTCAGACCTTTTCTAGTGGCTCATTTCTGGACTCACTTAAACTGTTTTGTCTGTGAAAGTGGAGCACATATGCTTAAGTTAGATGCACATCTATATGAAATTGAGGACACAGCACTAGAAGTGACCCTTTGGAGATACTTCAAGAGAATAGTTTTAAACATAGCCTATATGTAAGTGTTGACTCAGTGCTTACTGCCCCAGATATGACTGTTTGTTTTTACATCCAGAGAATGAATGGATCCCTGGATGTTTTACTTGGGCAAGTTACCCAGTTTTTATAACTCAGATTGCTCATACTTCAAAGAACTTTCTGCTAACAAGATGATAACGTGTAAAGGTCCTGCTGTGCGATAAGCAGTGTATGTACTTTTTAACTAAGGTGATGATGATTCATAGACCATTGTTGCAGCTTCTTTTTCTTTTGAAAACTTTGATTGTTGAGATTAAAACGGATTATTTTGATTTAAATAATAGTGTCATATTAAAGTGCTGCCAAAATAATGTTGAAAGCTAATTGGAGAAACCAATCCATTTTCATTGGAAAGGTCAAGTAGGACATCTCATCTTCAAATGAACACTGGAGTTGAGTGTCTTAGGGAAACCTCCATGTTGCAGTGAAACTTATAAAGTAGACTCATTATGTATTTGGGATCTGGGAATCTGAACTCAAGGTTCTTTTGCTTGCAAGGCAAAGAAAGGCTTTAACCATTCAGCCATCTTTTTAGATGATAGCAGTCTGAAATTATGGCTCTGGAAGGCAGAACCTGTGAAACCTCAGAAAAAAGGAATAAGGAAGTAGAGCAATCCAGAATAATTCTGATGTCATCCCTCATAGGCATATAATCACCTAAGTGCTTTCTTGTTCACGCTTGTGTATACATGTATGTACACACATGTAAAAATAAAACTCTCTCTGTATTATGCATTCTACCTAGTGTTCTTTATAACTATTTTTCAATTCTTTCACAATATAACTTGACTTTGAAGTTATTTCATACTCTGTTCTTGTATGTCAGGGAAATGATTATGAGATTGGATTTTTTAATATGATGCATAAAATATACATGCATCATGTAATACATAGTTAGGCAGTGAATACCATACATATAGTATTGTTAGGAAGTAACTATATAGTGGTTGTACACTAGACAAAAAAACAACAAAGCATGTTGTCTCAGAAGTCTTTCGAGTTCTGACTGTACTTATTTTCCTACATTGTGTATGCTATTACTACTTGCCTTCTAATAGTATAATTTTCCTTCATTTGTAGCTTTTACTTCATATCTGTACCTCAGATGCCATTATTTGCCTAATTTTATAATAAAGCTATAAAACATACTTGATAATTTCTTTATTATGTTTGTCTTTTTATTCTGCCATATGAGTACCCTATAGTTTGTTTCACTATGGTTATTTTCAGTTTGGTTTGTTGCCATAAGTACTGTTGTGAACATTTTTGCTTGTGTATCTTGTCACATGTGTACATATATTTCTGTAGGTATATAAAAATAATATAATTCCTTGGTCACAAGGAATGTATTGTTTTAACTTTCCAAGTGGTTGTACTAATTTATAATGAGCGAATTTCTACCTATGGAAAGTTATCAGAAAGTTTTTCGCTTTGCATATTGTTTCCTCTCCTTGCCAATGCTAGACTTACAGGCACACTACTGTATTAATGTTTTTATTTATTCTTTGATAATTTCTTCAATATGTACAATGTATTATGGTCATGTTCACTCCCACTCCCACTCTGCTCTCCTTAGACTCCCTCAATATGTCCTCCTCCCACCTTCATGTGGTTTCATTTTCATGTGACTCACTGGGTCCAATTAGCGCTATCTATACATGTGAATGTGGGGCCACCCACTGCAACGTGGGCAGCCTGCCAGCAGTCATAAAGTACCAATGTTTCCTTAATCAGACTATATTCTTATATACAAAATATTCCTATTTAAATCATTTTCATACTTCATGTATTGCTCTCTGAAATCAGAGTAGAGCCATCAAATTTTAACTTGTATTTATTCCCTCCAAAGGCATAGCTAAGCTTTCGGAAGGGCTGAATCTATGTAGTCCCACAAGGATTTGCAGGAGAAATTTTAGGGTACCGTACTAAGATGATTATACTGTCCTCTTTCTCTTTGGAGTTCAAAGATTCTCCAGAGAGAAGACTAACTGGTTTACCTTGTGTCCAGGGATGACTTTGGGCAGGAAACAAAATGTAGCTTTGATGCAGCTGTAGTTTCCAGGGAATTTGTGGAGAGCCAAGCAGGACCTGAGTTTATGACTTCTATCAGCTCTGAGTAGGGGAGGGCAAGGAGCTTTGTGGCTTAGTCATTAGATGAGAGAAGGTCAAATGAAGGATTTGAGGAAAGCAATTCTGTTTTGAAAGCAGAAGAACAAGCAGAGAGAGACTTGCATGGTATCAGTGGAGTATGATGTATTTTTAGGAGTCACAAAGATGTGAGGAGGCCAGTGCTTTTCACCCTTTCCTTAATTGCCAATACATTAGAGGAACAGAACACTGGGGATAGAAGACCATGCTGTGGTCATAGTGTGTGGATTTCAGGGTCTTCCTTTATTGGTTCTTAGATACTTTATTCACTTTCCCTTTAGAATCACTGGTTTCAAGTTCAGGTAAAAGATTTGCATGCATAGAGGAAGAGAATGTTTCATATGTAAACTTGATTGGGATAAAAGAGTAAAGATAAGAAACTCTTAGACATCTTGGCAATTATTAAAATACCTTGACTAAATAATACGTATTTTTATATATGGTATATAAAGGATAAATGCTTTAGAATAAAAGCAGTGGCAGAATTTTCTTTCTAGTGTAATAGTACAGGGGAGGCAAGGAGTTTCCTTGTCTTCCATGTGTTTATTCATGGATCCAAGTTAGTCAGGCAGCTCTACTTTCTTAGATACATCCTGAAAAACATGAATGTGCACTCCTTAATGCCTAAAGCATTCATCTCTTCATTTGCTTATGTTCTATTGGCTTGTCATGTGGCTTAACTAGGTGTCTCTAATACTCTTGAAATTAGCTAGGGAGAATATTAAAAGTTATTAGGACCAGTGAGATGGCTCAGCAGGAAAAGGTGCTTGCTGCCAAGCTGAGTTTGATTCCCAGAGCCCACACTGTGGGAAAGAGAGAATCGACTCCTATAGTTGTCCTCTGACTTCCACATAAAGTCTGTGGCATATGTGTACCCCCACACTGTGTGATGGATTCATGGTTAAAGTAATCATTAGGGATTCACAGGTGAAATGTAACAAAATTGTAAATAAGTAATTGCTTTTTTGTTTTTATTTTAGCTTCCTTGTGGTCATAGATGCAAAGAGATGTGTCATCCTGGTGAATGTCCCTTTAATTGTAGCCAGAAGGTAAAACTTCGATGCCCTTGTAAAAGAATAAAAAAGGTGAGTATTTAAATGATTAAAAATACTTGAATCGTTTGTTTCGTTTGTATGTTTTAGAAGTTTTTAATTTTGTTCTTATTTTTTAGAATCTGTGTAGTATAATTTTTTAATTTTATTTATGTGTGTGTATCTGTGTGTGTGTGTGTGTGTGTGTGTGTGTGTGTGTGTGTGTGTATCTCTGTGTTTGTGTGTGCGGGGGGGGGGGGGAGGACTGTTGTGTTGTGGTGTGTGTTGTGTATCCTCTGTGTTTGTGTGTGCGGGGGGGGGGGGGGGGAGGACTGTGTGTCCCTGTGAAGGCCCAAGGGTGACTTCAGGAATCATCCTGGATTGCTTCTGGGATTTTTGGCTTTGTTCTGGGATTTCCCAGGCTCCACCCACCAGGGCAGGAAGTTGCATTTGCTTTGTCATTTCTGTCTGACCTTTTTTCTGGGATCTGAACTCAGGACCTTCTGCTTATGAAGCAGAATTTTAACCCCTGAGCCATCTCTTCAGCCCTGTTCAGTATAATTTTAAAAGTCTAGCTTTGATCACTTAAAACATCGGCTTTCAAAATTCAGTTTTCTGTAGTTTAATAGCAAAAGAAAGATAATTTTTGTTGAATAAGTGCACTCTAGATTGGATATCATTGAACAGAAAAACCCTTGTGTGAATGTTAAAGTAGATTCATGTTTTCTGAAATGATCTGGAATTGTTCTTAGGTTTTAAACTTCCTTTTGCCATCAATACATTGTTCTTTGAAAATGATTATTGAAAAGACTTTATATTCACAGCCTCTTCACAAATTAAGTAATACTCAAACTGCATATTTTTAACATGAAAACAGTAAACACAGGAGGAAGCAGAAAGATCAGTGAGATTAAACCCTTCTCACTGGACACAACTCGTGAAGGGAAATGATTGAAACAGAAAGCTGATGACCAGGAAGGTCAGCAGACACAAACCCTTCTTACTCAATGCACTTGTGAATTGGAAAGACTGTGTTTTTAACAGTCTTTTCCTTGACTTCCAACAACACTGCAGAATCCTCAGAAACTTTCTTTTATTTTGACTTCTGCTTTATTGTAGAATTGTGACTTTTTTCATTCATATTTATATGATCATCTCAAATTATCTTTTTAAATTCATTCTTTCATCCATACAACATGTTTATTAAAATTTTTTTATATCTTATGTGTCTCATTTCACTCTTACTTTCTTTTTTTCTATTTTCTGTAGAAAATATATTTTCTACAGTGGTTTCATTTGTATTTAAACTTGCCACCTTCCTATGAAAATGAATATTTTGCAAACCTCTTTAGTTCCATATGTCTCTTCAGCTTTCTAAGCTGTCATGATTTGTCCAGGTATAGTTTGTTAACCAGCAGTACTTATTAGTGGTGAGGTGTAGGTATATACTTTAGGAGGGTTCCCATTGAAATTTTAAAAGGAAGAAGAAAAAAATGCTGATGGAAAGGTATGCAAGTCTCCAGAATTCTTCACACTTGCACTGAGATGGTAGTCAGTAGCTAAATGTCTTAGTGAATGAATAAGAAATAGCATGGCTCCTCAAGGGTACTGGTCACTCTTAATGCTCGATTGGCATAGTTGGTACACATAGGGAACAATTCTTTTATCTCAGAAAGGGCTTTTGGACAGTACTGTTCTAGAACATTCTTTTCCTGGGAGTTTTAGGAAAATAAGAAATAATAAAATTAAAGAATGAAAATAAAATTCAGTTGTATTACCATAGTAAATTATTAGATTTATTATTTTAATCTTGTGCTATTTCAATTATTAGAGAGAGGTAATCATTTAAACTAAGATACAGCATTTATAAGTTATGTCTTTACTAAATATGAAGTATTATAACAAATATTCGTAACTTCAGTTGTTAGATAAATTTTGCTTTTGTGATTTTGAAAGAAAAATTATCTACAATTTGAAGTTGTGTTATTTGTAGGAATTGCAGTGCAATAAAGTCCGAGAAAATCAGGTCTCACTGGAATGTGACACAACATGCAAGGAAATGAAGCGGAAAGCCTCTGAGGTGATGTCTCATTGAATGTCATGCTAAGGGGCTAATGGCCTTTCTCTCTTTGCTCCATTTTCATGTGCTCATTAAAACACTTGAAATTTCATTGTTGTTACATTACAAAAGACTAGTTTTATAGGCCTGTTTTGGATCCAAGATTACTACTTCTTGCTGGTGTGTGTCTAAGTTTTTTTTTTTTTTTTCCCTTCATGCTAGTTTGTGTGTTTGCTGTAACCCGTAGCTGTTCATTTTAATATTTTCACTAGCCTCATGAAAATTAGGCTAAAATAATACAAAAGTTAGGTTTGGGATTTATTTTTGAGATATCTTTAAGTGTTGAACTTTCCAAACTGTTAAACCAATTGGTGAATAGAATCATGCTTTCATTACACAAAGGCTTGCTTTTAAGAGAGAACATTTGAAGAAAATGATCACTTTCAACTCTAGGAAAAAATAACATTTAATTCTGGATTCTTAATATGGTAGTTTAAGAGGATAAAAGTATGTTTGACTTTGTAGTGTTTTAATAGCTTCAAGTGTGATCTAACATCTCATATAGTAAAAGGAAATGTTTATTTAAATTGTAGCATTCCATCCACCACCAGCTAAGAGCTGTTAGATATTACCTTGGTAAGCTTCCCAGTGTAACATGTACATTTCTTTAAAAACTTTCCGGTATAAAGCTTTCCAAAGTTATTGTGGATTAGTAGATTCTGGGTGGGAAGATACTAAAATTCTACGTAAAATTTGATGTTTAGGTTCTTAATTTACTTTTAAATGTACATAACAGATAAAAGAAGCAGAAGCCAAAGCAGTTCTGGAAGAGGAAAAACGAAGACAGCAGGTAACTAGAAAAGTAACCAGATTTATGTCTCCTCACATTGTTGGTAGTTTTTTGTGCAAACATAAAATAAGCATGACCAACTTACAGTTCTATTGCTGAGAATAGGTACGAACATGGCCCAATACAGAACTGTAAACTGTAAACTGACCTAAAACTTTGGAGAATTTTTTTACTTGTTGCACAGTTCTTGAGCATGAACTTGGTCTATAGATAACACCATTCGAGTGTTAAAAGGGTAGAATTTTCTGAGCCATGTACAGACTGGGGACTAATCAGCTCCATTCTGAACTGAAAAATCACAAACTTACCAAACTAAAATAATCTATCTCCTTACTTCACTTCGGGCATGCTGAAACTATTGAGAAGGCATGAGATCTCTCATATTCTCAAATATTTCATATATTACTATTTTATTTCTTCGCTAATTTCATTCATTTGCTGGTTGTTAAAGTTTTAACTGTTATTTTGGGTGGGGAGAAGTATTTGACTGCTTTTTACTGAATGTTTCTGTGAGAAATAAGTTCTGTTAATGATATGTTCATTATCTTTTATTTTCATGTTATATCCTTAAATACATGGTTAGCATCTGTTCTTACAAGTAGATCAACTCAACATTGTATTGACTATACACTAAAAACTAGCTTAACTTTCTAATACTATGTTACCGCTTGTTAATTTGCATTTTGAAAAGCTTTTCTGATCAAGTGAGAAGGTATTGTATACTAAACTATAATATTTGTGAATGAGGGTATTGAAATTTGATAACTTGGAGGAAGACAGAAATAATTCATGTGGCAAGTGAAGATTGGCTAAGATTGTCCTCTGATGTTTTATCATAAATTATCAGAGCTAAATACAGTAAAATACATTGATTGGTAAGTTGTCTTCAAGTGTAGTTTATGACTATAGGAATAGATATGTCAACAAAGTTTACATGTTTTCAATTATCTTTATGGATTTTACATATTTAGTTAACAGCCATTGTGTTTTAGTAAATAGCTATGTACTAACTTATTAGATATTATCACGTATTGACATTTAATAAATGCTAACTAGGACATTGAAAACCTCATTTGATGATGACTTACAGCCCAGGTTCTTCCCTTTTAGAATAAGTTTTTAATTCTTGAAATATTAAAGCATAAAACATTTTTCCTGTGAAGAATTTTACTGTATTTGAAAAAAATTCATTTTATGTAGGGAAAGATCAAATCAAAGTAACTTTTTTTTTCCTCTTTACTCCTTAGAAACTGTTGTTGAAGTATGAGGTGTTAAAATATAGAATTGCTAGGGTTGGAGAGATGACTCAGGGGTTAAAGTTAAAGCCTTTGCTTTGAAACACAAGCACCTGAGTTCAGATCCCTCCCTGATCCACATGAAAATGCAGAGTGGAAATGGTCATTTCTGGCTCTAAGGTGGAACAAAGCAATAGAGAAGTAGAGCAATTAAGGATGATTCCTGAAGCAACCCTTGGGCTCCCATAGGTACTTATAGTACCCTCTGGTAGACACAACACACATGCAAACAAAAACCAAAAATACTATTGCCTGTATTGTAGAGCTCTTTTAGTCTAATGAGGTATTTAAATGTTCAGTATCAAAGGCAGGCCTGCAGTCAAAAACTGTTTCTTGTATGTTTACTTGAACTTAAAATTGGTTGAATAAGATCAGTAGTAGAAGAGAGGTTTTTTTTGTTTTTTCTTTTTTTCTTTTTGGTTGTTGTTTTTCTTTAAAAACAAATCAATAATTTAGTTTGTATTATTACCATGAAACTATTTCCCTAATTGATTTATTTTCAGTTAAACAAAAAATTTCAAGTCGGTGTATTCATTGAATATAATAATAATGAAATTTTTTTTCCTTTTTAGGCTGAACTGGAGGCTTTTGAAAACAGATTGAAGGGTCGTCGGAAGAAAAACAGAAAAAGAGATGAAGTGGCAGTAGAGCTGTCATTTTGGCAAAAATACAAATATCATCTCCTTCCTGCATGTGGAGTTGCGGTGCTTGTGCTTGCATGGTACATTGCCCGTGACGGGGATTCATAATTTTCTTTTGACCTTTTAAGGACTTCAAATTGGAGTTAGGTAAAGGCTAAATTTGAAATAGAAAATGTGAATTGAGAACATGATACACATTTGCATTCTTCTTTATCCTTGTCCAGCTTTTGTTTTGACAGAATGTTATGCTCTATCTTAATTAGTATAATAACAAGGGTAGTGAAGACCTTTTAAAAGCATGCTGAAGTTACAGAGCATCAGAAGGCTGAACTAGTGGCAGAGTTACATGTTTGTTACTGCATTTCCTTGTGTTAATGTACTCATTTATGTATTATTTCCATGCCCAACACTTTTTTCCTTTTGTAAATTCTGGTAAAACTGAGCCATATGTGCAGTAAGAGGAAATATTTCTCTATATTTTGGTTATTTATAGGATACGTTTTGTGATTATGTAACTTTGTACTTTTTAAAAAGAAAGGGGATTCTCTCAAGTTCTAACATGATGCTTATAATTAGACCTCGATGATAATTTATTAGAGAAACAATTTTATTTGTCATTGAAACAGGTTTTCCTCAGAAAACAAAATTGTTTTCCACAAATGCCAGACTATATTTTAGATTTTTGGGGGGGAGGGGGTCAGGAAACTTTCAACTGAAATGGATATGTTTTGTAAAACTTGTATGTATCTTTCTAAGTTAATAATAAAAGGAAAAGTAATATTTATGAACTTATGGGGCTTACGAGCCTTATGTATTCAGTTATTGGCTTTCTTCACCATAATCCCAAAAAGACACAAGCTGAGAAGAATCACTTCCTAGGAAAATAAATCTGATAGAGGCTATCAGCAAGCCAAATTGGGTGGACTTAAGTCATTTCCAATAGTTTAGCTATTTAATTTTTGTATAATTGTTCTTATTTGTAATGTAGACTGTTGTTATTAAACTATCAGTATCTATATTTTAAGTTAGGCATTAGTATTGATATGTAAAATTTTAGTGTTTGATGGTAGAACACAGCAACCACTAGGTATTAAAAATTTTTATAACAAACAAGTAGTTTCAAGCACGAGTTCAAAGGATGATTGTAAAATTTGCTAGACTTTAACTAAAGAAGTCTGTTTTTTTATTGGCTAGTATTCAGAATTAAAGGGAAATCATTCCTTTATGTTTTGATTTCAGATTTTAAAAAAAAACTTTTCCGTTAAATTACTGAGTTGGTGTTTAGAAGCTCTGAATCAGATCTGCTGCACGCAAATATACTATCTGTTCTTACTGAATAGAATTTTATGAAATGCAGATGACAAGGTATCTTACATGAAAAGCCATTTTCATATTTCATAAATTAAGCAAGATTAAGCCAACCTGAAGCCTTGTTCATTCCTGTTTATGTTTTGAACTTCTTTCCTTCCTAAGTTATCCCTCCCTCCACACACAAGTTCTGTTGTGGAGGAGTAACTTTTTTTTTCTTTCTGGTAGGGGGTGCAAACTAAGTTCTTAATTTACCCAAAGTCTCACAGCTGTGTGTTTAGTTATCAGTGTTTCCTATATAACAAGTACTTGTTGGTACTCTAGATAATGGCATCCTCTTGTAAGCAGTCTGAGCCAATGGAATGGAAAAAGTTAAGACAGTCAAAAAGAATTGCATAGATAAATTTGTGAATATCACGAACTTATTTTCCTTTCTTTGAGATGTTAATACAATAAAAAGTGAGCTTTTTATTATTTGAGATTTGTAAAATACTTATATTGAAATCTGAGATTTCTCAGTTTCAACACCTCTATAAACACCTAGTATTTTATTTCATTAACTTGGTTAACATCTAAATTTTACTGAAACAATCTCAAATAGGTTGTTACTGAAATTGACAAAAGAATTTATTAAAGAACAACACTGAATATAGTTGCTTTTTATAAAGCTTTTTAAAACTTCTTTATTGAATTTTTAAAGTTTCATGCACTGTAAACATCCTGTAACATTCATGCTGTAACATCCTGGTTCTCTGTTTTCCCTCTTAATTGTTCCCCCTACCTATAAGTCCCTTTTATCACATTCCTGTGTTTAATTTTTGAATTTTACGCTATTAATATTTAAAATTTTAACATAGGTAAGTCATTGCAGAAGTGTTTAGAAATGTCCTATAAGAATTTGGGAGTTTTTAGATGCTTTAACATAAACCACACCCCTACCAATGAGGGTGGTTTATGTTAAACTATTCCATTTCCTTTCAAGAAACATTTCTTTGATCCAGACACCATGGCTGTCTTCCAGTGTTCTTGATTCATCAGCTGATAATCATTTGTTTTTCTGCATTCTTGATGCACTGACTTGGAGGCCCCACTATCACCATGAGTCGTCTGCGTAATGGGTCTCCTCTTCAGCAGACAGCAAAGGAGTGGGTCAGATTAAGGATAGAAGAACTAGACATGGTGACCCACATGAGGGATTAGCTCATTACCGACGGTGGCTCTCTGGGCTTCAGGCTTTGGGGTTTGTTCTCATTCAGCCCTTTTGTAATTGGAACAGTAGAAAACACTGTTCTCCAGGAGAATACAGGTAAGATTGGACTGGCGGGTTATGAGTGTCATACCAGTGTCCAGGAGCTGAAGGTGAGAAGATTGTAGGCTCCAGGTTGGTGTGGGCTGCAGAGCAAGACCCTGTCTCAAAACAAATGAACAAAACACTTGGTGGTGCAGCAGGGACCAATATGCCTAGGTGGAGGACAGTGTCAGTGCTTAGAGCATGTTAACCTTGGGTCTTTGGATTTTGACACTGGAGAGCTTCATAGACTGAGAAAGAAGCAGAAAATCTCCAAGAAGACCTTGACAAGACAAAATAAGGACAAGACCGTCCATCTTGAAAACTATTTTTATATATTGTAGAATCTTGATGTGTTGAGTAAGTTCAGGACTGTTTTCTGAGCTTTCTGTCTCACTTTTTTTTTTTTTTTTTTGCTAAGTTTTTTTCTAGTTAAGGTTGAGGCTTGTATTTAAGTAGCACCTAAAAACTCCCATAACATAAAATTCCACAATCCAGATAATTAAGAGTTCAAACACCCTATCTGGCACCAATTGTATAATTTTTTTCCTCATTGAACTGACGTGCCCGTCCTTGCATTAAGTATTTTTCTGCTTTCTTCTTCTTTTATTAGAATATACTCCATGGAACAGTTTTTTTTATTGCTGCAACTATGGTGTAGGTAACTATGCCTAGCCACATATCAGATGCTGGTATTAATTTCCTAAGGCTTCCCATAAAAAATGCTATATACTAGGGTGACTTAATCAATGGAAATTTTTCGTTTCTCATTTCACATGGCCAGAAGTTCAAAGTAATAAGCTTGCCAATTGGTTCTTTCTGGAGGGCTTGAGTAAGGAATACCTAGTGTCTCTGCTGGCTTGTAGTGGGTCTTAATTCTCTGCTGTAGATAACATTGTTCTGAATCCATCTCCATGTTGCCTAATGTCTGCCCTTTCTACCTTGTAAGAACAATACTTTATCTCCATCCTATTTAAACACGCTTTCATGCTAATTTCATGTGCAAAGGTTCTTCCAAACAAGCCCATATTCTGAGGTTTGGGATGATGACGATTTGGGGGTGGGGGGAGAAGGGGTTCTAACAATACAGTGCCCAATATCTCAAATAAATGAATCTGCAATGTAATTCTAGACTGCAAACATTTTTATTTTCATCATCATCATCATCATCCTTTCAGTAGCCGTGCTATTGAGGTCTGTGGTTCCAGATTGCTTGGGCTTCAATTATATTGCTATTTTCTAGTTGTGAGTTCCTCAGCAAGTTACTTAACAGTAATACAGCTTCAGTTCCCAGTTCTGTAGAATGGTGACAGGAAAAATTTTAAGTGTCCTTCCCAGTAAGTTTTAGTGACTGTGTCTGGATCTTTTTGAATGTTTTATATATGTCTGTAACAATCTTATGAAGAAACTGTACATCTGTTTTAGGCATTAAAAACTGAGAAACTATGTCATTAGAAATAGTCTGTAACAAAACATTTTAAAAATCTTAAACTATAACAATGTAGGTGAGAGCTGTGGGTGATGGCTCAGGAGTTAAAGCCTTTGCCTTGGAAGTAAAAGGACTTGAGTTCGGGCCAGATCCCACATAATGATGTGGGCAGATATGGTAGCCTGCAAGTCCAGTCTTGGAAGTGTAACTTTGGAGACCCCAGAGCAGAGAAATAAAGAGGTAGAGCAATCCACCCTCCACAGCCACACACAAATGTGTCCCACAAGGGCACATTAAATGGTAGGTGTGATTTTATCACATGCTTCAAGATTTTATTTGTAAACTGTTGGCATATAAAAAAAAAAAAATGAATCGAGACACCTCCCCTTTGCTCATCTGTCTCTGACTGCACGCACCGTGGAGCACCAGGATGCTGGCCGAAGGTGGGAACATTTGGGCAGTCAATTGCAGTAGGCCTCAGGGTCGTGCCAGGTGTATGAGTGTGGTAAAAACAATTACTCTTAGAATCTTCTGGGGTCAGTTCTTTTTGCACCAATGACTATGATGGTATGTTGGAGTGGAGTGAGAAATACTAGATGTAGCAAGTAATAACCACACAAGTTCCTTTGATAGTACAAGTTGGTACACAGTTCAAGTTGGCCTGCTGCTTCTGCTCTTTAATTTTATCTCAAGGTTTTGTATTTTGGTATCAGCTAAAAATACTGATTCCTTAAGCCATTCTCCCATTTTTTGCAAATATTTTCCACAGTTTGCACATTTGTGTGTTCATTTCCTTGTTCTAGGTTAAAAGCTGTGAAGGCACAACCCTTATTTTGTCACTTGGCAGCTAGTAAACCCTAAGTGAATTGAACAAATTGCCAACCAGATAAAAAATAAGTGGTGTTTTTATTTCAGTCACTGCATCCATTGCCATCCAGGGATGCTGACTACTATTTTGTTGTTCAGATTGCCTTCATTTATGCTACCAAGGGATAGATTGGTCTGTAGTTTTGATGTGTAGCCAAAGTTTGCTCTGTAAAATCACCCCATCCAGAGACATTTAGTGCCATTAATTTCCCATAAATCACTTTAATTTTTGTGCATTTTTCTTTTAAGGTTTGTAACTAATTTGATATATGCTTAAAGTGATAGACAGTAAAACTTTCCCAGTGGCAGAAGAAATGTTTCTTCTTTGCAAAATTAGAATAAATTGAGGGGTTAGGGATTTGACTTAGTGGCAGAATACTTGCCTAGCAAGTCTAAGACCATAGCACCAGATAACATAAAAGAAGTTGAAGTACAAATGGGACACTTTTTTTTAAGGGAATAATTCAAATAGGTCGTAAAAAATACTGTGAGCATACTGTGTGCTCAGTTAATTTGAATATAAGAATTTTAGTTCATTACAAAGAATATAAGTATAGATGTTCAACCTTATTTATGTCATGCCTCCTAACTGCAAAGAAAACCTACTTCAGGGATTCATTGTGGTAACTAGAGCTGTTGACGCTGAGAAACCTTGCAACATCAGCACGGTGGGTCTGAATTCTCAGGAGCTTAGCAAGAAAAGAGCTGAGACCCACCCTGACTAGCTCAAATCCCCAACTTTCATAGTTCCTGCAGCACCTCCACCAGAGGGCAGAAAGTGGAAAAGCAAGATGAAATGCAAACTCATCCATGACTTCAGGATGCTTGTAGAAACCTTGATAATTGAATCCAGCTATTGCTCATTTCACAGTGGCCCAGAAAGATTACATAGGTTCGTGCCCGTGGCGAAGATGCTAGATAAGCAGGGCTTCTGATTCCCAAATGGGTGAAGTTATGTGGTGAGGTAATATCTTAGAAAGAGGCCAGTTAGAAAATGTCACTGCCTGTGTGGACTCCCAAGGGTAACCCGTCAGTTGTGGGACCTTTGGCAGGTTACTGCAGCCAAGAAGTGAAAGAGAATGCATGCAAAGTGCTTAGTACACAGCCTGCCGCACAGCGAACACTTTGTTTTTGTGAATTATGAGAAGCTCATTTGATACTGAATTTCATATCTGATATTAGAATAACATGGAATCAATGTTCTAACTTTAAACTATACATAGACATTTCTGCATTGTATTTTGTTTGAAAGCTAACAGTTAACCACCTTTCTCTAAGCAATAATATTCAAGGGGCAGGTGATACTGTGTAGCCTCTTCTAATGATGAATTTAATATAAGGCATGAGTAATTTTTAAAATTTTTAACATTTGACAGTGGATTCAAAGTCATAAAAAAGGCCAATGTGAAGTCTTTTATTTTTATTTATAATTGACTACTTACTTGGGCTTTAGGTGGCAAAGTAATCATTGCTCTCCTTGCCTGCCTTAAGAATGTGGCTACTTGTGAGTGACAGAAAGGCAGGGGAATTGCTAGCTCCTTGCTTTATCCTGTGGATACCCTTGCAAGGTAGCCTTGGGTTTAGCAGCGCAGACTGACTATGAAGTTAAAACGACTTAGGCAGTCTTACCAAAGTGTCTTCACTAGACTTCACAAGTTTACACAGACTTGGGACTTGCACATAAAGCACGACTGCAATCTTTTCAGACACTGCAAGCTTGGCATTAATTGCCTGCGCTCCAAGTCATCTAGGTGTTTGCTTGGCTACAATCTGTCAAAAAGAAAACGGATGTGGATGTGAGGACAATTGGGAGAAAAGCAGCTCTTTTCATGCCTGTCATTTTGTTCCAAAGTGTCTTGTTCTTTGCAGCTCCTGTGGGAATGTTTTTTTTGGGGGGGGAGAGGGTGAGGGGACTGGACCCTTAGCTTCTCTCTGCATTAGAGAAGTAACATTGAATGGGAGGAGTGGGTATAGGGATCTGTCGTTAAGGGTTATGGGCAGGACTCTGATGTTGAGTGAAGGGAGGGAGTGGTCTGCGGGTGGGGTCTGCCTAAAAGACAAAACATGGGGCTCCCATCCCTTGAAGTACAACTTTTGTTTCTGAGTGACGAGAAAGGGATCTATAGTGCTTCTCTCAGGGACTCCTTGAACAGAGAAAAGCGACGGAGATAAGAGTGGACAGAGGAATAAGATATGTTCACCAAACGGCCCCCTGCCCTTGCTCCGGAGGAGCCCTGCTGTGGAGCTGGCACCCCGAGGCGGGTAAGACACTCCTCTTCGTTCCGGCCGCGCACAGGGCTCGATGGCCCGAGTGCTGGAGACTTCAGGGTCAACCCTTCCCATCCTGTCCTCCCCCGTCCCTTGGGTGCCACCTCCTTCCCGGCCTGCCGTCGGTGAGCTGCAGCGGTCCCCAGGCGTGCAGTCTTTACTCCAGGCACCGGCGTGTGGGGGACCCTCCCAGAGTCATGGGCAGGGTTTCGTTCGGGGTTCGAGTCAACTCCGTGCGGAGAGCCCGCTGCACTTGTCCCGGGAGATGCTACCTCTCCTGCAGAGTCCCTCCGCCCGGCGCCCTCCACGCGCCCAGTGGACTTAGCCGGGCGCGGGTGCCCGCAGAGATTGCAGGTGGAGCGGTGCGCCCCAGCCCCTCCGGGGCCCCGGGCTTCTTCTTCGGTAGCAGCTGGAAGGATTGCGTCGCAGCTTCGCCAGCCCCAGACGTAAGCCTCGGTCCCTAGCGCGCTCGGTCTCAGTCACTCCCCAGCCAGAACGTGCGCTCTTCCCTAGTGCTCAGCATTGCTCCAGCATCCTCTTCTCCGTGGGCATCCCAGATCCTGCTTGCTGGCGGAGTTCTGGGAACTCCTGTGTGCAAACTTTCCTGCGCACAGGGCGCGGGGTGTGAGGCGCAGGCTCGGAGCTGGGAACCTGTGGCTGTTTTCCTTCCAGTCCTGGGAATGGATAGCCTTGCCCCAGGTTCAGGAACGAAAAAGATGGGCAGGGCACTGCGGAGGGTCCTCACTAGTATGAATCATCAAGAAATGGGTCTAATTTTGTCTGACGGGTTATTATGATCTCAGAACCCACTAGCTATAGCAAAAGTCCCAATTGTACAGCTCTGGGACTCGTGAACATTGGTGCCTGGGAGAGCGCCCAGTGGCAGTGTTTTGTGGGATCTCGCAAGAGCTTATGGGGGGGGGGGTGTTCCGGTGGCTGGCGTTCCTTGCCTGGTGCCATCCTCTGCAGACCGGAGGATGGCGATATGGGCGCTCTTATTGCGTCTCCAGGTTCTCGGGACCGAGTCTGTGTGCTCTTGAGTTTCCAGCTCCGCAGTAAAACAGCTGAAAACGATCAGAACTTCCCTCCCGAGGAAACTGGAGAAGTTCGAGCTACAAAGACATGCAAGACTTTGAGGACTTATGCGTGCACACTTATGCCTTATAGTTACTATTTCATTTTTAAGGTTGAAAAGAATTTGCTGATGGGAGAAAAAAAGCCGGAAGAAACACCGTTCACTTTCAGAAAGAGAGCGGATGGAGCCAGAACTTACTGGTGGTTATTGTTCAAAGGTGCTTTGGAGCAGAGGCTGGGAGTTAGAGGTGCTGCAAAGCATTAATTCGGGCAAAGCCCAGAAATAACAGGAAGCCAGGTTTTGGAATGTATACGACAGTCACAATACTGCCAGCATTCACTAGCTTCCTGCTATCCCTTAGTTTTGTTGTGTGAGACCACATGCAAAATCAGTCCCTAAAATCAGATTTCCGTGGCTCACAAGGTTAGAGGAGCTGCCTGTCTGCAGTTATGTTGTGGATACCAAGTGTTTGGTTAGAATGAAGTATCTTTTACAGTCGATCCTATTTGAATTAGCACAACCTCTAGATGTTGTTAGTTGGTTTTCCTGCAAGGGCAAAGGTGGGAAGTGGTTGGAGAGGAGCAGGTCTCAGTCTGCCGTGTTCCTTGTAAGTTAGTATTACAATACAAATGATGAAAAACAAACGTAATCTAGTAAATTAAAGAGATAAGTGAGGAGGTACATTAATCTCTTCAAGTTTATTCCCAGGAACCCTGAAACTTTTTTAAAGGCAATATGTATTCCATTAAAAACTCTCCCCCTAATGCTGCAGAAGTCTTGCTTGGTAGTAGCAGAGGGGAAAACAGTGCCTTGGCCTCTTGTCATACCTGGAGGACAGCTGGGGGATAATGACAAGCTTTTAAAGAGGGGAAGAACTTACAGAACGCAAGAGGTACTCCTAAAAGCTAGGGTGTCAGCTAAGCTGCTATTGTGACATCAGGGCTGGTTCTGTGGACTTCAGGGAAATTATGGCTTAAGACGATTGCTCTTCCGAGATGGAATCCTCGGTTCCTGTCATGGGGTAACTGCTCCTACTTCAGGAGGCAGCATAGAAGCTGTTCTTGAAGGTTTGCTGGATTCAGAAGATTCAGGGCAATAACTGGAGATTGCTCCAGGGGTTGGGGGTGGGGAGGGTCTGGAAGAGGACACTGTAGAAGCTGGCAGAGGGCGATCTATTGGTTATCATGTCTCTACAAGTCTTAGTGAAGCTAATTATTCTTGGTCCTCACACTTGAAGGGGAATAAGAGCAGCTAGTGAATTTTAGGGCTGGTTGACCTGGGGTTACCAGTATCAGAAAGACATTCCTTAAATGGCTAGCATGTACACAGCTAAGCAGGAACCTGACAGAAAGTTGAAGCCAAAAAGGGATGTAAAAATGAAGCTAAAGATGTCAAGCTTGTCATTATCCATTAGATATTCACAAGCCTACATGAAGAGGCTGAGTTTTTAGCAAAAGCATCCCCCAAAGCCCTGCTCCATGGCTTTATCCAGTTTTCAGCGCTTACGAAGTCCAGCGTCCTGTCAGTTTGTCAGCTTATTTCCGCTGGAGGCAGAGATGGAAGGCAGGGAAGCGGACAGCCCAGCCTCTCCAGAGAGTAGCAGACTCCCCCTCTCCAACCCTGTCCTGCATCCTCCAGATGGGGAAGGAGGCACCGTTTCTCCTCTGCTCCTTCCCCTACCTCCAACCTCCTGCAGCACAAGAGCATGTGGCATTAAGGTTTGAAATGTGCAGCTCAGTAAAAATATCCAAATCTTTGCTCTCACTAGACTGAAGCTTCAGCAATATACCCAGTGTGTACTAATCACAGATCCTTTGGAATTCTTCTGTCTGGCTTTGATCATCTTTGGTTAGAAATCTTGACCTTGAAGAAGGATGACTTTCCTGGTTTAGGAGCAGAAACTCTGCTTTAGCAGAAAGAGGCTGCTTTCTTGCCATATCTTCTTTTGCACGTTGTACCAGTTTCCATAAGGATTAAAGCACAGGAGTATTGAGTTTGACGTTTGGCACGAGATCCATTGCTAGTGTTCAATTTATTTAGATTTAAAGACTAGTACTCCACCCCACTCTGTTGGACTGCTTCCTGGACTTATCACCATTTGACAAACTATATTTTACTACTTTGTGGGTTTTTTTTTTTTTTTTTACTATTTTCTCTCTTTCTAACTACAAGGTAAACACACAGAAAACAAGACTGGATTCAGGGGGTAACTCAGGGAGACCCTGAACTCCCCCTGCCGCATACTCACGTGTATGTGGATACAAATGTGTATGGAAGATCACTCCTATAGTCCTAAGACTGCATTTCTAATTAGGTACAGAGCTCACTTACAAGGCTAGTTCAGCGAGATAGCTGGCGTTGGGAATTCCCATCTCTGCCTTCTGAGGCTGGAATTATAGGCTTCCCTGCCTATCCAGCATTTTAAGTGGGATGTGGGAATTTGATCTCCAGTCCCTTTGCTTGCATGACAAATGCTTTGACCACTGGACCATCTATCTCTCCAGCTCAGACCTTGAACTCTTGGTTCCTTGCCACCATGTCCCAAGTGCTGGGATTACAGGCAGGTGTCACTACGTCCAGCTTCACGATACCAGGAAATCTTAACTGGATGCTCCATCAGCCTGAAATGTCTCATTGTGAGAGATTCAGTGTATTTTTTTTCCTGCCAGGGCTCAACTTCTCCCTGAGTGCTAGGTGTACACCTGACTTCTCTGAAGGTCCTAAATCTGATTGTTACCTTCTGAGGAGTAGTTTTCTCACCCCCCTCCCCATCAGTCGACAAGCACTTAGATGCCAAACATGGTACTTTGGCGCTTGGGGATGTACTGATGAGCAGAATGAAGGTCTGTGCTCTTGGGAAGTTCAGCTGCTAACTGAGCAGCCAGCCCTGTAGAGTAGGTGGGAAAGAGGGATGTGGATGATGTGAACCATTCTGCCTGGCCATCACCCAGTGCCCTGGAGAGAGAGAGGTGAGAGAGGGCTATCAGCGATTAGCTTCAGAACCCTCTTATGTGTTCCTGTCTTACTCACTGTGTGGTCCTGTGTTAACCTGTCTGTGACCCTTGGCCTCTTATCTCTGGCCAGTGTACCAATCAGGCACTCTAATCCAGCTCTGGAAAGAAAAAAAAAAGCAAAGAAGCAAACTTTTTGCCCATGTGGGGTGCACGGGCAGAGTCTCCAGTGCAGCACTTAGCAAGGATTCTCAAGGCTTGTTTACATGATTTTCACTGTTGTCTATGTCAGAGCTTCATCCCACAAGGAGGATGTCAGGCCTCTGTAGTGTGGCTTAGGAATCAAAGTACATTGCTTTCCTGACTGTTTCTCTCTTACCCTTCATGACAGTTTTGCCCAAGACAAACAGAATCAGAAATGGGAGTTCAATACCAGAGGATACTATGAAGTGATGGGATTTTGCAGGGTTCAGGGGACCTCTAAGATCCTGGTATTCTTGTGCGTAAATTGAAGTCCTTTGAATTTTCTGAAAGCTGCATTTTAATGTGATTCTGTACAATGAAAAACACACTGTTGACATTCTTCTCTCCCTCGCCTTTCTGACAGTTGAACAGGTGCCCTGCTTTTTTTCTCCGGCCCCAGATTCATGAGCCACTTTTCTAACGCCACTTTTCCGGCTCTCCTGTGGTGCCCTTGAGTCAACTCCTGAAACTGACCTGTAATTAGTGGCAATCCCATTGGGTAAAGGGTTCAGTCCTACAATACCGTGTTCAGATTCCAGTTAACAGGTTCTCAGCCATCTGGGATTCTGCGGGAGGAACTATAAGCCCCACAACCTCTCTTTCAGTTATGATAACTTGGCAGGACAGTGCACAGAACTCAGGAAGGTTACAAACAGGCAGAGGTCCTGGCATAGTGGAGTTGGAGTGTACCCACCCCCCTCCCCGCATATACATTGCCTAAGCAGCACAAACTCTCCAAATCCCAGCATGTAAAATTTTTTATGGAAATTCAACCACATATGGACATTGAATTTTCATTTTTCCTTTTGGGGAATAGGATTGAGAGTTGTACCCTTCAACCAAGGTCTGATGTTTCTGGTAATCAATCTCTTCCTAGAGCTCATTAGGTTCTCAGTAGGAATCCAGAATCACCTCATTATAACAAGAGGCATTCTTATCTCTGTTGTCATTCAGGAATTCCAAGGGATTCAGGAGTTCTGAGGCGGGCATGGGTTCTACCATAGAAGTACTGTCAGATCTGTGGTACTCACAAAGACCTTAGCATTTGCTTCCCACCTTAATGGGTGCTTTCTAATTCTTATTATGGTAATCTTCTGCAAAAGGCACAATTGCCCGTTCAACTTGCAAGGAAATCCATAGTAAATCTAGGAGGCAATTTAAATGATCAGAGTCCTGATTTCTCCAAGGGTATCTGCTTTGGATGAAAGTCAAAACTGCCATTGTACCTGTCTGTGCAGTCGTCCAGTGAGAGAAGGGGGAGGTGTTAGAAAAAGCAAAGGTGGGGGCTGGAGAGGTGGCTCAGGGGTTAAGCCTCTGCCTTGCAGGCAGAAGGTCCTGAGTTCGGATCCTAGACCCCACGTATAGACACAGGGCGGAAGCGGGGGCAGCCTGCATTTCTGGTCCTGGTAGGGCGGAGCCTGTGAATCCCAGAGCAGAGTAAACAAGGAGGAGGTGGAGGCGTCCATGGTGGTTCCCGAATTTGCCCGTGGTTCTACACACACACACATACACACACGCACACACGCACAATTGAATAAATAAAAAAAATTATAAAAAAAGAAAAAGCAAAGGTGGAAGTCATGATAAGAGTCTTTAAGGCACAGAGAGCTGTGGGGGCCATGGTTTGGCCTAAAGGTCTAGGAGCATTCTAGACAGAATGATAGCTTAAAGTAGGAAGCTTAGAGATCCCTGCAGAAAGTCTCAGGACAAAGGGAGATTTAACCTTTATAGCCTTTACAGGGTGATGGGGTCAGGTGGTTATTGACCTGGGCAGTGGGAAAGGAGGCTGCCACAAGCCCCTGGAGGTTGGAGACTTGGTTTTTGTGAGGTACAGCTGCAGATACTTGATCCAACAGGAGGGAAAGTCATTGGAATCAGGGTCTTCCACCAGGACCAAGTTGGAAGTGGGGCGTCTCTGGGAAGCTGAGGAACATCTTGACATGGGGGGGAATCCTCTTCCTTAAAGAGCTATGCTGTGCATTTCAAGTTAAGAAAGACTCTGCCTCCAAGCAGAAGGTCCAAGTCAGATCTTTAGTCCCACATAAAAATACCAGGCAGAAACAGCAGCAGCCTGGTGGGCGGAGCCTAGCAAATCCCAGGGTGAAACAAAAAAGGAGGTAGAAGCAATCCAGGATGATTCCCAAAGTCAACCTTAGTCCTCCACAGCTCTGATACACACACACACACACACACACACACACACACACACACACACACACGCACACACATACACACACACACACAGGAACACATGCAAAAATAAATAAGAGTTAATAAAAAGAAATAACAAAATATGTTCAAAATAGCAAAAGGGCAGAATTTTTAGGTAAAGAGACAATTCTGAGATCTCTGGAATATGGAACAACTCTGGAAGTAGAGGAAATCTGATTAGATAGATTGTTCATGTCCCTTGAGGCTGTTATCTTCCCTCGGAAAAGGGATACTACTTCTCACTCGTGGGTTGGGGAGTCCGTCATGAATGCTTCCTGAGAGTACTTTGAAAGAACACCAGTTGCTAGATAAATCGTGGTGTGCTTCCTTCTTAACAGTTATCTGCTGGCACATTCAAATGCGCCTGGCCCTAAAACAATATCCCTGTTGACTTGAAATCTGGATTCTTGGGAGTTGGTTGCTCTCCCTAGAAAAGATTAAAAGAAGAAATGTTTCTTTTCAAAGTCAAGGCTCCCTCCTGAGCAAGACAGAATCCAAACAATTGGAAGTTAGCCTTATCCTGCTTCCGTTATGGTCTGTCCCAGCTCTAACCAGTAGAAACATAATATCGGCCATCAATGTCTTAAAATTGTCCAGTACCACATGGAAAAAGCAAAAGGGAACAGAAGAATTGAATCTTAATAATTATTTTGCATATTTAAATCTAACATTTTGTAGCCTCGATATGTAATCAACAGACTTTAACCCTAGCATATCTAAATTCAAAGTTGCATTTCAAGCATTCAGTAATAATACACATGGCTAGTATGTAATGCATTGCAGACTACAGAGCTACACAATGGTCATGTAAATATAACCAAGTCCGCATCCCCAGGCACTGTGATTGCTCCTCACACACTAAAGGGACTCTGCAGCTGCGGGTGAGGATTTTAATCTTACAGTGATTAATAATTGAAAGGAGCAGGATGGTAAAAAAGGGGTTTACTTACCTTTGGGCTGAATGTGAAGAATCTCTCCCATGTGATAGGGTGATTTTAGAGGACTTCAGATGTATGGCCTTTGTCCCCTAGAGCTTTGCTTGAGTTTCCTTTGGACCCTGTTGAATTCCGAGGAGCAGTGTGTCCTCCCTGGACCATGAGCGAGGGTCCCGGGCGGGCCAGAAGGCCAGAGGGGCTGAAGGCGATGGCAGAGCTCTTCACCTGGGACCTGGGGCGTGGCCTAGTGGCCCAACCAAGCCGGGGGCAGCCTGGGTGTCGCTCAGGCTGGCTGGTGGGAGGAGCTGGGACGAGCGGGTGACCTGGGGCTGGTGGAACTTACCTGTCCCGGGCAGGTGGGAGGGGCAGGAGGGTGAGGATGTCAAGCAGTGGGCTCTGGATTATCCACAGTGGGGAAGAGTGCGATGCCATTGCAGCGTTCTATGAGGAGGGGGTGGCGGGATTCAGACCTGCAGAAGGCAGGGTGTGACTGTGGATGCAGATTGGAGGGTTGTGCTTAGAACATGCAACAGAGGCCTGCGAGTGCCCACCACAAGCTGGACAAGGCCAGGCTATGGTCTGAGCCTTTCTCAGAAGAGCCCAGGACACTGATTTTAGGCTCTCTGGCCTCTAGAACGGAAGGATCGTGTTCTGGCACATTCATCTGTGGTAATTTGTTAACCGTGGCAAAAGGAAGCTAGTGTATTACTAACACATTCAGACTAGCTTCATTCACAGAGCATTTGAGAGGAATCGCCCGGCTGCTGCTTCATCTCAGTTGAGACAGCCAGTCTTGGTGTTCTGGGGTGTTACAGCAGCCTTCCCCTACCACCGAGGCTGCTCTTCCCTGCCTGGACAACTGCAGCTTTTGATGGCAAAAGCAAAACAGACGAAAAAAACTCAGCTGATGGCTTGTCACTGAATTGAACAGGAGAGAGAGACTGTTCACAGTAAGATGCAGTACAGAGCAGGAAAAAAAGAGGGCAAGAAAAAGCCACTTTACTATTGCTCCATTTTGGGGAGGGGGGAGAATAGGGTAAACCTAAACTAAAATAAAATTTTAATTACTCAATTATGTGTAGTGTATATACATGCTTGTGTGGATGTGTGCACATATACATGGATTGTATGTACATGTATGCAAGCGGAGGCCGGAGATCAACATCACTTGACTTTCTTAATCCTTCTGAATCTTCCCCTCTCTGTTCACTCCCTTTGGATTACAAACTATTCGGCTTGGTGGGCTTTTATGTGGGTCTTCGTGCTTGCTTGGTAGACAACTCTACTGAGCTATATTCCCATTCCCCCCCCCCCAAATTTTAAAACAATCCAAAGCCCACTAATTAAACATAATTACTGTCACGTGGGTCGGCGGGGTTGGCTAGTTTCTGAGTGTTAGTGATCTCCCGTTCTAATGTGCTTGGCGGACCCCCGGAGAGTCCCATCTTCCAGGGGCTGCTGGGACGTTCCGTCGGTTTCTAGTTTAGTAAATCTGGACAAAGCTCAGCGATCCAGATTTCTTACAAGTTCCAGTGGGCTGATGCGGGTAGGTGTGGGAACTTCGCTCAGACATCCGGCCTGCATAGGGCGCTCCAGACCCTCACCTTCAAGTACAAAGTCCTCTATGAGGTGGTTGGAGGACCCACCTCGGTCTTCCTGCCCCGGCCTTGCAGATAACTCAGTAAACTCAGCTGGCCCTGGCGTCTCTCGCTTGCTCGGTTCGTTTTGTGTGCCTCGCCCTGAGTTCTAAAGCAGACGATGATCTTCCCTAAGTCCCAGCTAAAAATACCTCTTTTGCCACCCACCAACTCAGCTCTCAGATTTCCCAGATGGAGTGACTCCCCCCGACGTGGGGCTACCCCGGGAGAAAGTCTTTTTAGGCAGAGAATTCCACGTTAAAAATAGCCCCTGGGAGGACCCGCAAAGCTCTCCCCCCAGCTGTCCATTTGGAGCAACCAGTTCTGGGTGTGGGGGTGGGACCGAAGATAGAAGGCAGGTCTGCTGGCCACGCCCAGTTTCTCTCTACGGGGGGCTTAGGACAGTTTGAGCGAAGGGCTTTCGCTTTCCCCCACCCCCACCCTGGCCTAGCCTTCCAGGTCACGTGGTGAAGACAGCACTTATGACCCTATGGTAATTACATATGGTGATCGTAAGGCTGAAACTGAGCTTCTAAACCTGTGTGAATGAAGAGGTGAACCAGAGACTACTTAAAGCCTTAGGGGAGGGAAGAGATGGCCTCTTCCAGGGCTGGAGATGTAGCTCAGGGTAGACCATCTGCCCAGCAGACGAAAGGCCCTCGATTCCATTATGAGCGCTGTAAAGGAGAGAAAAAGAAAAATGACCTCTTTCGGCAGAAAGTTACCTTACTTCCAGCAAAAGTAAAGGAAATATATGGGATATTTTAATATTTTTAATTAATAGCATTTATTTGATTGTTGACTTTTTAAAAAAATATTTTTCAAGTTTTATAAACATAACAGGTAGTTGTCCCTGCCCCCCTCCTTTGTCCGTCGATCCCTCTCCTCTTCCTCCACTCCCTTCACCAATCCATTCCTCTCCCTTGCACCCATCTGCCTGTCTGCTTGTGTGCACCCCAGGGTTCCCTGCCGGTTGTGTGCTTTAGTCCAGGCGCAGGCTTCTAGCAGATTAAGGGGCCCTTAGACCCACTGATAGGGGCACTCGCCTTCACCTGTCTATCCCTAGCTCCCTAAGGTTCCACCTGCATATAATTATTTCTTCTGAGTTCTTACAGGTCTGCAGGGGAATGATGAAATGCCAGTCATAGTGCAGATCTGGTGAGGATAAGTCTTATTGCAGCAAGTTCCTGGGTGCAGCAGCCCTATCTTGAATGGAATGTCCTGCCAGACAACGGTCCTCCCCAACTTTAGGCTCTTAACAATCTTATTGCCCCCCTCTCCTCAAGATTCCAGGAGGGTCACCAGTACTCTGCACTCTGGGTGGTTGGTATTGTCTGTTTCACTGCTCTTCCTTTACTCTAGGCTGCCTCTTGTTTGGTGTTGAGATCTTTTCTTTTCTAAAGATAAAGTGAAGGTTTGCTATCAGGTGTTTGTGGTTACATTTGAGGCACCAGACCTTGACTATTATCAGTTTTCTCCCTGTCCACTGTTGTTTAGATTGATTTATATTGCTGGTTGTGTATTCCCTGGCTTTGAGGGGAGAGAGGTTAGGGGTTAGTAAGTAGGTGGTTAGTTACTTGGAAACTAACCACACTCCCTACTGTGTCCTATTTCTGTTCATCCCTCCCCTTAAAGACTTTCCTTACATAAATGCCTTTTTAAAATAACTGTTTACCCCTGTTCTTTTGTTTCTGCTCTTTTGCGGTCTGCCCCCTACCTCACTTGTGTTCCTTTCCGTTGGTGTTTTAAGAGTTTCTGTTTGATTCTATCAAAGTGAATGTTTAATGTTAGGATGATCCTCTTATAAGGGAGAACACATAGCATCTGCATTTCTGAATCTGGGATATTTCATTCAGTGTGATTTCTTCCAGTTCCATCCATTTACTGGCAAATTTCATTAGTTCATCTTTCCTGACAGCTGAATAGTATTCCATCATATATATGTACCACACTTTCATTCACCATTCCTTAACTGTTGGGCATCTACGTTGGTTCCATTTCTTTGCTATCGTGCAAAGAGCCGCTACAAACATGGTTGTACACGTGACTCTGTTGCAGGATGCAGTGTTCTTTGGGAATATTTCCAGGAGTGGTCATATGGAATTTCAATTTTTAACCTCTTTAGGAACCTCCAAATTGATCCCCAAAGGGGTTGTATGAGTTTACAATCTCACCAGCAATGGATGACACATCCACACCAGCATTTGCTGTTGCTGTGGGTTAGATGTTAGGCATTCTGACTGGAGTGAGATGATATCTCTGGGTGGTTTTAATTTGCATTTCCCTAATGACTAGGGAGGTAGAACATTTTTTAAGATGTTGGTTAGACACTTGAATTTCATCTTGTGAGAAGTTTCTTTTCAATCCTATAGCCCATTTCTTAAGTGGGGATGTTTATTTCATTGGTATTTTAATTTTTCAAGTTCTTTGTGTGCTCTGGATATGGTCCTCTATTGGATATATGGTTAATGAAGACACTCTCCCATTCTGTAGGTTGCCTTTTCACTTGGTTAACAGTCTCTTTTGAAGAGCAAAATCTTGTTTAGTGGGTTTTTTTTTTACATCTATATCAAAGATCAATTGATTATAGGTGAGTACGTTTATGTTTGGGTCTTCAATAATAACCCATTGGTCTATATTTGTTTTTTGGAGCCAGGACCATACTTTTTTATTTATATTTTATTTATAGTATAGTTTAAGGTCTGGTATGGTGATACTTCCCATAAAGTTCTTATTACTCAGGATTTTTTTGTTATCCTGAATCTTTCATGTTTACATATGAGATTTGAGATGTTTTCATCAATTTCTATGAAGAATTGGGTTGGAATTTTGATTGGTATTGCATTGAATCTATATATTGCTTTAGGCAGAATGGTCATTTTAACCATGTTAACTCTGCCATCTTCTGATATCTTCTGTAATCTTTCTTTTTTTTAGGGTTTTAAAATTTTCATTGTATAATTTCACATCCTTGGTTAGGTTTATTTCAAAGTATTTCATTTTTACAGGGGCAATGTTTCAGGTCTTTCTTTCATTGTTTATCCTTGGTGTATAGAAAAGTCACTGATTATTTTTGAGCATTAATTTTGTTTTTTTGTTTTTTTAACATTTTTTATTATTATTTTCGCTCATACAAACTTAATAGGTACACTGGTTCCCTCCCTCCCTCCTCCTCCCCCCCCCCTTGCTCCCCCTTCACTCACCCCTCCCTCCCCATCCCCCAGTGCCTCCCCCCCAGTCCCGGGAGAATCCTTTAATGTGCATGCTAGACTCTCCTCTGGGCCCTCCTCTCTGATGACGTACAAGGACCCAGTGGCATTTTCCTGAACCCTTTCCTGTGTTCCCCTTAAGCATAGAAACCCTACTTATGGCTGTCAATTCCTTGCCTCCAAGGATCTTGGTGCCTTTAGCAAATGCTAGACTTTATGGGATCAACAGTGTGTGGGACATTGCGCAGGGCATGCAAAGTCCAATTATGATTGCTTCGGCCCTAACTTGTGTGGAGTATCTTGCATATCATTGCTCCTCCCATCCTTGTGCTCTTACAATCTTGCCGCCCCCTCTTCCGCAAATTTCCCTGAGCTTCAGGATGGGGAGAGATTAGGCTGGCCTAGTTCTAGGTAGTTGATATAGAGTCTCTGAAGTTCTGGATTATGGTGCGTTGATTTTCTTTTGCAGTTTTGCTGCTCCTGCAATGCCCTTCACTCCATCCTGATGGGTATTGTATTTCACCCCCTGGCCAGAGATAAAAAGCTGTTTAAGTAAACTAGAGTCTTGTTATAAGAGTATATTCAAAGGTAGATGTAATAAAAGTAGGAAACCACAGTGAGGGAGGGGTCAATCACCCATTTGCAAAATGGTTACTTCTTATCTGCCAGACTATATGCCCTCCCCTTCTGGTGAGATCATACCCCCTCAGTTGTAAATGATCAGGAACAAAAATCTGTGAACTTAACCAGATGTCTCATTACTTACTTGCAGTCCTTGATGGAGGCCTATTTTCTCTGCTGTAACATGGTCCCCTCTCTCCTTGTTTCTGGTGTGGCCCTCCTACCCCATCTCTCCTGTTCATAATCCTAGCAATTACTGTAGGTATTACAGAAATTTATCTTTGAGTGTCTCTAGGTGGGCTGGGTGGGTTTGGTACTAGGAGCCACCTATTAGGGAGTACATATGGCGCTTAATTTTCCTGGGATACTTCACTTAATATAATTGTTTCTAATGACATCCATTTCCCGGCAAATTCCAGTAATTCATCATTTTTGATGGCTGAGTAGTATTCCATTGTATAGATAGATGTACCACATTTTCCTTATCCACTCGTCAACTGTTGGACATTTGGGTTGATTCCATGACTTTGCTATTGTAAACAGTGCTGCTATGAACATGGTTGTGCTTCTGCTATCGAGGTGAATTTTTGCTGTATGTAGGGTTATTCCCAAAAGTGGAATAGCAGGGTCATATGGCATTTCAATCTTTAATTTCTTTAAGAATCTCCAGACGGTTCGCCAGAGTGGTTGTATGAGTCTGCATTCCCACCAGCAATGTAGGAGAGTTCCCCTCTCTCCACATCCTCTCCAACATTTGTTGTTGTTTGTATTGTGGATTTTTGCCATCCTGACCGGGGTGAGATGATATCTCAGGAAAGTTTTGATTTGCAGTTCCCTGATGGCTAAGGAAGTGGAACATTTTTTAAGATATTTGTTGGACATTTTAATTTCATCCCTGGTAAAGTTTCTTTTAAGCTCCAGAGCCCATTTTTTAATTGGGCCATTAGTTTCCTTGGTGTTTAGTTTTCTAAGTTCTTTGTGCACTCTGGATAATAGAGCTCTATCAGATATGTGGTTAGTGAAGATTTTTTCCCATTCTATGGGTTGCCTTTGAGTTGAGCATTAATTTTGTATCCTGCCACTCTACTGAACTTATTAGTTCCAGAAGTTTCCTGGCAGAATCTTTAGAACTCTTGAGGTATAGAATCATGTCATTTGTGAATAGGAATAACTTTATTTCTTCTTTTCTAAGTTCTATTCTTTTTATCTCCTTCTCTTGTCTTATCACTGTAGCTAAGACTTCAAGTACAATGTCAATAGAAGTAGTGAGAGTGCACAGCCTTGTTTAGTTCCAGATCTGAATGGGAACATTTCTAGTTTTAGAATGATTTTTGGCATAGGCTTGTTGCATATGTTTATTATGTTGATAAATGTTCCTTTCAACCCTATTTTTATCATAAAGCTGTGTTGGATTTTGTCAAAAGCTTTTTCAGCAACTTGTGATGTAATTGCGATGCTAATAATTTTCCTCTTAGGACTACCTTCATCATTCCCAGACATTTTTATATGATGTGTTTTCATTATCATTGAGGTCTAGGAATTTATGAATTTCCATTTTTACTGCTGTTCAGACCCATATCTCATTCAGTAGCATATTGTTAACTTCCAATAGTTTGTGTACTTTCTATAGTTTGTCTTGTTTTGAATGTCAACCTTTATTCTCTGGTGGTCAGATAGAGTATAGATTGTGCTTTTGATTTTCTTATATTTGTGGAGGTTTGCTTTGTGGCCTAGTATGTATTTTTTTTTTTTTTTTGGGCTGCTGAAAAGAATGCACATCCCTTGATGTTGGGATGGAATGTTCAGTAGATGTCTGCCTCCCTTTCTCCCCCTTCTCCTTCTTTCCTTCCTTCCTTCCTTCCTTCCTTCCTTCCTTCCTTCCTTCCTTCCTTCCCCTTCCTTTCTTCCTTCCTTCCCTCTTCTCTCTCTCTTCCCTCTCTTATCTCTCCCTCTTCTCTCTCTGTCTTTCTTTCGCTTTCTCTTTCTCTCTTTCTCTTTTTCTTTCTTTTTCTCTTTCTCTCTGTCTCTCCCTCCTTCCCTCCTTTTCTTTCTTCCTTCTCTCCATCTCTCTCTCTTCCTTTCTCTCTGTCCCTCCCTCCCTCCCTCCTTCCCTTCCTCCCTCCTCCTCCACTCCTTCCTTCCCTCCTTCCTTCTCCCCTCTCCTTCCTTCCCTCCTTCCCTTCCCACTCCCTCCTTCTCCCCTCTCGCTCCCTCCCCTCCCTCTCTTCTTTCTTCTCCTCTCTTCTCTCTTCCCTCCTCCCTGTCTTCTCTCTCTCTTCTTTCTTTTCTTATCTTTCTTTCTTTCCTTTCTTTCGGTTCTTTTTCTGCCTTTTCTTTTTCTTTCTTTCTTTCTTCTTTTCTTTCCTCTTTTTTTTTCTTTCTTCCTTCTTCTTCGTTCTTCGTTCTTTCTCTTTTTCCCCCCTTCTTACTTTTCTTTCTTCTTTCTTTTCCCTCGTCTTCTCGTCGTCAATCATTCTTCTTTCTCCTTCGTCTTCTTTTCTTTGCTTTCTTTCTCTTTCATTTTCTTCTTTTCGTTCCTTTCCTGTCTTCTTTTCTTTTTCTTTTCTTCTTCTTTCTTTTCTTTCTTTCCATCTTCTTGCCTTCCAGTGCCCCATCCCTCATTTCCATCCCCGTCCCATCCGTCGCTCTCTCCTGCTCTCCATCCCTCTCCTTCCGCTCCCGTCCCTCTCTGCTCGTTCGCTTCCCTCTATCTCCTCGCTCCCTCAGCCTCCGTCTCTTCCCTTCCTTCGTTTCACATTCTTTCTTTGTTCCGTCCTTCCCTCCTCTCATCTTCTCGTTCCTCTCGCTTTTCTCTCTCTTCCTTTCTTTCTCTCTCTTCTTCTCCCTTTTCTTTCCCCTTCTCCTCTCGCTCTTCAACCTCTCATTTCTCTCTTTCTCTTTCTTTCCTTCCTCTCTCTCTCTATCTCCTCCCGCTCCTTCGCTCCATTTTCTTTCTCTTTTCCATCTCTCTTCCTCTCTCTCTTCCCTCCTCCCTTCCTCTTCCAGCTCTCCCTCCCTGTCCTTCCTCCTCTCTTCCTTCTCTTCCCTCAATACTCTCTTTCTTCTTCCACTCTTCTCTTCCTTCTTTTCTTTATTTCCTCGTTTCTTTCTTTCTTTCTCTCCTTTCTTCTCTCTTTCTTTCTCTGTCTTTCTTCTTCTGTCCACCCTCTCCTCTCCCTCTTCCCTTCCTTCGCTTGCTCTCCCTCTCTCCCTCTTTCTTCTCACCTCTCCTCTCTCTTTCGCTTCTCTTCCCTCTCTTCTCCCTCTCGCTCTCTCTCTTTTTATTTCTTACCATGACAAGCCCTGTGCTTGACTCTTCACAGCATTCATCATGCTTGAAATTAAATTAATACTGTGTCACTGATTACTGCATTTCTCCCCTGACATTCTCAGGCTCCATCATTCAGGCTGATTTTATTTGCAGCAAGCACAAGTATTTAAACCAGGGAAAAACCAGCCATAATGTTTACAGCATTATGTTAAACATACACAATGTAAAGCTTATCTAGACTAGCAAGAAAAAGTAGATATGACACCTAGTTGCTATGACTTATGTACATAATCTTGCGAT